>JAMXBB010000006.1:56532996-57132996 GCA_024138015.1 Lumnitzera littorea
TAATTTTGTAAAAATAGTAAATATAATTAGAAAATTATGAATTTTGTTATTCTGGGATATTTTTGTATGTAGTTTTTAGGAAAAATGTTATTTTGATGAAATTATGTCCTGTAATATATGGTCCCTAAGAAATAGTGCAAAACCGAGCACATTTCAGTTTAGAAATAAATAACCTTAGGAGTGTAGTTTCGAGCCCAAAATTTTTGTGTAGATTACTTAGATGATATAGAACAGTGCTATGAAGCCCGTTTTCAAAAATTAATTTTCGAAATTTTTAGATAATTTTTAGGTCCTAAAATGAGGCATAAAATGGGTAATTTGAAGTTAATTAGGTGATTAGGATATTAATTACTGACTTAGTGAATAAGTAGATGTTTTAGGATGTTAAAATCTGATGGAGTATGATACTTGTAGCAATTAGAGTGTTAGATGTAATTATTAGGTTAATTATGTAGTAAATAGGTAATATGGAAAAATAGTACATTTTAAGATAATTTTGTAAATTAGGGTAAATTGGAGTAAAATCTGATTTAGGATGAATTTAGACATTTTGAAATGATAATTGATGTTTAGAGATGATAATTAGAGTGATAGAAATATTAGAAGTGTAATTTATACATAAAAGGTAATAATACATAATAGGTAATTATTGAAAATATAATAAATAGGAAATATTATAATAAAAATTGATATTGTGATAATAATAAAAACGTACAATAAATCTGATGGGAAACTTGAATTTATGTAATTATATGAAAAATATAAAAATTTCTCACATTATGAGTAAATTCGGTACACAAATAAGGATTTAAGTGTACCGGATGGACTAAAATACTAATTAGGGGTAATGATGGTAATTAGGAGATCGGGAAGTAATGTGATTAATTTCGCATTATGGGTTGAAATGGATTTCTAAGGTTAGAATCTAAAACATTACTTAGAAATCGAACTAAAACTTAATTTAGAAATTGATGTAGAAACCGAACCTGAACCTAACCCCAAACCTAGAATAATTGTAAAAGACTTAATACCTAGATAATTAGGCATATTAAACCTTAAACAAAACCTAACAATAAGCGTTGTAGGATAAGACGAACCTATAATATTTATATGAAAAGCTAAAACCACGTTCATGTTATAGAGATGATCGGCGATGGCCTGAGCAAATCGGACCTCGAGTGAGTGAGCAAGGAGTCGAGGTAAGTTGGGATTAATATGATGCTGTATTTTGGAGGCTTAAGATTATGTTTGGTTGTGCTTGTTAGATAGTTGAATGTGTGCATGTGCTTGATTATGGGTGATGCTATGACTCTGTTTGTTGCTCTGGCACGTATTGTATGGATTGTATGAAAGGATTGATCACCCTAAACTGGACTTAATTAAATATCCGACCAGTAATCATAATCGGACATGCATGGCAACCCGTTAGGGGAACTTAGAACTCTCCGGCCAAATACCGACCCCTTCGGAAGGGATAGCGCAGGATTGCAAAATGGTCCCTTTTTCATCCTCAGTCGAACTAAGTGACAGGAGAGGAGGTCGCGGCGAGGGTGAAGGCAGTGGTTCGAAGGTAGTTGCGGGAGGAGCAAGGTCTCCATTACACAAGCCTGGGTTTGGTTGTGAGCTGTTGCATTAACGGCAACTCCTTAACTCGGATTAGAGCGGGCGCAATTTCTCTAATCTCACGACGGGCCGGACAACGTGGTGCGATGGCATTTGCTTGCACATGCATTGTATCTAATAAGTGATTGAAAACCTTATTGTGTTTCTGGTATAGTTTTAAGTCCTCCGTCCTAACTTACTGAGCTGTGGTTGTTCACATCCCTATAAACGTCGTGCAGGTGCTGGCTAAGAAGCAGCAACCAATTACTCTGAAGCTAGCAACTGCTGGATCCTAGGGAGTGAGGAAAAACATGTGAAGAATAAACACATACTTTTAAGGTCTAAGTTTTTACTTTAAAACTTTTCATTTTGAATAATATAACAACTAGGAAATATATTACAGAAAAATATTATAAACCTTAATTACAATAACTGAATTATAGCATATATATATTTCCTTACTTTCTTAGATTAATGGTTTATTTAAATTACAAACTGTTTACTTCAAAGCGGGTTAGTCGTTGACACCTTGTGTAGATCAGGTCTAAGATAGCGGTTGTAAGGCCAACTTCTATTTTAGGGTGGTTTATACGGCGGAGGTTGTTACGACTCAGCCGCTTCAGGGCGTGATAATAGGCTGATACAACTAGTATCCTATAAGGTTTGACATTTAGTAATGTTCATCTTTGCCTAATAAGTTGAAATTCTAAATGAAAGAGATGGAGAAGTTGGAGAAGGTTAAAACTAAGTTTGGAACATGAAATCCTTGGTATATTTGATATTAACTAATGTTATATTATGAAGTAAGAGCTCAATTGAGATTTGTCAAGAACTTAAGTAAAGTTTAGGTTCATAAGATGCTGTTCTAATACAACAAATGTGAGTGGTTATGAGAATCATGGGGCTTCTTGGTTTAACATTATACATGGGATCTGGAAATCTTTAGATTCAATGTTGTACATGAGGTTTTGAAATCTTCGAATTCAACATTATACAATGTCTTAGAATCCTTAGATTAAACATTATGTAGTCTAAGAAACTTTAGATCCAATTGAATGAAAAAGTAACTTTTCCACCCCAAAGGCAACTATTTAACCAATTGCACCAAGGCTCTCTAGATACTCACTTTCAAATTGAATTTTAGATTATTCTATATTTATCTATTCTCCCTGATATTGGAAACTTAGCTCTGTACTTATAAAAAGTGAAAAATCCATATATCATGAAGGAAAAATCATTTTGACTACTTTCTTCTTGAAAGGTAAGGTTTATGTAATGCCCTAAATTTTGGAGTGTTACAGTTTACCATATGTCCCTATTGTCTATTGATGCGTTAGGTGTAAAGTTTTAATAAAATCTCCAAATACCTATTGTACTCTCCAAATAATCTCAACAAATTTTAATTTTCATGTAAATTAGAATAACTACTATATAAACTCTACAAAATAATGAGCATGAATTTACTAATCCAAAAATGAGATTCTATATGACCTAACTCAAGATCACCCTCATGGTGGTAAGATTAATCACCACTTCTCATCCTAATAACCCTGGTGAATGTCTCTAAATTCAACATATTTTGAAATTTTCAACTTAGTACTTGCATCTAAAAATTTAAATAGGATGAGTTGAAGTCCAGAATGCAATACAAAATACATATGTGCATGATATAAAATAGCATAAATCACACGCATACATATTAATAAATAATGCAACAAGCACCATTCATTATATTTGATTATTAGCCAATGACCAACACAGTCTTGGTATCCTAAGACTTAGGGTAACTTATAACCCGTTGGCAAAAATAGTAGGTAGTATATATATATATATATATATATATATATTGGTACAGGTCCTACCTATCATCTAAGTAAACATTCCTAAAATCTAGTTAGGTCATCTCAATATAGAACTTTTGCAAGTCATGCAAGATCATTAAGTGCCTCGCTAACCCTATTGGACCTATGGTTGTCAAAATTCTGAGTTTACTCATACGTTTTTATGATTTTATGATTCTACATGAGTTGAATTGTATACAAAATTATTTTTAATAAACTCATGGTAGAATCATGATTTTGGGTGTATGATTCTACGAGTGTACGACTTTACCAATTCTATACGATTCTATATAATTTTACTGATTCTATACAATTCTATATGATTTTGTATAACTCTACATAATTCTACTTGATTTAGATATAATGAACTATTAAAACCGAGAAAAAGAACTAGACTTTTATAATTTAGAGCAAGCAAATCAAAATTGTAAGTGAAATGATATTATGTTTGCTCCTTTAACTTATGTCAATTATATTACTAGTTTCACTGTTTAAAATCTCTTACCAAAGATGAAAAAAATATTTAAGGAAGAAGATATATTTAATTTATCGAATGATGATTTATTAAGTACTTTATTAGGAGTAAAAGATAAGAAAAAAGATTAACGTAATATTATATAGGAGGTTAGTATGCTTATAGATATTAAGAGTCATGACTTATAGGAGTACGAATGAAGATGATTAAGAAATTCATGACAATAGTAATATTAAAGATGAAGTACAAACCAATGCTTTAGGGACTTAGCATATAAAGAGGTGGATACCATTAGCAACAAAATCAATCATGATTGGCAACAACGACGGTAATAACGATAATAATAATTATGTTAGTTATTCCCCTTTTACTAACATATGATTTGCACTAAGGCTATTGTAACATAATAACATTACCACTAGTCTCTTATTAAGATAAACCAGAGTTCGAATCCCCCTTCCCTATTGTTGGCAAAATATATATATATATATATATACGTGTGTGTGTGAGATTTGCAACTAGTCTTGTAGTAATTTTGTTGATGATAAGACATTTGATGATTTATTTATTTTTTAGTTTAGTATTTTATCATAATAATTTATGTTATAATGTAATTTATATGAATACTAATATTTATATTTTAGTTTTATACATTAGCATAATAATTTTTTCTTAATTGTTTGTATTATAACTTATTTTGTGACAAAAGTTTATGTTGAATTTCTTCATTTTACGTTATATATTTCAATGTTCTTATGAATTTATAAGCATATTTATAGTTTTTAAAAGCTAATATATGTAGGATTTAGAAACTTACATTCTTACGTTTCAATTCTATGGAGTACTTAGTGATTTTACGTAAAATTGCAAATTTGACAACCTTAATTAAACCCTACCAAAGGGACGTCGAAGCTAAGTACAAGCAATATAAAATTTATTAAGTCTAAGTTTGAATTAAGTTTAGTTAAACAACTACTCTAAATAATCACAACAAGCAAACGTATATCCCGTATTTGCATCCTAGATGTCTATACCTTTCTCTTCCTTAAAAGCACAAAATCTTAATATACATATATACTTATCATATCATAAATCTATACTTAAATAAAGTCTAAGGTCATAACCTATTGGTAAGCTTTGATTAAATACCTAATGGTATTATCTAAGTAAGGCTAGCGAATTTGAACATAACATATCACAATTATAAAATTGACTTGATATAATATGATACAACATGATACGGCAAGATGCAATATGATATGACACAAGATGACTCAATATGGTACGATACCATATAGAGTTCATATGGGAAGAAACATTTGAATTCACCATTCCTTCTCATATATATATATGTGTGTGTATGTGTGTGTGTGTGTGTGTGTGTTAGTATATATCGAAATGAAATCTTTTAACACAATGTTCTTCTTTTACTTCTTCTTTTTTTTTTATATATTGAGTATCTCAATTAATTATATCTTCCCCTTCTTTCTTTTATACGTATTGCAACAAAAAGTTTATATGATATATATATATATATATATATATTCCTATTACCTATTTATTTATTACTATTATTATTATTATTACACTAGTATGACTCATCGTCATCACCATCATATATTATTATTATCATCATTATTGTTACTTGTTATTTTTAGTGTGCAGTTAACCTTTAATTATTGTATTTATTTTCACCGTAAGGAGTAGTAAGACAATTATTTTATCTCTAATACTGTCATTGAAATTATTATTATTATTATTATTATTTATTGTCATTATTTGGTGAGGGTACCATTGCCATCTTTAGGGAGATAGTTACAATGGACGTTTACTTGATTACGGAAATTTAGTATAAATTTTTGTTTCAAGTTACTATATTCTTCTAGCAATTTAGTAAAACTACAAGTTTATTTGATGTTTTAGTCAATGTGGAAATGCCATTAACTCTTATGTTTAAGATGTAAATTCTACTATTTTTGGTTTTCTTACTTAAGTTAATTTTATGATTGTTAAGGTTATTTATAGTCATTTCTATTTTCTATTTCTTATTTTGTTATCTATTAATTCTTTGCTTGATTATATGATGATTAGCCATTCTCAATTAACCAACATTAAGACATGCTTATCATTGTGTGTTTATTGTCTAAAATTTATATATATATATATTCTTATTCTTATTCTATATTCATTAGTTTTTTCAATTATTAGCTTCTTGGTCAACCAAGATTTAATGTGCAATTATAATTATGCACTAATTACTTAAACTTTTACCTATTATGCAATTTATTTAACATTAACTGTTTTGCTTTATGTAATCATCTTATAAATAAGAAATTCAATGGTCCTATCTTTGTTTTCTTTTAGATCTCTAGTTTAATGTATATACCTAGTTGTTATTTCCTAAGCATTTTACCCTTAATTCTTATTTTTAAGTAAACTAACTTTGTAGGTATCTACTATTTCCAAAATAAACAAATAAATAACTCTAATATAAATAGTAACATCAAATAAAATAAATCTATCAGCCTGCAATGTAAAAACAAAAAAATTAGTCAAAAGGATTATGCCTAACCTACATTCTACCCATACTCTCCATTCCATCGTTTGATAGACCGTTATCATAGTTTTCCTATGCGTCATAAACTTATGCTCTAAGATCGTTTAAACTGTTACGATCCATCACATATCCCTACTATCTATTGACACATTAGATGTAAAGTTTTACTAAAATCTCCTAATAATTATTATACTCTCCAAATAATCTTAATAAAATTTAATCTTCAAATAAATCATAATAATTACATTGTAGACTCTATAAAATATTAAACATGAATTTACTAATCCAAAAATGAAATTCTATGTATCATAACTCAAGATCATCCTCGTAGTGGTAATACTAATTGTTGCTCACTATCATTTAACAAATTCTAAAATTTTCAACTTAGTATTGCATCTAAAAATTTAAACCAGGTGAACTAAAACCAAATATAGAACACAAAATATACGTGCATATGACCACAATAGCACCAATCACATGCGTACATATTAATAAATAATGTAATAAACACCATTTATTATCTTTAATCATTAGCTAACAATATCAAAAAAAGGTTGAAGCTAAACACAAGTAAGACAAAATTTATTAAGTCCAAGTTTAAATTACGTTTAATTAAACAACAACTTTAAACAAGCACAAGAAGCAAACATGTATCTTATATCTACATCCTAAATGTCTGTACCTTTCTCTTCACTAAAAGCATAAGATCTTGATACATATATATACTCACCATATCATAATTCCATACTTACATAAAATTTAAGCTAATAGCCTACCTTTAGGTTTTGATTAAATACTTAAAGATGTTATACTTACAATATTTACCATTTTCAGGTGTTTATAATTATTATTAATAAATAATAACAATGATGCTCCTAATACTTATTTCTTAATAGCTATTAATTTCACAATAACTTATTATATGATTATCTATAAATTTTAATTGGTTAATTATATAATTTCACCTTAATGATTTTAAATAAATAATTAAGGAACAATTCTCTCTCTCTCTCTCTCACACACACATACATACTCATATTCAATGAACCTACATTCAATTGGGTTTCTAAACTTTCAAGCTCCAAAATAGATCAACCCATTAATGCCTAAATAACCTATTCTCTCCCTCTCTCTCTCTCTCTCTAGAAGTAATAAACCTATAAATGTTTTATAGGATCGACTTTGTTCTCCTTACGTCAAATTCAATAGTTATCTTTATGTTTCATAATTGATTAGGTAAAATAACAAAAATCCTTTTTTAATGACTTTTAGAGACCAAAACTTAATGTTTCTATAAGTCAATCTCACTATCAAACTCTAATCTAACCTATTTATTATGATCTCCAAAATCATAAAAATATACTAGAGGGATTAAGTAATTACCTTAATTTGACACAAATTCCCTTTTGTCACCTTAGAATAAGCTATCACAAAATGCAGCACCTCCAATCGATTAAAATTCTAATCTATAAATCTTCCTTATAATTTTAAGAATCATTTGGAGCCCTAATGTTTCTTGATCACAAGTCTCTTCATTCAAGAAATTTATTTATTAATATCTCTTTATTCCTTAACTTTGGTAATAAAACAAATAAAGGAGAGAGATGGACCATTATCCTTAATCCTTAAACACCAACAATAAGAGATACTATACCTTTTCTTTTACTTTATTTCTTTCCCAACATGCTAGCCGTCTATACTTAGATAAGCAATATAATTAATTTACAAATTAAATGATTTATGGTGTAAAATAGGGTGGGAGTCTTTAAACTATTTGTTTTTTCCGGGGCATTTCACTTTATTATAAGGTGCACATTTGCCATAGAGCTTTTTTTATCATTCGGGTGTTTGTTTAATGTTTTCCCTTCCTTTATCTTATTATGATCCTCTTAAGAGTTTTTATATATTTTGGCATAAAAAAGAAAAAAGAAAAAAGAGTTTTTATATTAAACTATATCATATATCCACTTACAAAATTCAAGGGAGTTTTCACGACCTGTATTAATAGCAAATATACGATGATGGGTTGACATAAAAAAAAAAAAACTATTATATGACCATGTAGGATATACTATAGGATTATTCTTCTTTGAAATTAGTCTACACGAATCCAATTAAAGTAAAATAATAATATTATACACACAGTAAGGTAATTTACTCTAATGTAGTTCACATGGATCATATCCATCTAATAAAAATCTTCCTGTATTTTAAGACATGGTTTTTCTTTTTTATTAACATGGGAAATTTTGTTATTAATTATTACAGCACAACATAATTTTCTTTTAAAAATTATCAGAATTGTTGTTATATCAACCCGTTAGGAAGTATTAATAACCAGTAGCTAATATTAAAAATATCACCACATAAAAAACCCTCCGTTGATTATAAGTTGGGCAAAGAAAAAAAAAATAATAATAATTATAGTTGTATTTAAATACTAAAAGCAAACTTAACACTACATTCGAATGATACAACTTTAAGACATCATTATTTTTTGAAAAATGTAAGAAGTCATTTTGTAAAAGCACTAGCCTGCATCGAAGACAAGTATAGAGCGGAGAAGGGGAATTGGAAGCCTACTGTATATTTAGTTCAGAAGACAACCGAGTATTTAAATGATTTCAACGCTACACCATGTGCTTACAAGACTGGATCAAGTCCCACATGAAGGGTCGAAATGATTGAAAATTAGAATTTCACATCAATCTAATTTATATGTAAATTTGAAGTAATTCTAGACCTCCAGCAACTTTTTTTTTTTTTGGGAATTTTTTTAGTACTTTATGTAAATGTAGTATCACTCCTTTATTTATTTTCTACTCCATCTTTTAAAAAAAAAAAAAAAAAACAAAAGAGAGGAGTAAATCTTTTCTGTTTCTTTTACCATTCTTAATGAGTAGGCTGCTTGTATAAGAGATAAGGTTTTATATTGTTTCTAATTATCTTGATAAAATTACGGCGTGGCCCCCATGAGGTTCTTTACTAGCAAAATAAATAATGCACCCTTGACCATAATAGTGAATATATATAAAGCAGAAAGGAAAAAAGCAAAAGAACTTCAGATGGTTAAAAAATATAAAAAATAAAAATAAAAAAGGGCAAGGGCCCGACAAACTCAAGACTCGTGAATCGGCCATATAAACACCTACCACAAGATTGCGATGGGTAAAGCAATTCTCGGTTTGCCATCTCTGAAACCCTAGATCGATTGGGTCTATGCATGCCCATGCCTAACCACCATGTCAATTTTCTTTTCTAATAAAAGAGAGAGAAGGGGAGGGAAAACTAAAAACCACACACACACACACCTGAGGAACCTATGAATTGGTATCTTATGTAGATGGAAGACATCTCATCTCCTGTGGACATGCATCATGGAATGGAAGAATGAAACGAGCGAATGTATCATATGAAAATATCATGACGAGAAGTGACAGGATTAGGAGGGAAAGTCAGTTTCACGTGGGAGATGCCAAAAAAAAAAAAAAAAAAAAACAAAAAAATACACCCTTAAAACAGAGGACGAGGGACTTTTTCTTTAATGTGCTCACTGTTCACCATTGCTCATTTTCTATTGACCACGAAAAGGTGTCACGGGACCTTAAGATCCCAACAATGCCTATCTGCTTTTTCTGGTCACCATTTCAGCACACAACCAACGGTTTGATACACCGACATTATCACTTTTATATAAGCTTGTGGATTGGAAGGCAAATGAAGGGATATGAAAATTGTATTAAAACACAATCCATCTCCAAACAAGTCAAGTTTAGATGGCACACTGATAAGCTCGAGTTAACACCACCGAAGAAATTCAGGCTAAATTTACCTAGACCTTTTGTTTTTTTAACCAAATGATTAGACTTAGTTAGACACATCTTATTGAGGAAGTTTTATTTTTATTGTAAATAAAAATAACAATAATATTATCTTAACTAGATTTGAACCCAATTTGTAGATGGGTTCAACTTTTGCTCCAAGAGACCGTCAAACAAAATATCACAAAATAAACAATTTGAGTAGTTTGAATTTAAAGTCAAATCGAGTATACTTATATCGGATTGACCAACAAACCTGTGTAGCTAATAGGCAGATTAAGCTTATTTATTATACTATTAGTATTATTTGGTTTACTAGTGTAGAAGTAGAGTATTAAATAGTATCTCTATATAGAAGTTGCATGAAAAGTCGTGCTATACGTAACCTTAGAAAAGTAATACATGAATGCCACTAAGGGGGGAGGACTTGGAGAAAAATGGTCGAGAGGACAAATAGGCAGTGTCAGTAGCTCAAGCATACTTGTGATAGGTGAGAGAACTATTCGGCATCAATTAAGCTAATCTTGATTGAATGTTAAATCACTCTTTACTTATAAGTTGTTTTTTGAAAACAACGAATTCATAGGATAGTATTGTTTTTTTAATCTCTAGAGCTTTTGAAGTTTTTATTGAAAAGGTTGGATATTTATAGACTTTTAGATTTGATAGCAACCATCAGATTATATTAATGATCAACGATCGAAATTACACCTACTCATTCAAGGTTATCTTGATGAGCTTATTGCGGGCCATAGCCTGCCTGTGCGAGCTTATATGAGAGAGGTTAAGAGCAAATAAACCAGTCCAAAGATCCTTATTTCGAGCTTGCCAAACCAAATTTCTCTAAATCGTTCTAATTACAAATTGGACTCTTTAAGTCTTATCCCTTAGCCCAAGAAATCAAATCCCAAAAAATAATATATTAATCATGAGCTTAAGCCAATACAAAATTAGTTATTTATATTTTACCCCTACCCAAAATCTTAAGCAAAGTGTAAGTATTTTGGGAATCGATCAATTTCTTTGGAATAGCTAAGCTGCCATTAGGTATACGCAAATATCATAAAGCGTCACATTGCTCTCAAGTGCGCTCACATAGCTAAAGAACCCCTCCTTGTTTTTCAATAAAACCTATTATACGAGTCCAACGTCAACATTATAATTTTTTTCCTTTTTTTTTTAATTACTATACATTTCAATGCATTTACTCACGGCATCGTTTAATTACATGCATTGAGTTAAGCTTATTGAAGTATAATTGCCCCTAATAACAACATTATAGAATAAGTCTTAAATATTATATAGAAATATGATATTTACTTTTTTTTTAATACTATGAAAATTTTATATGTAGCTACCATATCCATATAAAAATATTGAATATAGATATACTGCTTGCTTTTATTTATATGCACTAAAATTTAGGAGTCTATTTTGTTTGATTTTATCTTCTTGAAGTTTTAGGATTTCTTCATGTATTAGGCCAACAAAACAAAAATATAATTAGACCTTTTAGAAAGAAATAAATATCTTGATTAGTATTCATCATTATGTAGAGTATGTAAGCATTTTATAAAAATTATACTTCACAACATGCGTGTACACTCACATATACACATACACATACACATACATACATATTGAAACACCTTAATTAGTTCATCGTTTTATTTTAAATCGTAAACTCCTTAGGCTAGTAAGTTAGAAATCAAAATTAAGATTTTGATTTAATTATTTTTTTTACATCCTTAGTTTATGTATATAGTGAGCATAGTAAATTTTATCTTTTATGTATGGAATACAATACTTTTTTTTTATTTAGTACTTTACTTTGTGATATTACATAAAAATCTATTTTTTCTACACAGTATTTTTATTTATATATATATATATTTTCTTATTTTCTTTTTCTATATTTTAATGCTACCCTATATTCCAAAAGGTTCTAAAATAATCTATCCTAACAAACCCTACCTCAAACCTTATTCCTTATTTTCTTTCTCTCGACATCCATTTCCTCACCTAATTTCACTTTCTCTCTCTCACTCCTGTCATCGTTTCTCTCTCGTCTCTCACCTTTTCCCCCCTCATAATTACTTACGAACTCTACCCCTAATTTTATCTCCCTCAGCCGCCATCTCCACCCTCTAATCCCTTCTCTTCCTTCCTCATAAACTCCCTTGTCTCCTTACTTCTCTCTCTCCCTCTATTCAGCATCCTCGACCCTACATTCCCCTGTCCCAATCCCTATCCCTTCCTCTCGCTCGTAATAACAACCCCCCAACCCACTACCTTACTACCTAGAATTCATCTACAATTCCTCGTCAAATCTCACTCCTAAATTTTGAAGTCCCTAACCAACCTTAATGTAAGCTTCAATTTCCAATTTCCAAAATAGTCGAATTTATTTGAGCTCTCAACCTCCTAGCTAAATTGACTTCATTTCCGTTTTCTACAAGTTTTAAGTTAACTCGGTAAATATCATTAATTAATTATTCGAGTATATTGTTTTACGATTTATAATTTTGTATTGTTGTTATTTTTTTTAGGTTTTCATTCGTACCTTTTGGTGACTTTTCTTTCTGACTTAGATTCGAGAACCGTTTTGATTTCATTTTTGGTACAATAAATATAGTATAATACTCTGTTATTATCATCTTATATTTTGTATATATATATATATATATATATATACATCTTATTCTACTATTAGTATTGATTTAAGTTTTGTTGGTATTCGATTTCAGCTTTAAAGTATTCAATTATCATATTATATAATGTTATTTTATATAAGAGTTATGGTTAAAATATATGTTTTTGTATTTCACATTATTAGTTATAGATATATTTTAGGGCTAATTTTCAAGTGGGTCACTAATTTCTATTATTTACAGAATTATACTAATAATCATATTTTGTACAAAGGTCTTTAATATTGATTTGGTGTGTTATAATGGTGTGTTATAATACTATATTATGGTTGGTATGTCTTATTTTTTATATCAATGGTATTCCAATCTAAGTATTTTCCTCACCTTAGTATTATGAATGTATAATATATTTTATCATATCTCAAATTATTGATTATAGATTTATATGTATGTTCAGGCTAAGTTTTTTATTATTTATATAGTATGTTAACAACTGTACTCTATATATGTCCTTACTATCAATTAGTATGCTATGAATCTTTCTATTATTAGTACGATTTATTATTATTATTATTATTATCGATGTTTTCGTAATCTAACTATTTTATCACACTAGTACTGGTATATATATGTGGCATATCATATATTATATAGTATGTTCATTTTATTTGTCGACGGTTACTTTGTCATTTCTTACAAGTTTTTACAAATTATATTAATTTCCTAGAAGTATGTTTTGTTTATTTATCATATCAGTTCGATAACCTATATGATTCGATACTCCAATTATGTGTCCATTTTTTTTTATATACCTTCTTATATATATATATATATATATATATATATATATTATGTACTTTACGAGTTACTATAAAAGTGATCTTATATATATAGTTATGTTACCTTTTCAGTTTACTCATATTATGTTATTAATATTATTTTGACTTAATGATTTCTTTCGAGACCTTAATCGAATAGATCATAAGCTCTTAGATAATTCCTAGATAAGACTTAACTTTAGAATGCTTGAGGGTTAACATGCTACTTATTTTCTTTTATATTCATGGTGTTTAGTTTCCTTTGTCGAGGTCTGACTTTTATTCAGGTTTGAGACTAAAGTATAGTATTCAATCTTGGAACGATTCTAGGTACGTGGTGTTAATTGTTACTTGTGTTTAATAGGAATTAGTAATCAAATTAAACTAACTTATATTCGGTTCACTTAAACTTGATTATTGGTTTTGTTAGTCCCACTCACTCTAAGGGCCCGCATTGGCAGATTCTTAAAGGGGCAACTGCTGATCATGTGCAAGGTTTTCTTAATAGATTTTCACATGGGACAACGCAGCTAGAATATTAGGTTCTGAACATCGATTTCTGGGCGTAAAAGACTTAAAGAAAAACGTATAATTATATCTACTTACGTATGTGGGCAAAGACTAGGTGTAGCAGGGTTTGAATACCCCTTTGTTGTTTTATGAGCCTAAATTGAGATAATTAAATTGCTAATTGCATTATCTTCTATTAATTATATATCTGTATATAAATGATCTGTCTGGTATGCATATGTGTTTGTATATCCGTATTGGGCTTCGGCTCATTCTTTTCTCTTTCAGGTGCTGGATCTGAGGACCTTCTTATTTATGAGGAGGCGTTTGTTGACGATATCCAGAAGAAGAATGGAGTCAAGTATTTATATTTCTATGATGAGTAAATAGAGTGATATCTATGTTACTGATGGTTTATGTTTTGTTAGGGATTTTGTATTTTGAGGAGATGGACTCCTTTCGATATCTGAGGATTTTAGTCATTTGACATATCTTATGTTTTGGTTGTAAGTTAGGACACTTCTGAACTTTTGGATGTTGTAAGTTTATACGGGGTTATGAGTGGATGTAATTTCCCACTCTTTTGTAGATACTTATATATTGTGTATTATGATTTTTCTTGTTTTGATTATGGACTTAGAAAGCGTTACATATTTCGGATTAGCTGGGATATGTAGCGAGTTATAATACTATTTAAGGACTCGGGGCATTACACATATGTATAAGAAATGCTTCACTAGCAATTGACTAGTGCCCAATAATGGTGACTCAAAATATCTCATTGGAATTGTATAAATTAAATTGATAATTGCATTCAAATAAACTATGGCTTTCTTCATTTAAAGACGTTTGATTAATTAATTATTATTATTAATACATTGTTTTATTAATATCAAACCAAATTGGTTTCATGATTAAATTATACTACACATCAAGTATTACATTAAAACCAAATTTATAATCTTAAATTTTTAGATATATGTTATAATTGTGATCAAAGTATATATAATATACTTTGATCGACTTTTTTTTTTCTGTAAACTTTTTCCTTTGAGATAAATTATCCCTCCATTGTTGTAGCAATATTTCAAGAGTATATAATTTTAAATGAACTTAAATCTTTACAATCAACCACTATATCTCATTGCAATACTTCCTCTCCATTTTGTATCTATTCTAACAAGCATGATCAATATAACCCATGTTCATTAAATCTCATATCAAAATCTATAATACTCATCTTCACACATCAACAAAGAATATTTTTTAATATCCTAACTATGAAAACAAGTTAATCATTTATCTTCTCAAATATTTCTATACTTCAAATCCAACTCAAATCTTTTTCTTTCTTTATTTTTTCTTTAATATTCTTATTCCTCCCTTAATTTAAGTAGAACTTATCAAAATTTTCAAAACTCAACTTTTTCCTTCACAACTTTAAGATTAAATCTTTTATTTATTCTTATTTTCAATTCTACACATGTTTCTATATATTAAACTTTGTGTTCATTATCTTTAAAAGTCAATACGTCCACGACGATGAACAATATTAATCTCTTATGTGTATTTGTCTTTCAAGGTCAACATGTTTGCAACAATGGACAATGCAAATTTACAAGTTATTCAAAAATTAACATTATTCAACTTCAGTAAGTTATGATAGCATCTTTGTGTTGCGCTATTCATAGACATTGATATTGATAACTCTAAATTATAACTTTTCACAACATCGCTAGAACGCAACAACTCACAACTCTATCGTAATAGATCACTGAAAGGAGTCACATATTGATCATCAAGGAGTAGCAACTTGCTCAAACTTGATGACTTAACAATAATAGCATCAATTATAGTGGCTCAAACTTAGTCATAATTAAGAACAAGAAACAACTAATAAGGTAAATGTCTCCTCGATCAATAGCAATCAAACGGTAATGAGGAGGTTTTTTCTCTCTCTTTTGATTTATTTATTTATTTTTTTTTTCTGCTAAGTTCTTACTCTTCATATCTTTCTAGATTAATTCTTGACTCCTCTTCATCGACTAAGGGGATTGGCAGCATCACTTTGTTTAAGCACAAAAATGATCAATTGATAAAGAATTGTTTAACTTATTTTTGACCAATCACACTAGTGGTTGTCCTTATCATAAATTCAACATTCTATATCTTCTTCTTCCTTTTTTTTTTCTTTAATTTCATAATTTGATCTTTTAGATATAAAAAAAAAAAACCGCATAATTATATATCCCCACATACAAACTAATAAAAAAATATATATATTTACAAATTTACTTAAATTTTAATATTATATAAAACCAAACAAGTTATTAGCATGGTTTAAACATATGCATTATATACATGTATACATATCGATATCATTATGAAAGAATTTTATTTTTATTTATTTATTTTTAAGTTAATGATAGCTAATCGTAATTACCTTACAAGAAGCTAATCGTAATTACCTTTTTATAAAAGAGATTGCCCCTTGTTTATGTGAATATATATGAATTGAAAATTTCTTCTACAACATAAATTCATATCAATACTTTATTAAGTCATATCATACTTTCAATATGTATATTTTAAGCTTCATGATATTACCATGTCTTATTAGTCTTATTTATTGCTTATTTAATGAAGGTATTGTGTAATAGATTTAAAAGGTAAGATAGACTTATCTAATGAAGAAAACATGATGACACTTGCTAAGCTCATGACATGCTTCATTGATCTGATAGCTTCTTGCCATCTCTTAGAGGCGAAGCATCAAGTCAAAGTGCATATGAGACCAATAAAACTATGTCCCTCTGAATCCTCTACCAATAAAGGCATGACGTTAACGAACCTTATATCTTGGAGTTTGATTCAAGGGGGTGGAAATTTTTTTATGTTAAGAGAGTAATTCCCTCTTTTTTAAGCCCATATATATTGAAAACTCCCTTAATGGAAAGCCCCTATGCTTGCTTACATCTTTCCTCCCCAGTTGTTGTTATGTTACAATAAGACATAGCAACAACTCTTACTATGGCAACAATGTAGGAGGAGTACTTTCTTTCATCAAGCCCCTAATCTTTAAAGCGATATGCATGTAACTTGTTAGCTTAACTATAATGCAATATACCATCTATAACCACTCAAGCAAAAAAGTCACTTCATTACGAGTTTTATCAAAGCAAGGAGGCTTTGTTCTTACTTTTAATAGCGTTGCACACTTAAGAGCAGTAATAATGTAAACACTTAAGAGCAGCAATAATGTAATGTCAAGGCATTGCCTAGACTTTAAAAAATAAAAACTAAGTACTAGGAGTATATATGCACTTAAGCCTTCTAATTGATATGTAAATATTTGCTTAAGCCTATGATTAGGAAGTTGACATGCTAGGGGTGCATCCTAATCTTAAAGAATGTATAGTACTAAGAGAGTTTCCTAGTCTTGAAGGAACATATAACATTAAGGGAGTACCCTATCTTAAAGAAGAACACATAATACTAGGGAAGTGACCTAACCTTAAAGAAGTATATAGTGCCAAGAGAGTACCTTGGTCTTAAAAGAACATATAATGCTAAAGGAGTATCTTAGTCTAAAAATAGCATGTAAAGTGTCAAGGGACTAAGTGCCTTGGTCTAAAAAAAGTATATAATGCTAGGGGAGTACCCTAGTCTAAAAGTAGAGTGTAAAGTGGTAGAGGAGTACCTTAGTCTTAAAAGAAGAGTATGAGCCAAGAGGGTTCACCTAGTCTCAAAAAGCATGTGATGCTAAGGGAGCGCTCTGGTCTTAAAGAACATGTAGTGCTAGGAGAGCTCCTTTGTCTTAAAGAATGATACATGATGGCAAGAGAGTATCTTGGTCTTAAAAGAAGAACATGTGATGTCATGATAGCGCTCTGGTCTCAAAAGAAACACTTTAGAAGAAATCTAAACTGATTGATATAGAGTTGCATTATAGCATTGATGTCTCCTTTTGAAAATAAGGAAAAAAAATGTAATTGAATATTAATCCGCTCTTAGAGTACTGGCCATGAATTGTCTTATGCCTTTATTAATTCAGTCTACATGCCTTTATTGATTTAGTCTATATGCCACCATGTTAAGCATCATGTACTGAGGTATTGATGTAAACATTGCCATCTTCAATAACAAGCTTCTCAAGTCTTACTCTATCCCTAAATTTTCTTCAAATTCTTGCACTCTTTAGTAGGAAGAGCCACTATCATGTGATATTAGAAAAACCTAGGATCATTATGCCCACTTTTGGTAAGTTGGCACTTAACTTCTAGTAGTATAATGTCTCCATATTGCAACCATTGATTAAGGATGGTGTGTACTTGCCTTATTAGGCATGGAAATGGAGAGACTTCTGTTAAGGTTTTTTGCATGTCACTCTTAGGTTTCTTACTACTTCTAAGGTTACTGTCTTGCACTAAATCCATGGATGTTTTGTACTTGTTAAATCTATTAACTTCTCGTTGTCTCATCATAGAATTGTTGGTCCTTCGTACATTCTCTACGGGTGCAGCAAAAGAATACAAGGAGAGGTTCTCTAAGTGTATGGCATACTCAAATGTCATCCCCTGGATATAAACCTTTATTAGCTCTTTTTCATCACACACATCCTAGACATCAAGAGAGCATTCTCTAAAGCGCTCAATGTATTACATAAGATCTTCTTTAGGGTTTTGCCTAATTCTCCTCATGTCAATCAAGGTGACCTTTTCTTGTGTGGAGAAAAATTTCTCCAAAAACATCTTATACATACTTACCCAAGAGTCTACTGATTTGACGAGGAGGTTGACATTCTAAATATATGCCTTCTCAATGAGTGATTAAGGTCATCATCTAAGTCGTAGACGTCTAACGTCTTGATGAACTTCATAAGATGCTCCTTAGTGCTCTCCTGTTTGCCATTAAACTTAATAAATTTCAAACTTACATAGTCCTTGAATATGGCTTAGCAGCAATACGCTAATTATATGCGAATTAGAGATCCAATACTACAGCAGGTGGCTTGGCATGCATTTCCTTAATATACTTATCTAGTTCTTCCCTTGTAATAAAAGAAGATCCCATCATAGTCATAGACTTCGAGGTAGGTACCACAGTTTTAGCTGATGCAGGAGGAGCAAGGTTTAGCTAGCCAATTAGCCTTCCAAGTGTAGTATAAGGAGTAAAGCGAGAAGAGGAAGAGCTACTATGTAGACTCTTCCATTCTCTATCTTAGGTGATGGGTTTTGGTTAACTATAGTTATTGAAGCAAGTGTCTAGTCACCTTCTCTCTAAGCAATGTTCTCTCAAGTGATAAGAGGATTCAATGGTTAAACAAAAAGGTTAGTGCCTTGTTGCTCTACAATAGTAGGGCTAAAAGCCATGCCTTATTGCATAGTAACAACAGCCATTTTCAACATGAAATTAGTAATTGTAGCCATAAACTGGTCTAATGCTATCCTTGTGGCCTCTTACATAACCTACATCGATTGTGCAAGGTTTAGGGAGTTCTTGGCTACTGGGTTATTCTAGTTAGGAGGGTTGTCTTTATTGGTAGGGTTGTCTTGATTAGCATCTTTGAATGGTGAAGGCAAGTCTTGTCCAGTAGGGTCAACATAAGTCTCTTGCTCTTAGGAGGTGGTATCAAGTATGTTAGTATTCTTGTTTTAGTGTAGTGCCATCATTAGGTAGTTGACTCTCTCTTTCCTCGATGGAGTTCCAAAAATGTAGAAGTAGGGTTCTAAATAGTATCGTCACGCAAAAGCTACGTAAAAGTCGCACTATATGTAACCTTAGAGTAATATGTGATTACCACTTACGGGGAGGACTTGGAGAAAAATGGTTGAGAGGAAAAACAGATAGTCTCAATAGCTCAAATACACTTGTGACAAGTAAACGAGCTATTCAGCATCGACTTCACTATTCTTGATTGAATGTTGAATCGTTGTTTACTTGTGAGTTGTTTTGATCTTTAAGAGCAAAGAATCCATAGGATAGTGTTGTTTCTCTAATCTCTAAAGCTTCTGAAGTTTTTTATTGAAAAGACATAGCTGGATATTTATAGACTCTTAGGATCGATAGTAACCGTCAGATCATATTAACGATCAACGGCCAAGATTACACTTGCTCATTCAAGGTTATCTTGATGAGCTTACTATGGGCCCAAGGCTAGTAGCGTGTCTTATTGAGTATGCAAGCCTGCGTGAAAGAAAGGTTGAGAGTGAATAAACTGACCCAACGATCCTTATTTCGAGCTCATAAAACCAAATCTTCTTGAGTCATCCTAATTACAAATTGGACTTCCTAAGCCCTATCACTTAACCTAATGAGTCAAGTCCAAATAAATAATATATTGATCATAGGCTTTGGTCAATACAAAATTAGCCCTTTAGAACTAAGAATAGATTAATAATTTCTAAGGGCTAATCTTAAAATGTACCTTACTTCTTCTAATAAAATTATAGGATGATATCAAAATCATTACCTAAACCTTATGTGTTTTTCAAATCTAAATATGAAATTTCAAACTACCAAATACCATACATAACCAAACTTTTATTTGTTAAATTTATAATGTTACCTACACATTGACTTTTTCACCAATGATTGTTTGCCATTTTATTTTTTAAAGATGATAAAAATAGTAAATTTAATAAGAAAATATTCAAGTGGGTAAAACACCCTTTAAATTCAAACATTAGATACAAAATTCAATATGTAAAAATTTAATTAGATATGATATTTAATAACTTCAAACTTTTAGTACAAAATTAAAAAAAAAAAATCAAAATTCATGTAATAGTGTTGCTACTATTACTAATTTTGTTACTCCACTCAATCCAAACTACATTCTCTCTCTCTTTTCCCTCCATCTTCTTTTTTGTGTATCAATTTCCCTCTCTCATAATAAAATAGCATTCTATAACAATCTTCCTAAATTACGTAAATCTCATTTTGTTACATATTTCGATTCTCATACAAGTGCTTATTAAAGGAAAAACACCTATAGTATAGTATGGTCCATAAGTCAAAAAACCATATGGTCTACTTTGGAGAAAGTCCAGAACTTTAATAGATAACCTACATTAGGACCATCATAAGTCATAACTATCAACTTTAAAAATTTTAAGAAATATCGCATGTAAATTAGGCGGATGGAGCATACACCAATAGTTCAAACTAATTCACAAAACTCATTCCAATCTTAAACTAATCAAATAGTTTATCAAGTGATCCTAAACTTCATGATATTTAATTTAACAAGCTCATAAGTCTAATCAAACATTAATTGAACTTAAATGTTAATCATGTTGGATATCAATATTATTTTAATTAAAAAGATTAAAATAAACAAGCCAATTGATTTGAGCTCAACTCCATTAAGGATCACTTTGAATCAAGCTCAAGTTTAAATTTCTAAAAGCCCAAGCTTTGAACTTTTGAGCTAAGCTAGGTTCATTGGTATAGATAATTGCATCTGATACATGAATAATATATTAATTAGGGTTACCTATTTTTGTTAGTGGGTGGGTTCTACCTCCCATATATTTTATTTAGATATTCTCTAAAGCAATTATGATATGAAAGTCGATTTAAGACAAGTGTATAATGATTTTTCAAAGCCCCGATTAAGGAAAATAAATTAAGATGCTACCTTAACTCAAACTGGGTAACTATGTGACATAATAATGCATTTAATTAACATACAATACAAAAATCCCCTTCCATCATAGATATTACTTGTACACATTTAGATATTCGAAAATAAATTGAATAATGATACTATAAAATATTCTCACGATAATCCTATAATAACTAAAATCAAGCCAATATATATATAGTCCTATACGAAAGTAGTATAGACTAAATAAAATACTTAAGTTCATGGATTTTCCAACCTATCAAACTAGCCCTTTTGGGTTAGGCTTTCCCCTTGAATTTGGGTTCTAACAAAAACTTCTTAAAAATTGAATTGGATTTACCGGTTCATATATTAATGAAAAAGGAGGCTACTGACCCCCAAGAGATAGAAGATCTATATTATTATTATTATTTTTGCTTTGGCAAAAGAATGTAACGTCTTTTGGAGTGGTAAGAGGTCGTGTGGTACTACAAGCCTTTAGGTAATTTCCCTTCACGGGCTGGGGCTGTTCTTAGTTAGCACTAAGCACGCTAAAGGCACCTTATTACCTCCGAGGAAAGGGCACCTATCGCCATCAAAGGCAATCATCCCTTTTTGCGTCTTTTCCTACTGAAGAGAGGAAGGTACTTCATAGCCTCCTGTTAAGTGTGATGAACATTAAGGGTGACTTGAACGATTATTTCTTCTTTTTTTTTTTCCCCCCCCTAAATTTATTATAATAATAACTTTATAGTTATTAAAAATGTTTTTGTAAATCGCTAGGTGTTAGTATCTATTAACTGATAAGGACAAAATTGTCCTATCAGCAATGCCGTTTTTCAATCTACCTAACTATACCAAATGGAGACAATAGAAATTTTAGTATACGCACATACAATAGCACTGCAATGCATAGTGCTGGACTGCCAGTATAACTCCAACAGTGTGCAGCACAGATGCGACTAAGTTATTTTCACACTTAACGAGTAAATTCAAACTGACAATCATTTCTATGATTATTATGAACCAATCTAGATCCAACCCCTCAACACCCCGAGATATTAGATCCTGAAATGAACTAATGTAACACATAAATCATAAGACGGAAAAGTAGCAGACAAATGGGCCCTTCTAATGCAATCAACCCATTGATTTCCTGCATATCGATAAGATCACAAAGGAAATCAATCATGAATCTAAATCTAGCAACTCCAATCACACTTTAAATGAATATTGGTCCTATGACCTGAAAGCAATCACTTCATCACAGTTTGTGAGCTATACTTTACTCACCTAACTATCCTCACTATATTGCCGATCAATGTTATGTTGCTGAGTGCTACGGTGACCTTTTTTTCAGGTGGGGTGGGGTGGTGGAAAAAATACACTCTAGAATGATTGCCACAAACAACCGACACTGGGGGCATCAAAGGAACTCCAGGTTTTGGATCTATGAGGATTGAAGGGCATAAATCAAAGCGCCCAATGAAGATGTCCTAAAGTACATCAGCACCCCTTCCTCTAATCTAATAATAAATAAGCTTTGAAACTGGCTCCTTTGCTACAATATACTAGTTGTAAGGCAGTTAACTCTTTCTTTCCATGGGATGGGGTCAGGGTGTATAAGAACCTTTTATTTGAGGATACCTGTGAAGAACTACTAGCATAGCAGGAGTTACAGGTTGAAGATAGGATGCATTTCTATCGAAGGTCTGAAAGCAATTTAATCATAAGAAGGTGGCTTTGCCTCACCTTTAAGCAGACTGGCTTATCTACCTGTACCATTATCAGACTATTATCTCATATATTGACAAAGAAATGTTAATATGAGAAAACCTCTAAGATAGAGCGATGCACCAATCTATTCTCCCAATTACTTTATCGTGTGAATATATGTAGCACGGTTTTTTTTTTTTTTTCCTTTTCTTTTCTTTATTTATTTATTTTTAGGTTAGTAGCATGGGAAAAAAATACATACGCAGCCACATCTCTCTGTCCCTCTTTTTGGTGGAAACATATGTCCTGAACTAAATTTCTATGGTCTGTTAAAAAACTCATCGTGAAGAATTAGAATGATGCAAGCTGAGTAAGACAAAATTAATTATGATTATGTAACTGGAGTGAAGCCAATAATTAAGAGAACAAGCCCTTTTGAATGATATCCTCCCACTGCATTGAAGAAATCATCGTACTCCACATTGAAACTCCAAGAGATTGATTGTCCATTTGCCAAGCCAAGGAAGATCGTTTGTGCTATCCTGTAAAGGAAAGCTGACAAAACTAGAATATAGAGCAAGTACAGAAATATATCAGACTTACTTTCCATCTTACTGTAATACAAGGATCATCCACAATCTGAAAAACAAAAATCATAACTTTAATGGCAAACAGCACCAAGGCATAGCACTAGAGAATGCTCTTCCGCCAATTCAATCAGCAGAGAGACCAACAGGTACCTTCTTTATGGAAGTTCATGTTTAACCTCTGAAACTCAAACATGTGTCCATATACAACACATTGCTTAATTTAGTACCATTTTAAATTGCAATAGACTAGCAGGAAATATCAATGCAGCTCTGCATCTATACCATGTGGTTTTAGAGGATGGGAGGTTTCAACATTAAGTATATATTTTAACTAGCAGATTCATGTATACAAGGGCTGTGAAGTAGTCACCAGTCTTTTCTTTATTCTATGCAATCCACCATGTTAAAGAATACAAGCTCAAGAGTCATGATATCATTATTTTTCAACAAAGGAGCACTCCTATATGTCATATGTATACACCTCTTCATGCTCAACTCAAATTTTCTTTTACAGCCTTTGGAAGAAGAGAGTGGATCAGAGAAAGGATTTGTCCAGTATGCAAAATCCAGTTGACTATTTTCTATATTGTTTCCCAATTCGGTATATTTGCTGTAGCTTCATTGACCATTTTCACAAGAGTTACCTGGAAAGAAATGACAATTACCATATGAGATCTAAAGAGGAAAAATGTACCATACATGTAGTGTTTAGCAGATTCCAAATAATAGGGTTTAGGATAAGAGAAAGTCAATGTCGATTCTTCAATGTGGAATGCCTAGACATAATATGCTGATGCTGAAAGAATAAAAACCATGCAATCACTAATACGTGGCAATTATCCACAGCAGCAAAATAGCCCCATGACTTTGGGAGAAGAGGTGCTTCCTCACAAATGCAGTTGCAGTAACCAGGCACAGTGTGTTTACATGAAACACGAGTCTCCGCAAAGAGATTCCAGATTCAATTCCATCCAAGATGAGAGATCATATTGTCTCCAAGAAAATAAGGAATTTATAGGAGCATTTATAGTATGAAAAGACAAATTTTAAGGAACTTGTTGTATCGCTGATTCATCATAAAAGTTTCTTGGTCTATATGAGCAAATAATCATAATTTCTTTTCCAATATCAAGATAGCGTTTAGTTACCCAATTTTTGTAATACTGGACTGGACTGGACAGGATAGAAAATTTTGTCCTATATTTGATTTTTATCTTTTTTTTATAACTAGACAAAAATTGGATTGATCGACTGGACAAAAGGTCTAAATTTTATCTTATCTATACCATAAGATAAAAATAAAATTCATTGGATAAGAAAATAAAAATATTTTACATTCTTAAAAATATCCTCCATATTATAAAAATTGAGTTAATTGATATTATTTTTATTAAATATTACAAAAAATTATTTATTTTATAATATAAATAATTAATTTTTTAATATAAAATTTGTGTTATATATTGTGTAAATCAAATATGCTACAGCAAATTTGTACTGTCCAATTTTTCCTGTACTTATCTTGTTTGGTTCTTTTTATCCTGTTTGGTTCTTACAACCAAACACTATTTAAATGTGAATCAGAAAATTTATGCATGTTTTAAGTTATAATAAATTCCATCGCTAGATTCTAACTTTAAAGTAGAAAACCCTCAATCTAACTCAAGCCTGAATTCTTATTGTCAACTTATGCCATTAATATGCTGCACCAGTAGTAAAGATGGGACAAGTCTGCCACCAACAAAAGTAAAGTCGAAACAAGCCAAATATGCACAATTGGAGTTAGTGTACGGACACATGCTAGGAGCTTTGGCTGAAACTGGATTTAGTGAAAATACAATTCAGTGACCAATGCATCCTTGCAAAGCCACGCTTATGAGAGAATCTAATGAAACAAGCACAGAAAATGGCCTATCTAGTCCACTCAACATGCCAAGTCACGTTATGCAGACTGCAGTGATCACAGAATGATATTAGCTAAATCATCAAGAACCAAGTAATCTTCCTTACAGCTCCTAAAACTACGAGAAATAATTATAGAAAGCTTTTTGTTTGTAATTAATACATTTACAAAATTTCCAGGACAAGAAAATCAGGACATGTCTAAAAATATTAACCAATTCTTTATGACATACCACACTTTCAGGAACTCCAGGAGGAGGCAAAGAGAGATTTTTCGGGGGAGGTCCATGTAGGTACGATCTCTTGTCGAATCGCCATTTGCCTATTTTCCCATATGTTAGCTCTCCCTGAATATTCAATATTGGTGAAGCACATCTATTATGCAAGACAAAAAGGCAGCTACCAGACATATGGTGTTTTGGAAGTAGGTCAAAAGGACCATACCTTTAAGTTGTAATCACACCCATATGTGTAATGAATAATGAACTTATTTGTAGTTTCCAAATCCCATGGAGGCTGAAAAATAAACCAGTTTGTTACAATAGTATTACATGAACAGGTCTGTAGTACTGGTTCATACGAAAAATCCTAAATAGGTATAGGTACCAGGGTATACTGAATCTAATGCTATGTTTTAGACCTGTAACATGAAGTCCTTTCGGAGTATATGCTGGACACCATGCAAAGCAGATGCAACTGCATAAGCATACCTAAAACCAATAGATGGAGAAACAAGGAAATCAAGATAAAGTTGCTGCTTAGAGCTGCAACAAAAAAGAGAAACTGGGATGCATTCTCATTCCTTACATTTCTAGCACCCAACCAAATTGCTTATCTGTTTCTGGATCTTCCTTCATGCGCAAAGAGACATTCACCCATGTAGGAGCAATCTTCTCCAGCAGATCCTACAAGAAAAAATTCCTTCACATATGAAATGCCATCATTTGGTCCCAACCAAAGAGGAGCAGTTAAAGTCAAGAGGACACTATTTCATTAAAAGTGGTGATAATGCAAGTACATTATCTATAAGTTTAAGCTTGTTTATCAGTGTGGCCTCTTATGTCTTAACTCTCTTCTCAATTGTGAGTCAAGGCTTTAATTGAAAATCAATAATTAGACAATTTGATTGAATTGGGTGAAATGGCGGTGCAGATATTTGAACTCTTTATCTCATGGCTCTAATACCATGTCAAATTTAGCTCCTCAACCAACTAATCAAAAACTTAACCTTGTCAATGTCATTTGGTTTTAAATTTATTAGTTAACTTTGGAGAAATTTACTGGCTTACCATAAAAATTAGTAAATATTATATAAATACCAATTATATTAAACTAATTACACAAATATCATATTGATGTCATTTTTATTACATGCAACATATGTTTGTACAAAATAAAAAGCATAACAATGCTTTCACCTAGTTTCAAACCTAAAACTTGATGAATTATAACATATACCTTAACCACTACAACATCACATATCTTTGTTAGATAATCAACACAAATAATAAATAAGGCAATAAAATTGTATCTCTTAAATATGATTTAGAAATGGTACCAATTCATTAAATTACACCTTACAAATAGGATATTTTTATAAATTATGATGTCGCATCTTTAAAATGCAATTTAGTATTACTAATTATGTAATTAATTTTATCTTATTTGTATTTAAGTAATTTTTTTAAAAAGAACAATAAATATATATTGAACCTGTTAACTTTGAGGCAAGGCTAGAAATACCACTTTCTAAACAAATGCTTGAAAGCTCTTTAAAAAAACTTCGTGCCCTAAATATGCAAATATATGCAACAATTAGTAGTACTTCCTACTTAATTGGCGCTAAACATATATCAGTTGCTAGAAATCTTACCTTCCTTATAATAACAGGTGAATTTCCAATTGGATCAATATTTGTCACCGGGCCATTCTCCTCCAGATAAAACTTCCTTATAATTTTCTCATTCTTATCTGGCTTGATGTAGAAAAAAGGGAAGCCAGCAGGAAATCCTCCATGGGCTAGATTTGGCAAAGGCCGGACAAATATGTGATCAGGCTCTGCCATTAGTACATACCTGTATCAATAATATAACAAAATCAAGCGGGCTTCACTTGACTAGACAATAAAGTAACCGTTGAATCATCATTGTTTTCAAAAAGCAGCATCATCTTCAACCACACTCAATACTCACTCTTCCTCAATTTTGGCCTTCACTAGCCATTGCACGAAGGCCCATGGTCGATTCAAGACAATGTATCCCTGTTGCACAAACAGATGAGATGACTTTTAAGAAGATATTGCATAGGCAAGCAGAATGAAGCAAAATTCAATGATCAGTTACACCATAATAGTATGTCTAAATGAAGATAAAAACTTCATACATTTTGCAGGAAACTGCATATAGCTTCACTATATAGAGGTCAGATATTTCTTATGCTATTCATTACTACACGTGTAACTATTTGCTGAAATTGGAAGTTCACAGAATCCCCCGTCCCTCTTGTAAAATGATCATTGCAGCAAACTCCATAAAGTTAAGAACAGCACGAATTCCTTGTTTATGCATTTTTTATTAGAAAGATCTCCAAGTGATTTTCCAGAATAGTGCTAACACAGAGATGCTCAAACTCTGCCCCCAATTCATGACAATATACAGTTTTAGGTCTATCGAGATTAGTTCATGACTTTGAGCTCACAAAAGACTTCCATAAAGAATCATCACTCAATGATAAGAAAATGAGTGTAACTATATTAACTGACAAGAAATATAATTGAAAGGCAACATGGGTGAAACAGAAATTTCCTCAAGATTACGCACCCTATCCTGTCCTGCTGGAAGAGGATCGACAACCATAGTGGGAATCTCATCCATCAAGTTGTCTGGAGTACCGGAATGTAAAATTCGAGTAAATCCCCCCATATCTGAACCAGGCAAGTCCTTCTGCCTCTTATACCAGTAATACATTATACGACACTGCCATTTGCTGTATGGAGCATCTGTTGCGGTGAGGGCTACATGAAAAGGTGACCTAGAATTCTTTGATTTCTTTGCATACATAGGCATCTCAACAATTGGATCTGTTAATAATAAACTACTTATTTCCTCAACCACCATTTTCCCCTTTTCTTTATTCTGCATTAACATAGTCAGCAAGTTGTATGTAGCAAAGCAAAATCCAGCAGACAAAAGAACCAGCAAGAACGGTGATGCCCTTCCCATACTCTTCCGTCCAATCATTGCAGATATAAAACAAAAGTGATCCCTAAAAACTGAGAGGTTTTCAGAAGTTATTGTTTATAAGAGTTAACATCTCCAGATCTTCAAATAGGAACAAAATACTACTGTATCTGCCTCGAGCATGATTTACCAAGAAAATGCCTGAGAAAAAAAATATAATAATGAAAAGTAAATATGACTTCATGAGAAACATCATCAAACAATTTCAACGAGAAAAATCATATGATAGCATTGTATTATCAAGAATTTGCAAATACAGGTTGGTGGTTTCACAAAGCAAAGAATAAGACATACACTCAATATATCAGGACCCTATCTAGTTGCAACGCCATATGTCTAAAACCAGTGAATCTTATAAGCAGCCTTACAAGGGGGAAAAGGCTAATGTCATCAGGTCTGCATAAATCACTAGAAGCACATTACATTTTCACTTTAATACTCTTAATCTGTCGGATTAATACTAAAAAAGGTGAACCTTTAAACCAGAAGAAAGCAGGATAAGTGCTACTTAAAAGTCAAACTGAGATGGCATGATAAACAATTAGACAAAAGGAAAAGAAAACTTCAAATTATACACCATTATGCCAAATTCAAGACAATCTCTTCATATGCTGAAGAAAATATCCATTTAAATAACAAGGAATTCCATGCACAAAGGAAATTTGCAATTTCCAATTTTAGTTCCTACCTGTGAAATTTTTAATCGGTGCAGTGAAAATTCCAATATTCTGTATGCCAAGTGCCAGGTCACTCATTAGCAAAATCAAAAAGGCACAAACTTGCTTGCACCCCAAGTTCCCTCTCCATACTGGCATGGAAGAGCACACAACTTTCCGGTAATTATTTGTCAAAAAAGCTCATAATAATTCACACCACAATTCTAAAAACATGTAAAAACAATAATCAGAAGGCCATGACTTGAGTAAGGACAAAAGTCAACGCAAGAACGATATTAGCATTGATATTATTTCTGAGTCTAGTCTAATACTAGGAGAAAATCACAAACACAAAGATGGGTCAAACGAGAAGCAAAGCATTATAGGATCAAAAGGGTGGTGCAAGATTCAAAATTTTCATAAAGAAAAAGTGTGCATGTCAGGAATAGGTAAAATGACAAAAAAAATAAAAATAAAAAGAACATAAGTAGAAGAATTGCATGAACTTTAATGAAGTGAAAAACGTACAGCATTGACGTGTTGACTGCGTTTCTTGGATCCAGAACTCTCTCTCTGTTCTGTGAGAATGTGATGACAGCAGAAAAAGTGGGTTTTGGTCTTCGTTTGCTCTTTAACTGCTGTACGTGCTCAATGTTGCGTCAGGTCTTAGGTTGGTTTAATTAATGTGATTGCCTTGTCTTGTTTTGTTTTAGTTTCATGACGTGCTAAGCTGTTTGATGTTCTTCCGTTACCTCCTTTGACCAAAGAAGCACAATGTAATTCTTATCTCTATTATGAATTTTATAATAGATTGAAAAAGTTGCATATGAGTCTTAAGGGTTTTTGTACCGTTCCTTTTAAAGCTATTACAGGATGACTTAAATTTGAATTAAAAAAATCTAAATTAATCATAGAATCAAAGATTGGATCAATTTTATCAAAATGAAAAATGCAACCATAGAAGCTTTCATGTTTTAAATGAAGAACTTTAGCCATCTATATCTATATTAAAATTCAACTGCATTCTATATTTTTTAATTAATGATTTAAATATTCCATATATAGATTATAAATAATAGGAAATACCAAATTGAGGGATTTATTTGATACCATGATGCTTAAATGAATGATAATTTTAATTAAATTTTAAACATAAGCATGTGGTTTGAGACATTTAAACATCTTCGATTTTTACTGTACTTCTTACACATTTACTAGAAAATGCAATTACATAAAAAGAAGAAAGTTTTTTTATTTTTATGATTGATAAATGTAATCAAAGGTGAGTAGATTGCTTAAAATATGCAAATCACGAGAAGTGTTTGAGGCAAATTTATGTTGAATATTTATTTGAAAAAAAGGGGGAATTAGTGAATCCCAAATCCCCTTTTGCTGGACCGAGCACCACCGATCAACCATGATGGTTCAATTAATTCAATTTATGAATAGGTGTTAATATATTAAGCGTTGGTTCATTTGAGAAGAATTGTTATTCCATTCCATTGATATATATTCTTATTAAAGATGATCTAATTATTAGATTTGCGGTAAATGAACCAGATTTAGTGCGCTAATTAAAGTGGCCTTTGCTTTATAGTTATGTGGGTCTAGGGCATTTGGATTTTATTTGCTTTAGTTACACTCATCCTTCTTCCATAATCACATTTGGAGACACGTAAAAGGAAGTAATGTAAAATCAATCAATCAATGAAGTGAAAGGATCCAAATACTCCTTCCATAATCACATTTTAAGACATTGATAAAAATAAAATAAATCAATCACTTAATTGAAAAAGGTTAGATTGAAATTTGATGCATCTCATCAAAATAATAATATTCATATCTTTGAGGTCTTGAACTATTGTATGATCAATTCTTTTTTTTTTTTTTTCTCTAGAAAGCATACAGGCATTTTATGCTAAATTTTGTGTAGCTACTTTAGTTTTCACTTAATTTTTATTTTGTAATAAAATTATCTTATCATGTGTCTATTAGGATGGGTTAACGATTTTATCGTGATCATGTACATCAAATCTCTAGAAAATGAATACAAACAATGATGATAAAAGTTGTATATTTGAACTAAAAATCCTATAAATTGTTTGGCACTTAGAATGGTTAACTGAAAATGACAAAAGTGCTTTCTTTTATATTTAAATGTGCTTTGGTATGTTTTCATCCGATTTTTTCTCTTTTTATGATAACGAAATAACATTATTTCCAAGAACAGCATAATTTATTTTCTTTATTCATTTGGTTTCTTGATTGCATTGATATTATATAAGATGAATCCATGACTATGTACGTAAGATAAATTGTCCTCGATTGAATCTTGTAATGCATATGATATGAGACATACATTGTTCCCTTTCTAATCAAGTTATGTGTTTTTTTTTATTTTTTTTTTCCCTGTGATAGTGGGTTTGTCATCACTTAATTAAAATACGCAAGTCTCAAATACGGGATCATTACAACTTTTGTCATATTTACAACATCAAAACCAAAGGACACTTAATAGCAAAACCCTACATCAAAACCAAAAAACACTTTGCAGCAAAACCTAGATCAACCATATTCAATTCCTTGAACTAGATAAGGCTTGTCTATCCTTCTTCTTATTTATTTCTAGGTTCCATAACCTTACATATCTTGATCCATAATTTTTTGCAGGTCCGCAGATGCTATTTCTTTGAAAATACACAACGAGCACTCTTGTACATGAGCAAAATGCGCCAACCAATCTGCAATTCAATTTTTCTCACACGGAACTGCTTGGATCTTCCCTTACTCCAATTGGTAAGCTTTTTCCCTGCATAAATTTATAATATAATTGTATTTAAATTTGCTTAATCCGTGTCATGTAATAATGATGTTGTAATCTATGAATCAATTTCAATTTGAACTTTCCTTAGGTTACATTGTAGACATAAGTCGATTCCCTAATAAATTGATCATAGCTCTATGGCCACTATGTCCTTTTACCTTAGGGAATAAGTGTACCCTATACCCTAGGGAATAAGTGTACCCTAGGATCCATTTTCCGTCAAAATCTCTAAAAAAAACAAACTCCCAAAAGCTTGACCTATTTGATGGTTTATCAATCCATCTATTGATAGTTTAACCCAATCTTGTGGCGGAGGATCCATCTCAAATTGTGCTCTTCAATTTGATAAAATCTATTGTTTTTCTTTAAATTTGCCCAAAATTCATAACTTAATTTGCATATAATTTGTTTTAAATCCTCTTTGTAAGGCTCAAGATTGACCTATAGCTAGTTCCTATTAAACCAGATAAGCCATAACATAATTCCAAAACTAAAGGCTTTTAAGGAGTGACACTACTTAAGTCTCTTCTCTTAACATGGTAGTTTTTCTTAATCCAAGTGATGAAATCACCATCAATACTTAGATGTAACATATCAATACTCTACCACTCTTCTACATTGTGTTTGACATTTAGACAAAAGTAAAAAGCATGAGATAAATCCTCATCAGTAGTTTTACACCTTGAACATGTAGCATCCAGATTTATCAATGATGGGAATTAAGCTACAAGACCTTTAACCCGCAGCTAAGCCTGAAGATTAGAGGAGCTAGTAAACGAATCCTTATGTTCCAATCAACCCTTATCAAGACCAAGTACTTACTTGTTAAGATTTGAGGTCGAGTACTTACTTGCCGAGTCACATTTAATACTATATCGAATAACCACTCTTTATTCTATGTTATGCCGAGTTGATGACTACTCTAATGCCGAGCCAACCAATCATTCGGCATCATTCTTGCCGAAAGGTTGAGAGACAAAGAATCTAGACTGATTAGGCCATTCCTATTTAGACAAGCCCACCTATCCATACCTTTTGTCCATATCCCTTAACAACCTTATCAATGCAGCATCGCCATGTATACAGTATCGTATGGAGAATCTGTAGCACCAATGATTGATTTCATTGTATATTCATTTTTACCTCCTTATATCATGTATATTGCTTTTTTAAGAAATATCCTTATTATCTTTTCCCTTTTAGGCAAATTGCCCTAACTCACGAGTATAAATACCCTTATACTTATAGCTGTAATATATTAGATTACCTTCAATACACTTGAATACTTTATTCCTTACGTAAACGTTGCTTGTTTACTCTTGGCATCACTCTTATCCTATTCCTTAAGTAAGGTTAGGTGGCAAGTAACCTCACTGAACCAATTCGTGTATCATATCGAATTGTGCCATGAGTTATCGAAAGTTTCTTTGATACGTCGTATCCTCTAGAACCGTTTATGGGTTTTTACTTACTGTTCCATTCGTCTTTGTCACTCTTTTTGTACCTTTCTCCATTAACCCTTTTTCAAGCTTTCTACAAGCTTAAACCCGTCCAGTGATCATCTTTGTCTATTCTTCGTTACGGTTTGCACCATCTTGGCATTAGAGCAAAGGTCTTGTGTGAGCTATAATTAGTTCTTCTAAAAGTTTCGTTATGCTTTGTTTTGCATGTATGGAACAGAGTCAGTTACTGTATTCACTTGACTGTTATTTTATTGGCTATTCACTTTTTGAAGTATTTGTTTGAATTTGATTTTGTGAGGAAAAATAATAGACTCGAGTATGAATGTTAGTGCTGGTGATGACAGTAGAGTTATTCACCATGAACGACAATTTTAGGGAACTCCCAAAAACACTGACGAGAGACTTGATGAGGTAGCTAACCTCTTGGTAGATCTGACCTGAGCTGTTCATGTACTGTCTTGTTGACCTACTTAGGCCGTACAAAACACTCTTCAAGCTACTCAACCTGTTAGAGGTCAGAACTCAGCTCAACCAGTTTTAAGTAGAGGAGTTGGCGGACGAGTAAGGTGAATAATAAACCTAAGAGAGCTTGATGAGGAAGAAGAAGAGTATTTTGAAGAGGAGTATGTACGAGTTCCCAAAACATCTGAGGTCGAGCACCTCGAACGTCCGATTATGTGAAACTTTAGATTCCGAGCTTTAATAGCCTGAAAGTGCAGATGAATACTTGGATTGGGAGGAGAAAGTAGAGCATGTTTTTTACTATTACCAATACAAAGATTAAGAGAAAGTAAGAACTACTACCATTGAGTTCTCTAGGTATACCACAATGTGATAGAAGAATTTTTAGACAATGAGAAAGCGAGAAGGTTACTGAGAGATTAATACTTGGCATAAGATGAAAAAAATACTTAGAAATAGGTTTGTGTTAAAAACTTATCTGTAAACTACTTTTACTCGACTTTAGGAGCTGAGGCAAGGAGGTTGATCTGTTGACAAGCATGTTCAAGAGTTCTAAATACTTATGATTCACTGTAAAGTGGAGGAGTCCTCAACATAGATAGTCTCGAGATTCTTTATTGGTTTAAAGAGTGATATCTGAGACATTATGAAACTCTAGCAATTTACCACCATAGATGAGGTAATACAAATAACTCAGCAAGTAGAAAGGTAGAGAAGGAGCCGAACGCTAACAAGAATACCAACTAATCGACCTGTTTAGTCAAGCCGACCTAGATAGGAAAGTTATCTAACCCAATCAAGTACTTAGCCAACTAAGAAGGTAGATGTTAGAGCCAAGTAGAAGGGCTAGCCTAACAATAATGTGTTAACCATGGCATATGAGAAAGGATAAGGCTCTAGGAGGAAAACAAGCCAAATCAAGTGCTTCAAATACCAAGGGGTTGGACATATGGCTACTTAGTGCCCAAATCGAAGGACTATAATCATTAAGAGAGATGTCCCGAAGCTAGAAGTGGGAAGTATTAATAAGGAACCAGAGGAAGAAATCATTGTTGAGAAAGAAATTGCTCGAAAGAATGAATTGATTGAAGATGATATGTTTGTTAAGGACCTAAATTAGTTTATCATAGTAATCCAATGTGTGATGAACTTATAACCCTCACATGAGGAGGAACAAAAGGAGAACTTGTTTCATGTCACTTGTAAGGTAAATGATCAGGTGCATGCACTAATTGTGAATAGTGGTATTGCACCAATGTGGCCTCAATCAATCTAATTACAAAGTTGAAGTTGCCGAGTATCGTACATTCGAAGCTGTACATGTTGCATTAGCTGAGTGAGAAGGAAACACTACATGTAACTCAGCAAATACTATTGCTAATCACAATCGGAAATTACTCTAATGAGATTCTTTACGGCGTGCTACCTATGTGTGCTTTACACATGTTGCTTGGCTAACCATGGCTATTTGATAGAAGAGTTATCAAGAAGGATGGTAAGAAGATTACGTTGAACTCGATGCCGCCAAGTCAAGTTAACAAATTGTAGGCCAAACTTGCTCGAAGATTAAAGAAGACTCTAATGATGAGTAAATCTAAGCTCCAAGAGGCTATTAAAGGTGATGTGCCGACCCTCATTTTAGTCAGACATCAATTAGAGTTGAAGGAGGGGGTGAACTACCCCTAGAAGTAAGGGAGCTTCTGAATGAATATGCTGACCTGTTTCTACAACAGTTATTGGAAGGATTGCCACTGTTTAGAGGCATAGAACATTACATTGACTTGATACTCAGCGTTGTATTGCTGAATAAGCTAGCTTATCGGATGAGTCCCGAATAGCCTTCTAAGCTCTAACGATAAGTCAATGAGCTATTGGAAAGAGGATAAGTTAGGGAGAGTCTCAGCCTTTGTGCTGTTCTGATACTCCTAGTACTGAAAAAGGATGGTACTTAGCAAATGTATGTTGATAGTTGAGCCATGAACAAGATAATGATCAAATTCAAGTATCCGATTCCTAGGTTAAAAGATATGCTAAACAAATTAAGTGGAGCTAAAATCTTCAACAAGATTAATCTGAAGTCTGACTAACATCAAATTTACATGAGGTCGAGAGATGAGTAGAAGAATAAGTTCAAAACTCGACATGGACTCTATAAGTGGATAATTATACCATTTGGCTTATCGAATGCCTTAAGCACTTTCATGTAACTAATGAACCATATGCTAAGAAATCTAATGAGAAAGTGTATCATGGTGTATTTTGACGACATCCTAGTATACAATGTTGGCATGCTGAGTCACTATGAACATCTTTGTGCTCTATTGGATGTCCTCCGTGTCGAGAGATTATTCAGCAATCTTAAGAAATGTTGCTTTTTCTAGGAGAAAGTAGTATTCTTAGGCTATGAGTGGAACAGTTTATGAGTGGATAATAAGAAGATCCGAGCAATCATTGAGTAGCCGACTCCTACTACTTGTGCCGAGGTGAGAAGTTTCCATGGACTGGCTTCCTTCTATAGGAGATTCATAAGGAATTTCAGTGCCCTCGCCATACCCTTTACTAAGCTGACGATAAAGAAACTGACTTTAGATAGGGAGAAAAGAAGGAGAGAAGCTTTGCTAAGGTGAAGGAAAGATCGACTTCCGCACCTGTGTTATCTTTGCCTGACTTTGAGAAAATATTTAAGCTAGAATGTGACGCGTTAGGCGTTAGAATAGACACCATCCTGATGCAGGAAAACTGACCAATTACTTATTACGGTGAGAAGCTCAAGGGACCTCAACTAAACTACTCCATTTACGACAAAGAACTCTTAACACTCATCTAAGCACTCCAAGTATGACAGCATTATCTATTACCGAGAGAATTTGTCATCTATACTGACCATGAATCTCTAAGATACCTCTAAAGTCAAACTAAGTTGTCGAAGCAGCAAGCAAAGTAGATTGAATTCTTCAAGGGATTCAATTTTGTCATCAAGTACAAGTAAGGAAAGAGCAACGTAGTTGTAGATGCTCTTTCAAGGAGACATGTACTCTTGACAAAACTACAAACCAGATTGTTTGGGTTTGCAAATATGAAGGAACAGTACTCTGAAGATCTACACTTCAAACCCATACTAAGGTATTGTGTTGATGGAAGGAACATGGACGAGTATCATATGGAAGATGAGCACTTATTCCGAAGTAGGAAATTGTGTGTGCCGACCTATTCATTGAGAGAGTTACTAATCAGGGAAGCCCACGGTGAGGGACTGTTCGGACATTTTGGGGAGAGAAGGATGTATAAACTACTAAGTGGTCGTTTCTTTTAGTTGAAGATGAGGTAAGATGTACATTGAATTATTGAGTGTTGTACCGTATGGAAGAGGGCCAAGAGTCGAGCCAAACAAGGGAAAGCATTCCCTTTACCTGTCCTGACAAAACCATGGATTGAGTTGAGTATGGACTTTATCCTTGGATTATAAAAAATAGCCTAAGGCAAAGATTCCATAATGGTCATTGTGGATAGATTTAGTAAGATGGCACACTTTGTGCCTTGCTCTAAAACTAATGATGCTTTACCCACTACTTCTCTTTTCTTGTGGGAGATTGTTCGGTTACACGGTGTGCCAAGAAGTGTAATCTTTACCAAGGATCTTAAGTTCTTGAGCCATTTCTAGAGGACCTTATGGCATCAGATGGGGACCAAACTACTATTCAATACTTCTTATCACACCTAAATTGACAGTGAGACAAAGGTAGTTAATTACACTTTAGGATCACTACTCTAAGCTGCAATGAGCAAGAACTTAGTTGATTGGGACATCTATTTGCCCGTAGTTGAATTTGCTTGCAACAGCATAGTCTATGACACCACTAAGCAAAGCCCCTTCAAAGTTGTCTATGGTTTTAATCTCGAGTTACTGCTAGATCACACCCTTATACCTATATCTAAGTAAGAAGACCTTGATACGAGAGCCTGAGCACAATCCCTATAGCAAATCTATGACAAAGTTACTTAGCAAATCAACCAAGCCACTAGGAGAATGCGAGAGAAGGCTAAGGGGAAGATGACGAGAGAGTTTCAGCCTAGAGACTTAGTATGGCTGCACTTAAGCAAGGAGAGGTTCCTAAGCAAAAGGAGGGACAAGCTATTTGCTCGAGCTGAAGGACCCTTTAGAATCCTCCTAAAGATCAACAGCAACACCTACAAATTGGAGTTTCCTAAAGATTATGGGGTTTTAGACACCTTTTACATTGCCAACCTCGATCCATATCACCTTAATGGAGAACTGAATGAAGACCAATCGAATTTGATCCCAAATCCAAATTAACCCGGAAGGAATGATAGGAATCAAGCTATTAAGCCTTTACCTTGCTATTGAGCCTTTACCCTGCTATTGAGCCTTTACCCTATAATTGAGCCTAACGATTAGAGGGATTGGCAAGGCAAATCCTCCTGCTCCAGCCAACTTCTAAGTTATTCCTTGCTGCTGATCAACTCGTATACCAAGCCAAATGACTACTCATTTCTCAGAAGTTGTGTGTCGACCTGAAGTACCAGATAGCAACCAAGCCTCATACGCCTGCATAACCATGTCCAAACCGAATACTTGCTCGGTATCACTCTTGTCGAGAGGCCGAAAGATCTTCCCTGAACTAATCCTTAACCATTCCTACTTGGATGAATCCATGCATGCTCAATAGCCCTACTCGGATACTCAATCAGCTCGTACTCTTTTGTCTACATCCTCCAACAGCATCACCAATGTATCTCTGCCTTGTATCCAGGACCACTTATAGAATCTACCACTCTAATAATTGTTTTTCCATGAATATTCATTTTTACCCTTTGTATACTTCGTACATTACTTCTTTAAAACAATACCCTTTTGTCTTTTCCTTTCTAGGCAGGTTACCCTAAATTCTCGAGTGTAAATACCCCTTTGTACATGCAGCCACATAATCAGGTTATCATTAATATACTAGATATTTTTCCTTTCATAAACATTGTTGTTTACTCTTACTTCACTCTTATCCTAACCCTTAAGCAATGCTAGGTGATAAGTAACCACACCGGACCAACTCATATGTCACATCGAGCTGTGCTATAAGTCCTCAAAAGTTCTACTATTACGTCATATCCTTTAGAATTGTTTGTAGGTTTACTTACTTTCATTTATTTCCGTTCTCTCATGCATTTTCTCATCACCCTTTTCAAGCTTTCGGCAAGCTTGGACATATCCCTACGACCAGCCTTGTCTACTCTTGGTAGTGGTATGCATCAAACTATCAATAGTTTAGGTCAATTGTAGAATGTCTTTCACGTTGCTGGGGATGAAAAACCAACACAATAGCAGGGGGTACTTCTACTAAAGTCAAATGAGCCCTCACACAACAGTAGACCTAAAAAGTTAAGTCCATGCACATCTCTAAGTTAGATTCCTTATGTGCATGGTTTGCAAATGAATTCAAGGAAGTTAAAGTTTATAACTTAAAGTTGAGGAAGAGATTTCATGAGTGAGATTTTGCATCTTCATTGACGCTATGTAGGTGATGAATCCATTCCTTTTTCAAAAGAGGAGCACCATCGTTGTATCCGTGGAAAGGCCTTGATGGTAGCTAATAATGATCATTGATCAATAAGCACTAGTTGGTGCTCTTGCTAAGAGAGTACCACCAGTTACATTTGGAGCCAGATTAAGGGATTTTCAGTAGGTACATTTACAAGTCTCAGCTTATGTTCATGTCCATACTCCATAAGAAGGAAGAATTGAGCATGTAACTGCTTGTTACCATAGAAGGCTATTGCAAACATGTGTTGTAAGATTTAGAAGAATAGATTAAGATGCTAACTATAAAAGGGAGTTTAAGGAAGGATACTGAACCAAAAGGGAAGAAGTTAAGGCCATTTGTATGCAAAATTATGGAGGAAGTCCTTCTACTAAGTGTTAGGTTACCCCAATTTAGCACTTACAATAGGAAAAAGGTTCTTGATAACCATCTCAACACATTCTGAACTTTAAATGAATTTTATGGGCTTTCAGACGCAATAGCATGTAAGGAGTTTCCTTCCACATTAAGGAAGTCAATAAGCAATTGATTCAATTCATTGAAGTGATTTCCATTTCTTCTTTTGATTAGCTTACCAACGAGTTTTGGAAATATTTTTTGGCTAGCAAGCATCTCCAAAGGACTCCTTAGTCTTAACTTCCTTTCTATAGAAGCTTGGAGAATATATAAGAGACTATGTTCATTGGTTTAATTAGCTAACAATTGAGATTACAAACTGTGATAAGAGCATCGCACTCCATTTGATCTATAAGGGGGTTAAAGAGAACGCAGATTTTTTCAAATTTGTGGCCAAGCATCCTTCGACCTCATTGGATGAGTTTACTATAAGGTTAGGGATGTTTATTTGACAAAAGGACTAGATGTAAGCTTGTATGGGATTAAGAAAATAAAAATTTAAGAAGAGACTAAAAAGAGAGAATTATTTTGAAAAGGATCATCTGATGTAAAGGTTTGACACAAGAGATTGACTTAGGTATGTTGACAAAGATCGAAAGCACCCAATTTCAACCTATGCTACTAATACTCCTCTCAACTTGCCTATGTTGTATGTTTTGATGAAGGTTCAAAATCAAGGATTCCTTACATGGCTAAAAAGAATGAAGGGTAACCCTTCCAGGAAAAACTCAAATAAATATTACGATTTTCATCACGATCATGGACATAGCATTGATGAGTGCATCCAATTGACGAATACACTTGGAGATGTTGTCCAAAGAGGATACCTGAGAAAATATATTGTTAATAAGGGGGGAGAGAATAGAATGACCTACCCAAAGGAAGAGCTATAATGATTAATAACCTTTAAATGAATAAAAGATGGAGGAAAATACCAACCAGGGGACTTCGAATAATAATGGAGGTAATAACCGAGCTCCTAAAGGAATTATCAATTTTATTTTTGGCAGCCTATAAGTAGGGACCAAGTTGAATACTTAGAGCTCAACTTAACATCCCTAGAGACTAGGTGCTAGATGACTGAGGTGAGAAGCACATGATTGATGACATGATAGTTTTTTCTGATAAAGTCTTGCAAGGCATTCAATCCCATGATGACTCGCCAGTGATTAGCATTAAAGTTGTTAACTTTGATGTTACAAAGGTCATGGTGGACATTAGGAGTTCCACAAACATAATTGTTAAGCATACTTTTAATCAACTATGATTGGGATTGAATGATTGTAAGCTATAAGTATGACCTATACGATTTTAATAATCAACCATGGTTGTCACTTTGTCTTTGTAGATCGATGATGATAAGAATATTGTTAAGCGAGAGGTTAATTTTGTAGTTGTAGTATGTCCATCATCATATAATGGAATTATCAAGCGACCATTAATATCTTTAAGATGATTGTATCTACTGTAGATCTAAAAGCAAAGTTCCCAACCTCTATTGAAATTAGTACATGCTACAATGACCGGCAATTGGTAAGATCTTTATACTTGAAGGCCTTTAAGAGAGATCAAATCTATCACATTGAGTAGAGCTTGAGTTAGTACCCATAAATTAGAGGAGAGCCTGCTAAAGAAACCTTCACTATCCAATCAAGTGATGATCCCAAGCAAACAACCAGGATTAGAGCAAGCATGACTTTTGACCTGAGGGACTGAGTAGTAGATTTCCTCCAAGCTAACAAAGATGTGTTCGCATAGTCTCCATCAAACATGCTTAGCATACTTGAGGAGGTCATTACTCATGAGCTGAATATAGATCCAAATGTTAAAGTCATTAAGCAAACCAAGAGACACTTTGCTCCAAAAAGGCAAGTGGCTATAGAGGAGGAAGTTAATAAGCTATTCAAGCTAGATTTTCTCAAAGAAGTACCCCTAGCGAGAGTAATCATCTATGAAAGTAATAAAATCCTATTAATTATTTCAAGAAGCTGTAGGGAATGGACCTTATATATCAATTTGTATTAACTTCAAGACATTAGAACTCCTTTCAACACATCTTTTCTTGATATTTGTTTTTTTTTCTCTTCACACATTTAGTATATATTTCAAAATCTGAAAAGTCAAGGGAATTTAAAACTCCTTCTAGCATAAGTCCTTAAATTCTTTATTTGGAAATATATCCCTAATGCTTATGTCATAACATAAAGGAATTCTTATTTATTAATTTTTTATTTATACCACAATTACTTGTATACAAGGTTTCTTTTGTAGACAAAGCATGCAAATTTAATATGTACAAATTATTAATCAAAGTACCAATAGCAATAATATTTGAATAATGAAAACGACTAAATTTTCCATCTCTAAATGAACAAAGATAACCATTTTTGTCAAAATGAGAAATAGAAATTAAATTATCCAAATGACGGTACACAATAAGTGTAAGCCCTGCAATAGGACAAAATAGAAGTTGCACGTAAAATTTAGGGCAATCTCAAAAATTATCCAATCGAATTCGAATTTCATGACAAAGCATAAAAAATTAGTAAAAGTGGCCTTACGAGTTTAGATTTAAGAAAATAACCTAGTAAAACAATTAGATAATAAATTTATAGGATATACATATATTACTTGTTATTCATCAGAAACGAGTGAAACAAGCTCTGATAATTAACAAATCATTAAATATCATGCCTAGAAGAGGTAGAGTCGCAACAACCCTACCCTATAAACCATCCTAGGATAAAAATTGAGCTTACTACCACTATCGTAAACCCGATTCACACCAGACAAACTTAACTCAACCACTTTAAAGCTTTCAATTCAATAAATACCTAATATAAACCAGTATAGTGAACCTTAAAATAATAGTTAGAAACAAATTTGTAAAGAAATCTTCCCAAATGATATAGGTTTGATTCGTAAAACTAAGTAAATATTTCTAAACTTACAAGTACTTTTATAAAATAATATTTGCAAAGAAAAAAATAACAAGCTCAGGAAGAGAATTGTAAAGGTTTATAATTTTACAATGCAAAATATACATATTTAAAGTGGAAAACTAAAGGGCTACTTGAGAAGACCCCAATAGTTTTCTTAAAAGTTAGTAAAATTGTTAATTAGAACTGGAGTTTAGCCAATTCTTCATGATCTTCACTTCTCGATCCTGCTTCTGGTCTTTTAAGTTAAGTGGAATTCCTGTAAATCTACTTAGAACCTGCAAAACCATTGTAAGGGAATAAGCGACAACTTGCTTAGTAAGTAGATTAGTGATAGAAGTATGTATTTAGCATAGACACATCCAGGGTTTTTAATCAGGTTAGTTAGATGCAATGCATATATAAACAAATATCATCATATAACATTATCACCGATCCATCATGAAATTAGAGAAATTTGGGCCACTCTAATTTGAGTTGAGGAGTTTAACGTTGCACAATCGTGAATCGAAACCAAATCAGGGCTTATGCAATGGAGAACACCTTCTACCTGAAACTCGCTTCAAACCACGACCCTTAATCCTGCTGCAGCCCCCTTTCTTATCACTTAGTTCGATTAAAAATGGGAAAATGACCATTTCAGCTATCCTCAAGAAAGGAGTCCATGTTTAGCCTAAGAAACCTAATCGTTATCCCTAATGGATTGCAATGCTTATCAGGTTAGGAGTTAGGTTAAGTTTGAGTTAATTCAATCTTAAGGGAGATTAACCAATTCAAACAATCTAAAGAAAATAGAATACACAGAACAAACACAACATGGAGCTCAGCTTCCATAGTAGTAACAAAGTAATATTTAAGCACACACATAGCATATGCATAAACATCTACATTACAATCACAAGGCCAATGCATACTAAAGCCTCTAAGTACTTTAAAGTACTCTAAAATGCTATAAAGCATTGATCTCACCTACCTAGATATTGATACTCATTTTCCTTATATGTTGTTCTTGTCTTCCTTTGTTAACCTTAAAATTTAATGTAACCTCTTTTAGTTTCCATCCAATATACAATATATGTGTTCATTCTAACATTTACGCATGTTCTTCAATGGTGGTAAGTGAGTTTTCTAAAGTTTTATTAGGTATTAGTTAAGTAGTGTAAGTTCAAACCAAGGTTCTAACCTAGTACTTTAGCTTAGATCGCTACTTAGTAAGTTTTTAACCCTGGTTCTGACTCTAGTAAATTTTTAGAGGATGTAAGCAAGCAACTTTCTAATCTAACCTTTGGCTCCAAGTGATCCAATATTCAATCCCAACCATCTTCGATTGTCTAGTTGCTCCTGTATTTAACTTCTTTCATTAAACTACTTTCTAACTAAGTTTCTAACTTTGGTTCTAACCTAGCTTTGTAGTATAAGTAATTATCCAAGAAGGTTTTGACTTATTCTCTAGCTCTAATAAAGGTATAAAATTCATATATAAATCAGTTGATGATCTACTATCGAACTCCTAATGTGATCAAGGATATTTCATACCAGTCTACATTATGACCCAATTTCTGATAGAGTTTCTAACCCATAGTCCTAAATTAGATTCATAATTAGGAAGTTCTTGACTTACGGTTTGTCTCAAGAAATAAGATAGAGTCCAAGTATAAGCCATTTTCTAATCCAAATCCGATTTTCCTAGTGTATTTAACATATTTACTCTAAGTTACATTCTGACTTACTTTTTGACACAATTTCTAATCCTACTACTATTAGTACCTCTAACTACCTCACGTATACTCCACTTATCCTACATTTCCAATAGTCCAAACACTGCATATACAGTAATTATCAACTGAGTACCATAACCATTTATTCCCATTCTCCCCATATTATCCACTAATCCACAATTTCATAAAATTTAGAGAATTAACCCTAAACCAACAATTATCCATTTTCACCAAAAATCATCATTCCTAAACTCCTAAATAACACTTTTTAGCTGCTATATGTAGGTAGATATAGGTTGTACCTTAATTTTATCAAGTCTTGATTAAGTTCCTTAGCAAAATAACCCATCTAGTGCACTGTTTCGTAACATTGAGATTTCCCCTAAAGTCCGACGATTCAATTTCAACAAACCAACCACACGACATCAAAATTCAATATCTTAGGAGTATACCTATAAAATTTCTTGCCGAAACTACATGAATTTGTTTTTCAAAAACCTAATAAAAAATTGGCGCACAAGATGTTTTTCTTAATAACCTTATATCTACACTCAAAATTTTGAAAATCTACTTAAATATTTCAATTTTTCATGCAAAAATACTAAAGGAAACCAAATTTCAAAATTTTTTATAAACGTTTACTATTTTTCCCTAATTTTAGATAAAATTGAGAATTGTAGCTACTCACCGAAAACCTAAGCTCCAGCCACTATGGGGAGAAGGCTGTAGGTTGATAGCATTAGGCAAGTGATCTTCCTTCAAGTGGTGGTCCAGTCTCGCTTTCAGGTGGTTGTCTTCCTTAGGAACTCGCAATTCCTAGTTTCATATATGTATTTGTCTTAATTTTCTTGTCTCACTTTTTCTCTCTAAGTTTCTTTTCCCATAATTTTTCTAGAGTCCCATTTGAGTAAGAATTTCACCAAATGTAGCAGATTATTTTTCCTACAAGATTTAAGACTGTTTTGGATCTTTAATTCTCCTTAGACACTTGTAAATTCCAATGTTAGGTGTCTCATTGGTTGTTTTTCTCATCTCCATGCATTCACAATCCATGCTACGCCTAAGACACATTGTCTCCTAGCTATCCCCTAATTTTATGATTTTTTACACATCTTATTTATTTATTTAGTGAATTTTTACTTAATTTTAGGTATTTATGATAATTATGGGTATATATTTTTATATACTAATTATACTCGATGTGCATATATATCTTTTACATATTATTTTATATACAATATTATTTATATTGCTTTTATAATTTATCTCTAAGTGTTCATTAATTTTTGGGATCTACTTCACGCGTTATCAACAATACAATAATAATATAGTAAATTTCTACTATTTTAGCTATATTTTCAATATTTTATGATATTTTTAAATTACAAGCTTACAGAAACTCCTTGACTAATATTTCTAAGTCCCTTGTAAGTTTCTAGTCTAATTGGGTTACTTTCCCAAACACCCTAAATCAACTACCAAACATAGTCATATAAGTGCAGGTTTCTCATTAAAGATAAATTATATACGTGCTAAAAATCATAAAATGACATCAATAATATTTAAGAGTGTTTATTTATATTAAATATAATTTTACGTATAGGAAAATGTATCTGAAATTACTTGAAATATATTAAAATAATTCAAGGAAATTAATAAAAATTTGGAAAAATAAGTAGCAGCATAAGGAAATGTTTATAAGTGGCGTGGCAACATTCCTTAAGCAACAAAGTGTGATTAAGTTGAGAATTAGGATATGTAACTTAGGAAAAAGGATGAATTAAGGCCACTTGTCAACTCATATTTTTCCTAACCAACACTAGCTCCAATATAACTCTAAAAACTTCACCTCTAGCATTCATTTTGGACAAAATAGAACACAAGAAAAATTGAGAGTCTTAGGAGAGTTGAGAGGACTTTTTAGGAAAATTCTAGAAAAATAGGTGTAATTAAGGGTGAATTAGAGCACTGGGGTATAGAGGGTTGTTAGAAACCAACTAAGACAGAAATTTGAAGGTGGGCTCAATGCCTTGGCTAGTCATAACCTTGAGGTAGTTGAAGGTAGCTGACATGGCGGTTTTCGGTGAATGCTTCAATTTGCTTTGATATTCAAAAAATTGCTAAAAATAGTAAATTATATCCAAAAATTATGAAAAAAATATAATATAATATCTTTTTACATGTAGATTCTAGGAAAAATATCATTTTATTGAAATTAGGTGGCAAAATATATCATTCATAAGAAATCACTAAAACCAAGCCAATTTCACTTTCATTTTTAAAACCCTTATTAATATTGTTTCGGCTTCAAAATTTTTCTACAAAGTGCCTCTAATATATACAAAATTATTATGAAGAGTTTTTCATGAAAACTATTTTCTAAATTTTAGGCGTTTAATCCTATTAAAAAAGCTATTTCAACTAGTTAAATTATTAGATTTTCAAATATTTGTAAGGATTCCAATTTTGGTTAAATATCTCTCTTAAATGGATGTTGAATAGTGTTTTATGATTGAATCTTAGGTACTAGAAGTATTACATTTATGTATGGGAGAGTTCGTGTTGAGAATTGAATAATATATAAAGTATGAAGTCATTTAAATAAAATATAGAAGTCTATACTGAATTAAAGCTGTTTTAAGGATTTATAAGGTATTTCAATACTTGTCATGATTGGAAATTGTAGGAAACGTGTTGAAATATAAAGTACATACTAATTAGAGGTTATTAAGAGATAAATCAAAGACTACATGTAAATGGCAAAATTAGAAAGTTGTTTAGGAACTAAATCAGGGACTGTATATTCATGAAATGTAGCTAAGTGAACTCCAAAGGATAAGTCAGAAGGTATTCCAAGGACTTTTGAGTAAATTGCATTCAGGGGAAGAATCAGAAGATGAATCGAATGATGAATTAGAGACTAGTCAAACATGAACTAATAATAATTAGTGACTTAAAAACTTGAATACCTAAGTACTATAAAACCTTAAACTTAATGAACTTGAGATACAGAATAATAGTATACTGTGCTTATGTAAATACTGAATGTGAATTTTATTAATTTAAGAGTTTACGAAGAGGATATAACTCAAGTTGCACATAAGCAAGAAACGGGAGGTCCAAGTATGTTTGGGATCAACACATAACTATATTTTGGAGTACTGTTTTATAGTACTTAAAGGCTTAAGGTTATATTCGATTGTACTTATAAGTAGCTCGCTTATGTACATGCTTGTGTGCCATTAATCTTGATTGTTCACTACTTGTTTACCATATTGAATTGAACTTGATTGAATTGCATAGTATTGATTGATCACTTTAAACTGAACTTAATTATATTAGATTAAAAGACTTAACCAAACATGCATTACAACCCATTATAGAACGATTAGAGTTCTTCGACTAAATACTGACCCCTTCAAAGAGATAGCTGAAATGGTCCCTTTTTTACCGTTAGTCAAACTAAGCGATAAGAGAGGAGGTCGTAACATGGTTGAAGGCACTAGTTTGAAGGTAGTGGCAGGAGGAAAGATGTCTCCAAAGCTTGGTTTTGGTCATGAACTGTTGAATATGAGCTAAAACTCCTCAAACCCAGATTAAAGTAGATGTAATTTCTTTAATTTCACGACAGATCAGATGACATCATGCAATGGAATTTTTTTTTTGTTATATTGCATTTAATTAATTACTTGATAACCCTATTTGTGTTTATCATATAGTCTTATAACTCTGTCCCTATTTACTAAGCAGTTGGTTGCTCATACCTTTATAGATCTTTTTACAAGTGTTGATTAGGATACCATGTTATAACTATCCTAAGGTTAGTGTGAGGAAAGGAAACTAATGAACAGCTAGACTTTTAAAGCTTTTTGCTAACATCTTTTTATCTTTTGGCGTCAAACTATGTAAATATTTAAGTAAACTAATTTATTAAATCATGTAAATAATACTTCGATAATCTGGGTTTTAATATATGCTCAAAAACTTCCACAAGTAAAATAACAATATTATTATGGGAACTTTTTTCTTCAAAGAAGGTTATCATAATCGTCTTATATAAATTGTGTCTACAATAGTAGCTTTAAGATTAACTTTTAATTTAGAATGGTTTATTTGGCAAGATTATTATAATTCTACCGCTTCAAGGTATGATAATAAATCTCTTCTAAATCCAAACAATAACTAGACTCTAATTGTAATCTAAATATGCTTATAGCCATAACAGGAACTTTGTTGCCATTGTCAATATAAATGAATCTTTCGGTATCACTTAGCATTTGATTCCTTAGATAATCCAACATAGTTACACTCATGTGAAGAGTTGCACCTGTATTTATCCACTAAGTGTGGGTCAATATTAAAGCTAAATTAACTTCTAAATGAATGAAGTTGAGAAGTTTAGCTTTCTTTGCAAGCCACTTTGCATACTTAAGCCAATCATTCTTCACATAACCAAACTTCTTGCAAAAGAAATAAGTGACGCCCTTATCTTGCTTCTACTGCACATATGAAGTCCCTACACTCTCAACTCCTTTACTCTAATGATCCATTTTCCTTTCCATGGGAGTCTTATCTTGAGAGCAAGTCACTATATGAACTCTTTTAGTCTTCTCTTATTTCAATCTTTCCTCCTCTTGCACACATTGTATAATAAGCTCATTCAATGTTCACTTCTCCTTTTAAGTGTTGTAACTAATCTTCAAAATGATTGAACTAAGCGAGAAGAGAGATCAAGACTAAGTGTACAAGAATGTCCTCAGAAAATTCTAACTTTAAGGCCCTTAGTTTTGTAACAAGATTATATATCTCCATGATGTACTCCCTTATGTTTCCTTTACCATTATATCACATAGGAATGAGCTTTGTAAGAACAATGCTCATTCCAACCTTTTCAAAACATAGAATTGGTCTACTATTTGGCTAAGGAACTTTTTACCATTTTTCTCCTTAAGAATGACTCCCTTGATGTTAGTCAGAATAAAATGCGTTATGATTATTAGACTTGTGTAGTTAAAACGCTCTCATTTTTCACAAATCGCCTTTTCTATAACATTACTTTCATTGGTAAGGGTAGGAGGTTCATCAATCCTAAATGCATAGTCAAGAGCCATGCATCAAAGAAATACAATGATATGCTCTTTCCATTTCTTGAAGTTTATGCCATTAAGTTTTGGAATGTTATTTAAAATGGCATAAATAAAGGTCACACTGAATGAATAATTAATGAAAAAAAATGCTCATAATCAATAACAATTTCACAATTTATTGCATGGATAAATATAGAATAAAAATTATAATTATCATGTACAACTAGTCCAATCAATATTGACCAACAAGAAAGAAAATACTTTAATCGGGCCATTATGAGATACCTAACACATCACTTATATATAGTCTTTGGATAGAAATACTAACCATAAATGGTATCCTCAATACAATGATAAATATTAATTAAATAATTTTGCCAACAATTTGCCTTTCTCTAAGCCAACAAATTGCATGCATGAAATCAAAACTATCACATATTTATTATCACTTGTTGAGCTAAGAATTCGGTTTCTCTATTTTCTTAGCCTAATTGATATTAAGTGGGCCCGCTTAACATAAGTATCTCAACCAAACTAAGAAAATGTTTAATTTTATAAAAAAAAAAAGCTTTTGAAAAAGGTAGTCACCACTCGATTGAAATCGAGAAATAAGTGAAATTAAAATTCATGGGTGAATAGACCCTAATTTTAACTACTAGTCTACGAGTTTTCTAAAGAAAAAAAATACTTTTAGAAAATAGAAACCAAAAAACCTTAGGTTCGAAAGCTGACTTATTAAAACATAAAGGTTTCCACAAAATAAATTTATGAAATGGCTTAATGGGCCCTAAATAGATTTTCAAATAAATTAGACTTTTGATTTAATTTTTTCTTAAAGAAGATTTGAAATTAAAGGGGAAAAACAAAATTTTTTTTAGTTTAGGCTACCTCAAGTGCCTACATACCTGCTAGGCGGGATCAAGCCTACGTAGTTCTCCATTGATAAAAATTTTAGTTTGTTAGTTTATTTTATTTTTGAAAAACTTTTTCTAGCTTAAGTTCATTAAATATTATTAATTTGGGAAAAATGGGTTTCCTTTGGTCCACTTTTGAAAAATCATATAAAAATCCTTAACATTTAGAAAAGGCTAATTTTTTTTTTCTTTAGAAAAAAATTTATGTGTAAAAGAACTAATTTCAAGAGAAAGAAGCCCATTCTATTTGAAAATTCATTTATTTATAAACATATAAGTAAATTATAATCATGCATTTGTGGCAAACAAGGCACAAAACACATAGATTATAACATGCCAATTTATTAGAACCTAAACATGCTAAACTTGCAAATTAACAAGTAAATTACTAACTCAATATGCTAATTACTAGACACTCATTAGGAAAACTGTCAAGCTTGAATTTTTCCCCGTTTTTATTATTTTTCTTAATCTAATTAGTATTAAATTATAACCCATTTGAAAATAACCCTTGATTAGGAGTTAAAAAAAAACTTGGTTTTTAAACATGTTTTAAAAATACTTAAAATCGTCACCTGACCAAATCCAGGAAAAGGTTTAGATATAACCAATTTAGTGAATTAGTTATAATTTAACTTTCGGTTTTTCAATAAACCAATTTTTTAAAACAGTTTTAAAAACCAAATTTTTTAGTATAAAGGCTAACTTTTTTAAACCCTAAACAGACACCATTTTTACTTTTCGAATTTAAATTTACTTTTCAATAATACCTTTTAAAATTAAACATCTAATCACATGTAAATAAGTAAATAATAAAAAGGGATAGTTGAACTATCATTTACAAAGATGGAAAAAAGAAAACTTTTCATATTTTAAGTCACCTCATTTTTGCATACAAATGCTTACGTACCCGTTATTCGAGATCAGACTTCTGTAAATCGTTTTATGAAAACTTTAATTTGTAGGTTCATTTTAATCTTGAAAGATGGTCAAGTTTACATCTCTCAACCATTTTATTATTCGAGTAAAAATCTTAAAAAGAAGAGTCTTAATTTCTAAAGTTTATTTTTTTTGGAAAAACCTTAAGAAAGCCCTAATTTTGAAAATGGTTCATTTTATCTTATTTATTTGGAAAATTAGATTTTTCTAAGTGATAAAATAATTTTTTCTAATTTTTATTATTTTGCTTTACTTTATCTTATTTTTTTTCTTTTTTCATGCATTAATAAAGGAAAAATAAACTAAAATTTCTCTTTCCTTTTTTTTTCCTTCTTATTTTTTTCTTTCATTTTTTCAAATTTCCTTTTTTTGGATTTTTTTATATATAGGTTACATTTACAATATAATTAACAGAAAATAAATAGTATAAAAAAATAAAAAACCGAAACACAAGAGAAGGCTAAACAAAGGAGCTTACACGAATCAGGAGCTAGGCGTAGTTCATGGTTCATGGGTCATTGGGTTCGGTCTTGGAGCATGTCTTCAAGTTAGATCGGATCAGCCAACTTAATTACGTGTGTAGCTAAAGAAGAAGACAGTGGCCATTTAAGTCTGATCCCAATAGTTTTAAGGGTAAAATGAGCAAGAAAGGCAACTTTTGTGGCTATTCTATTGTAGATTTAAGGGTTTGCCCAAGTGCTACCGTGTTTTGGTGGCCACTTGGGTGGTTTATAGAGTTTGGGCAACGATAGTAACTGTAGGCAAGTCACGTCGCAATGAACTTGAGTCTAAAGATTGGTTAGGGTTTAGGTTTTAGACCAAAAGGAGGTGCATGATGTGGCTATTTCGACCTAAAGTAGTAGCTAAGGTGATGTTTTGAAGCTTGGGTCAATGGTGGTTAGGGTTTAGATGTTATGAGAGCGGTACAATGTTACAAGTGAGTCTTGGGTCATAGGAGGTTAACATGACTGACAGTAGGGTTCAATAATGAAGTGGATGATATGTCACAGTGCTATGGTTTATGTTAAGTTAAGGTGGAGCAATGAGGTTAGTATGGTTAGGGGTAGATCATATGAGAGAGTTTAGTCGAAGTGGGGTCCGATCATTGGCTAGGTGTGTTGTGTTTCTATGTTTGGGGTTTGTCATGAATAGGAGTGGTTGAGAGAAGAAGGTCGAGGATTGGTGTTGTTGTATTTAGTTTGGGTCAAGCATGACCATTGTCATTAGGGGGCTTGATGTTCGTGGGTTGGGAATACATTTGTCATAGGCATTAGTTGGTGATGAGGAAGGTGTTTGAAGGATGGCATTAATGGAGGATGGTTAGAGAGAGTGTAAGGTCAAGGATTGGTGTTGTGTGAGGGATATTGGGTTGTAGATTATGATGTACGTACTGCACGATGCGAGGTATTTCAAGTTAAAGGGTCATCAATTTGCAATCGATTTATACTGTGTTGGAGTCTCTTTTGAATTAGAACATTGAAATTCAAATTGAATGCCCATCCCTAATTTGCCCCCTTTTTTTTTTTTTCATTGCCAATTCAATGCTCTAAGTGCTTGTATCTAGATGTGTTTTTGACCCCAATCCAAAGTATTCTATATTTACTTTATGATTTCACCATTAGATCGGTGAAATCATGAAGAAAAATTGATGAAAAATGGCCACAAAGTGACCACTCCAGGGTAGAATTACATGGGGAAAAGGAGGGAATTTAAGAGAAAGAGAAGGAAAGGGAAAGAAAGAGTGGTAAAAATGCTGACATGGCTCCACGTATGCACTATGTCAGCTACGTGGCCCAATAACTAATTGCCATATGTTGTAGTAGACATATGCTTGAATCATATTGCAATACGTAGCATATGAGGAGAGTAAAGGAAAAAATAAAATGTTTATTATGCTTTTGTGAGAATCAAACCAATGAGCAGGTTATGGGAAAGTCTCATGTTTGGGGTTAGAGTGGGTAGGGAATCTTTGCCTCTAATTGGAGTATGAAGGTGCCATGGAGTAGATTATTTCATGTTTGGACTTTTTGGTGGGGTAAGAATGATGTTTAAGTCTATCTCTACTATTGTTTCTTAGTAAGCCTTGACCCCCAGCATCAAATCTCAATGGTCCTTTAGCATGGTCCAGGGTATTCTAACCTTAGAATGTGATCTACTTCAAACTTCATGATTTAGACCAAATGACTATGAGCTTCAAGTTAGGCCGATCCATTGAAAAGTAATCTTTAAAGCTCATGAAGATCTCTTACATGTCAATTAAACCCCCCTTTTTCTTTTCTTTTTTAATTTTTTTACATTTTTCTACAACTTGAAAGGAAAGTTAAGACTAGACAATACCTAATGAGCTAGCCAAGATAATTGAAGAAGGGAAAGCGGCCCAGCTTGAAACCTTAAAAAATGATTGAAGAAGAAGAAGAAGCGTTTTGTAAGCTAGCTTCAAACCACAAAAGATGACTAAAGAAGAGAAAACACTCTTATAAGTTGGTTTAGAACTACAAAAGACAATTAAAGAAAGGAAAGCGCCTCTATAGGCTAGCTCAAAACCACAAAAGATGATCAAAGAAGGGAAAGCACCTCTATGGATTGACTAAGACTCTAAAAGGTGAATGAAGAGGGGAAAATGCCCCAAAGGAAATGTAAGAAAGGAAAGCGCTATGTGGAATGGCTAAAAGCTAAATGAAATAAAAGATGTGATAATGCTTTATGAGTTGGCAAAGGCCTTAAAAATGACCAAAGAAGTGAAAGTGCCTTGTGGGTTGACTTAAATCTATAGAAGATGTAAGATGGGGCAGCGCTTTATGAGTTGGTTAGGACCCCCAAAAAAGTGACTAAAGGCTTAAATCCCTTAAAGATGATCAAAGAGGGGAAAGCACTACATAGAAGTTGGCCGAAAACCTTAATAGATAATTAAAGAAGGTAAAGTGCCCTGTAGGCTGGCTTAAAAAATGACTAAAGAAAGGAAAATGCCACATGAGATAGCTAAAGCCAAAATGATGATTGAAGGAAGGAAAGCACCCTGTGGACAAGCTTAAGCCCAAAAAATATTTATGAAAGAGGGATAGCGCTTTAGGAGTTAGTTAAAACCCCAAAAAAGTGGTGGTTGTTTGTAAATTACCAATCTTAGAGAAAGTGACAAACTTAATAGGTAACAAATGAGTGAAAATTGGAAAGGAGACAATAATTGACAAAATCTAGAGAAGAGATATATATATATATTTTTTTGGGTTCTCATTCTTTTTTTTTTTATTTTTTATAATCCCTAATATGATGAGGACTATAGTCAAAGGTATTAGTTTTTAAAGAAATGATTGCTATTAACAAATTGAAGGAAGATGATTACAACCTATGGAAAGGATAAATGGTAAATAAGCACTTTTTTATTTTTTAAAATCTTTTCTTTGATTTAGCCTTTTTTTATTTTTTTGTTGCAATATTTACAAGACCCTAAAAGCAATGAAATAGGATTATTTACAGCTTAAGAAAATTTGAAGGCCCCTTTTTTTTTCTTTTTTTATAATGCAATTGAACAATTGTCTAACTAATAAAAAATGTGACAAAAAGTTACTTTTGAATTTATAATGTGATGGATTAAACATAGTGAAAAACAAAAGGATTTATATGATAGGTTACAAATAATTATAAATTTATAATTGCAGTCTTATAACTCTTTGACCCTAAAGGTGAAATATTATTTACAATTTAAGGACAAAACAAAGACTCCCATTTTCGATTTTTTTTTTTTAATTTTAATTTTTAAAGAGCCATAAATAGGTCAAAAGATTTATAGAATTAATTTGCTATCTTGAGGAAAGAAATGGCAATTTGAGATGTTAATAAGGTGACTACTAAGAGGAGGAAATAAAGGTGTTAGTGATGACAAATACATGGTTGTGACCTAAGTTGACAACTTGAAGGGAGATAATTATTCTTATTTAAAGGAAATGATGGAGGCCTTTTGGTTTTTCTCTTTAAATTTTTTTTTTTTACTTTTTGATCTTTTAATTTTTTTTAGTTTTTTCTATTTTGTTTTTGGTATTTCAAGATAAGTGGGTTGAATTAAGTATAAGACCCTTTTATTTTACACATAAGGTAGTTACAGGGTAATCTAATAGAGAAGAGGTTTGATTACCAAAGTGACAAACACTATTTACATGGTTGGTAACTTATAAGGTACCCTATGGGTGACAATGATCTAAAGAGATAGCTAATTGTATAGTATCAATGATAAGGAAATAATAATATAAAGGAGAAGATTTATTTATAATTTAGGAGAAGGATAAAGACCCTCTCTTTTTTTTTTCCTTTCTCCTTTTTATATATATTTTTATTGTACTTTTTCTCTTTTTATTTTTTAGACAAAGAATAATTACCTAACTATGGAAAAGGTTAAATTTATTACAAAGGTGATAAAAAGGTTACAACTATCAATAAAGAGAAGCTCTAAATTTACAATGTATGTGGGTTCAAATCGAAAAGATCATGTATGTATTGTGTGATTGATCGTGCTATACATAACTAAGGGAATGACTTGACTTATACGCATGGAATGATCAATCGATGTAGGATAGGGAGGAGGAATATGTAGTCTCAAGAGACTCTAACATGTCAGGTGACAAGTGAAAGAGCTTAATGACATTAAACTCTACAATTGATGAAGAACAAAGTAGTGTTCTTATGATGTTTGAGTGTTTAATCTTTAAGGTAAGATTCCAATAAGGTAATGGTATTAGTTAGAATTTGTCTCCTATCCAAATGAGGAAGTGAATGGAGTATTTATAGAAAATGGTTATCTATTTGATCTGTTCAATCATGATGATAATCAATTATTAGAATTGAATCCCTCTCTTAATGGACTTGAGATGGATCTCTTTTGTAAGCTTAGGCCCAAATGGCCTTATTTTATTAGTGTAAGCCAAACCAAGAAAGGTTAGATCAAGTGGACCGATCCAGAAGGCCCTACTCTAAGCCTACCATGCCAAGTCTCCCTTAATCATCTTGAATTTCATGGAATTGAGTCTTTGAGCCCTGCTACCTTAGCCTAAAGAGTAAAATCCAATTAGATTATTGGGCTTAAAGCTCTTAAGTTAGATTTATCCCTCTATATTTCGCCTACTATATTTCGCCTCTTGACCAAAGTCTTTTAGACGAAGTCAAAAGGGGTTTGGGCATCAAATGAGCCTTTTAATTAACTCTGGTCCATGCACATTATTGAGCAACTGTAATGCCAACAATTTTATTCAAGAAATAGCTTAATGCGCAAATTCATAGCACCTCTTAATCGTGAGTCATGCTTTGATTGAATTGAATTATATATTTCCCCTGTGGAAACACTAAAATAAATCTGCTTTGAGTTGTCCATTCTTGAGTTGAATCATCTCTTCGAGCTAATCTTTGTGAGCTATTTTCCTATGCAAACAATGTAAGTCACTTTACCTATCCATACACTTTCACCTCATAATCTCAAATCCTTATATATATATATATATTTCATGAGGGCATCGTATAGAGGAATAGATTCCCTTTGCTTTTGCTATGGGTTGGGCCATTATAGCTTACATAATCGAAGAATCAAATACTCATCCATCATGTAACATCTGAGCCCAAATCTAGACGTATTTCGCACCAATATGGCACTAAAAAGTACAAAACATGGGTCACATGGAGCCTACATCCTTCGGCAAAGATGAAGCAAATAAACTAAAATCCCAGTATTGATTCTTGCTCACCTCATTGTAATAGTCCAATAGCAAACTGTTGACAACCTAATAATTTTGCAAATTGAAGTAAAATATACATGCTTTCACTCATAAGCAGTAAGCCCAATGCACATTTCTACACCAGTCCTAGCCTATAAGACGCATGTTTTAGATGTGGACAAAAAACATATTCCTTGATGAAAGTCTTGAAATATTATACATATATATATATATATATATGTACTTTTCTTTTCCCCTTTGTAATTTGGAGAAGCCACCATTTCACTATATCTTCCTCATAACAATTTGGAGACAACATAAATGAATGTATATTTCTCCTGATGGACCCCACATTATGTTGAGCTCATAAGTTTCTAATAATAAAGTTCTTCAATAAAGAATTCCATAAACATCACTGTTGTACAACTCTCATATAGGCTCTTACTTTGCACTACCTACCCCACCCCACCCCACCCCCTTCTTATTAAGATATATACATATATATAAACCAACATAATCGTTCGTGGATAAGCATCACTATTTGTACAGTTTTGTACAAACATTGGCCATGGTGAGGTGTTAAGGCCTGATTTGTGCTTAGTATAATTAGAGAATATTTTCTGTTATTGTTTCTTTTCTGTAAACATCAACATACTATCACTCTTTTACAAATAGCTTAGCATTGTCATCATACATTTCAACCTCCATGAAAGCACAGCAACCCCAAAAGATTCATGCTCTGTCCATATTTAGTTATTCAAGCACCTGAGTATCTTCCTCTTTTATTGTTTTCTCAAGCTTTTAGTTGTTTTTTTTTTTTTTATCTACTTTCTTGTTCTTTCTTTTCTTTTCTTTATTATTATAACTTTCTCCATCTTGTGATCATAGTTATCAAAATCACAATTCTACCCATATAATTTTATGAGTTTATAATTTTAGAAAGCTTTTCTAAGTTAACTCATGTGTTAACTCGTGTATAAACTCTTTTTCATGTAAAAACTTACATTTTTAATCGATTTTATATGTAAACTCAGTAGAAACTTATGTTTTTTACCAAATTTACTGATTCTACAAATCTAAGTTGAACAACTAAAAAATAAAAAAAAAATACAACTATGCTTTTATAAGCCATCAACTATTAAGGCATCACATCATTGTCACTATCATTTTTTTTTTCTCTTTTTCTCTCTCTTAATCACTTATTTTGTGTTCCTAGCATTCACCTAGGTTTCAACTCTAATAGCAAAGACTACAACAAAAACTATATAATTCAATTTATATCATTGGTAGTTTAAAATGAGTTGAAACATTTGATTCTCTTTAGTTCATTGTTTTTTTTTAAGAAAATAAAGGAAAAAGTTTAGTTTCAACTTTGTTTGTTCTTCTTCTATATATGTTTAATTATATATTATTAATAATTTTTCATGAAAAAGAACTTAATCTCTTTATTTCTATATTTCCATCATATATTTCAAGTTTTGAATAGCTATTATAAACATCGCCATAGTTTTTTAATGCTATTTTACATAGTTTATATAAACTTAAATTTTTACGTTTTGATTTTATATCTCGGTTCTACTAACCTTCCAGTGATTCTATATAGAACTGCAAGTTTGACAACCTTGCCTGTGATATTTACGTCATATCTTCTTTTTGCACATCAATCTCCATTCCTCTACCTTCATTTCATTATGTTTGATTTTATTTATATCTTCTTTCATACACATTTTCCTTTGATTTCTCCTTCGTTTGCATCATATACTCTTTTTCTTTCAACTCCATTTGCATCTACTTCATATACCTTCTTTCAATTATATTCACTTATACTCAATACACAAATTTTATTTACTTCTACCCAATACACATTGTCTTTCTTCATCCATCATTTATGTACCACTTAACATACTTACTCTCCTCCTTTTTTTTTTTTATTCATCTCAATTTTTTTTTTTTTTTTTGCTTCAAACAATGATTTCAACTTTTGTAGTATCCTTTCTTTCCTTGTCACACTTCCATTTTTATACACTAATGACAACTAATAAAGCTTAGAGACAAAGCTACAATAAATAAGATCAAAGATGAACCTAGAACATAAAGTTTCAAAACCAATGAAATAGCATCGAGCCACCATTGTCAACAAACTAGAAAGGAGGAGAATAAAGGAAAGAATAAGAAGTTCTAGTAGCAAACATATTAGTGGAAGTCCTACTACAGCTATCAAAGCAAACCAAAAATTTGACAACCATAACTTAGACAGTGGAGTCACTTAGTCAACTCACAGGGCATTTTCAGAAATTACAAAGTCTCCTTATTATCTAACTAGTTCGCTAGCTGGCAAAGCAATACTATCATTCTCCAGCAATGGATGCAAACTCATACACCAAAGAGGATTTGAAGGAACATCCTTTTGCTTACCAGTTGGATTCACCATGATAATAGCATCCAATAACATTATCCACATACCTTTCCCCACATTAAGCCACTCACCTTTTGTAGCTCCAACACCTCCACCTTTCAATACCCTTTTCTAATGTAGATAAAAACTAGAGATAACTTCCCCACCAACCTTTTTCTAAGCTTATACAGCTTGAAGAAACTTTTGACTTAGTTGAAAGTTACTTACTATGAGCATCCCTACATGACAAAACCTTGAAGTGGTGCTTCAACACCTTAGCCCTCCTCTTAAATACTTGGCAAGTCATCATAATAGCAAAATAGATTAATAGAGACTTGACTAGAAAGTATTTTTTAAAATTACAGAGGGGAGGCAGAGTGTACAAGGTGAAAGAGAGAGAGAACCTATGTTAGGGGGATCAAGAGATCATCCTTCTTTTTTATATATATTTATAAATTTTGAAAAGAAGGAAAGGGGATGATTTTCAAATTTAACAAACCACAAAAAGACTTTCGTATTTCATAAAATAGAGGCAAAGTGTGAATTAAAATTAGTGGAATGATGGACTATGGACTTTGTTTTTCTTCTTCAGTGGTCATGAGAAGGGGTGATGGATTGACTATGTCCTTTGTTCTGGAATGCTCTAAATTAAGTCGATGGTAGATTCGTTTTTTATTATGGAATTGATTACATTCTAAATAGTTGTGCTTGTGATAAATTATTAAGAAAACATGTCCATGCCAAGAGATTTTTTTTCATTTTTTTTAAATTATTGAGCCAAGAGTTATTGCGCTTGTAATGATAATTGACAAGGATGAAGGTCTTTCTATTTTATTACACATTCAAGCCACTTTCATTTTTTCTTTTCTTTTGTAATAATAAGAAATGCTCTGTAGGTTTGCTTCTTAGATTTTGGTTTGTCTTTTCTTTAAAAAAAAAATATCCCTCAACTAACTTGTGCTAGCACTAGAAAGATTATTCAATATGTTTGAATATTAATTTGCTAGCACCAAAAAGAATTAACTTATGTATCACCAAAATGAAAAGGGAATATTATGACTTGGCTCTTATTAGTATTCTTCACTGGAAAAAAAAAAAAAAGAATGATTCCTTACCAAGGAAACTATAGATGACTAACACATTTTGTCTTGATAAAATAGAAAACAAAATAATTTGATATCTTCAAAGCTCCTACTTTATGACCAATAAAGTCTGGAAAGTGTTTATGGTATGCATGATCATTATTTTCACTTTGCTATAGTTTCCCTTTTGATCTTGTTTCAAGTTTTCTCTTATTGCATAATGTCATATTTGTGGCACTTGTGCATAGTTTCAATTTCGCTTACTTTACCCCCAATGGTAATAACTACACTCAATCATTGCTATCACTTTTCAAGACCACTAACCAGTTGAGTTGTCATCAATTAGATAGTATTTCATTTCATCATTGTAAGCATCTTACCAAGACTAAGTATTTTAAATCGAGTATCATGATGTGAACTTACCAAAAGGCGCCATGTGAAGCAATTACCATGTAGTGAAGATCGTATCAATATGTTTAATATGATAAGGACTGTATGAGCAGCTGAAATGGTATTGTACAAGAGTAGTCTCATATGATGAATAACTTTAATCATATCCTCCTCCAAATTGAGCAAAGGGTATGATGCGAACCAAATGCATTAAGCATTGTGAGCATGTATAGATAGAGCGATGTTGTCTAGTGTGAAGTAAAAAGATTGTCTTGTTATCTCTCCCTTTCTCTTAAAAACAATACTACATAATAAGGAGCAAAGGCTCAACCTAGTCACATTAGTGTAAAGCAATCAAGGGCTTCAAATTTTGGATAGACATAACTTCAAGACAACTTAGACTCTTCAATTTGGGGCCTCATCTAAAACAGACAATTGTGAGATTGCTTAGATTTAATGATCTAAGGGATTTCTTACATTAAATTCAAGATTGTTTAGACTCAATGATTTAAAAGATCTCTTATGTCATCTAATGTATTAAGGAAAATCTTTTACTTGCTAATGAAAATATATAGAAGATCCCTTTCAAGAAGTGTTCAATCATGCATATGCAACGATGATAGCACTGATTGGCCGGGATCGATAATCTTTTCTCATTAGTCAAGGGGGTATTTCCCACTACTTGATTGTGTAATATGGCTTACCAGGGTGTTACTTGGATTGAGGTATCAATATGTCCATGTGCTCATCAATGGGATTGTCTCCACTACTTAATGGTAAGAAGCATTTAGATCAACTGGACAGCATAATAAGTGTGCAAGATTGCCACAACTTGCTTGTGCCTAAGAGACAATGCTCTTACTAGGCTGCACATATGAGCCATGTTCATCATTATGCACTTATGAGTGAAAGCTCTTTACTAAGCAACAACAATGTCTATACTAAATGTCATGTCCATTATTGATTTTCATTTAAACAATCAAAAGGGTCCAAATGCCCCCAATGAGATGTAATTGTTCTTTAAGATAAGCCTTGTGCGCTTAGGAGAGTTAGCTCTTACTTAGCAACGACAATGGCAATAGAGAAGTACGAATAGACAAAATCATGTTCCATAAGACAATATTAGTTATAGAGAAAGAAACTTCTTTCATTGATAAGAAGTGACTATCAGTTCACTTACATGTAACAAGAAAAGAGAAGAGAGAAAACTAGTAAGGTCATCCTCTGCTCTTAGTAGTTTTCATACCTCTTTTTATGAAGCACCTTTGGTTTCCATAATATTATTTGTTTACTTACATTTCTTTGCACCTCCATGACAACCACACATCCTTTTCTTCTTAGATGTTAGTGCTTAAGCTTCTTCTATTATGGGTAAAGATGCGCTAGGAGGTTCTTTTACATTTTACGATGCCGCCTCTTCATGTTCATCAAAAAAGGCTGCTTTAGCAAAGTATAACTCAATGTATGTAAATAGGTCCTTTGTTGCAGGAATAAAAACATCCTCTTCATCCCAATGACCCTTCATGTATTGATGCAATGTTAAGGGTATCATGTGGTGATCATGCAGCCATATCCTTCCAATAAAGAGGTAATAGGATGTAGGTGCATCAATCACATGGAACCATTTAGGGTTATGGATAGATCTAACATTGAAATCCACTTTGGTGTACCCTATTATCTTCATGGAAGATTCATAGAAGCTATTCAATAAGATGGGTTGTTTTATCAAGTGTCGAATGTCTGTCTTTGTAGCTCCAAAAGTAAACATTGGCATAACATTAAGTGAGGATCCATTGTCAACGAAAGCCCTCTTCATAGGATAATCATTAAGTATGCACATATATAGAGGACGATTATGATTAGCAATCCTTGTGCACATGCCAACATTAGTAGACGTAATTGCATTTTCATTCGTCAACCATTCTCTTCACAAGATATCCTATAATATGTTACTTGTATTGACCTTGCGCAATCCTCATGAGCATAGTTGCTAGCTTTAACCAAGCATCCTCATCAAAGCCGATGAGATCAAAGAAATTCCTAACATTAGCAGTTTTAACAAAGCGAAGACAGTGTTGTCATCTCTACTTGTCTTAATCTCTAATCCTCCATGCTTAACTTTTACACCTCGACTGACTGTACATCCATACTTTCTATCTTTGTATAGTTTTATGGGGCAAATCATTACTAAGAACAGATAAGGTTGGTCGTAAGAATGGGTCTAAGCTTGCTGAAAGCTCGAAAAGAAAGTGATGGGGAATGCACGAAAGGACAAATGCGAATGAAAAGTAAGCAAAAACCTATGAACAACCCTAATAGATATGACGTACTAATGGAACTTCCAAGGACTTGTGGCACAATTCAATATGACGCATGAATCGGTCCAATGAGAGTACTTATCACCTAACCTTGCTCAAGGGTTAGGATAAGAGTGATGCCAAGAGTAAATAGGCAGTGTTTACACAGGAACAGAAAGACACTCAAAGTGTATTAATGATAACGAATCTTCTCTTTTACAGCTACAAGTACAAAGGGTATTTGTACCTAAGAATTTAGGGCAACATGCCCAAAAAGGAAAAGACAAAAAGGGTATTACTCTAAAGAAGTAATGTATAAGAATACAAAAGGGTAAAAATAAATATTCCAAGAAAGTAAGGGTTAGTAGAGCAGATTCCTCACGTAGTTCTGTATACATAGCGATGATACATTGTCGAGATTGTTGGAAGATGCAGACAAAAATGTACAGGAAGGTTGCTTGTCTGAGTAAGAGTGGCTTTGTTAGTCCAAACTCTCTTTCTCGGCATTTCGACAAAGGTGATCTCAAGTAAGTAATTAACCAAGCATGAGTGAAGATGAGGATTGGCTGTTGTCTCGACCTTCCGCTTCTCAACACACTATTTGCGATAAATAGGTAGCCATTTAGCTTGGCAAACAAAACGAGTTAGCGAGGAGGTACTCAGCCTCAACGGAAGTCGATTGGAGTAAAAGAATTCGTCTTACTAGTCCCTCTAGTCTTCAAGCTCGGCTATAGGTCAATGGTCTAGTAGCCTAATTCCCATCATTCCCTCCAGGTTGTTTTAAATTTGGGATCAAATCTAAATGGTCTTTGATCAGCTCTCTATTGAGGTGATATAGGTTGAGGTCAGTAATGTTAAAGGCATTAGAAACCCCATAGTCCTCGAGCAACTCCAATCTCTAGGCATTATCATTGATTTTCTAGAGGATTTTAAAAGGTCCTTCAACCCTTAGAGACAGTTTATTCCTCCTCTTGCTTAGAAACCTCTCTTTGCTTAGGTTTAGCCATACCAAGTCTCTTTGCTGGAATTGCTTAGCCATCCTATCTTTGGTCTTCTCTCGCATTCTTCTAGCAACTTGGTCGATGTACAAAGTAACTTTGTCATAGATGTGTTGAAGGGATTGTGTTTTAGCTAAGGCGTTAGGATCCTCTTGCACGGGTACAAGTATAGGGGTGTGATCAAGTGGCAACTTAGGATTGAAACCATAAACCACTTCGAACGAAGTTTATTTGGTGGTGTCATGCACTGTCCGATTTTAAGCGAACTTGACCACTAGCAAGCAAATGTCCCAATCAACCAAGTTCTTACCCACTACAGCTCAGAGCAGTGATCGTAAAGTGCGTTTAATCACTTGTATTTGGCCATCTATTTGAGGGTGATAAGAAGTACTGAGTAGTAGTTTGGTCCTTATTCGACGCCATAAGGTCCTCCAGAAATGGCTTAAGAACTTCGGGTTTCTATCAAAGACTACACTTCTCGACACGCCGTATATCCACACAATCTCTTATAAGAAAAGAGAAGTAATAGCCAAAGCATTGTTAGTTTTAGAGCAAGGTACAAAGTGTACCATTTTGCTAAACCAATCCATGACGACCATTGTAGAATCTTTGCCTTAGGTAGTTCGTAGTAGTTCGAGAACAAAGTCCATATACAATTCAATCTATGGCTTCATCGAGACAGGCAAAGGCATTGCTTTCCCTTACTCAGCTCTATACTTAGCCTTCTTGCATACGATATAGCTTTCAACAACTCAATGCACATCTCTCCTCATTCTCAGCTAAAAGAATAGAGCATTCAAAAATTAACGGGTCCTTCTTTCTCCATAATATCCAGAGAGTCCTCTACTATAAGCTTCCTTAATCAATAACTCCCTTAGGGAACAAGTCAGTATGCATTATTTTCCACTTCAGAACAAGTAGTCATTCTCTACGTGGTACTCGTCTACTATTCTTCCATCGACGCATTACGCAATTATGGGTCCAAAGTGTAGATCTTCAAAATACTGCTCTTTGATACTCGTAAACCTAAATAATCTGGTCTGCAGTCCATTTAGAAGTGCATGGCTTCTTGAAAGAGCATCTGCAACTATGTTGCTCTTTTCCTACTTGTATTTTATTATAAAATTGAATCCCTCAAGAAATTCAACCCATCACACTTGTCACCTCAATAACTTAGTCTGACTTCGGAGGTACTTCAACGACTCATGGTTAGTATATATGACAAATTCTCTCGATCGTAAATAATGCTGCCATACTTATAGTACTCGAATCAACGCGAAGTGTTATTTTTCATACACGGAATAATTCAACTGCGGTCCTCTAAGCTTTTCACTGTGGAAGGCAATTGGTTGGCATTCTTACATTAGGACAATGCCTATTCCAATGCCTGATGCGTCACATTCCAGCTCAAATATTTTCTCGAAGTCAAGTAAAACTAACACCGGGGCAAATGTTAATCTTTTTTTTTTTATCTCAGCAAAGCTCCTCTCCTCCCTTTCTCCCAATAGAAAGTCATTGTTTTTCTTCGTTAGCTCAGTAAGTGGTGCAGCAAGGGTATTGAAATTCCTGATGACCCATCTATAGAATGAAGCCAATCTATGGAAACTTCTCACATTGGCACAAGTAGTAGGAGTTGGCCACTCAACGATTGCTCAGATCTTCTCATCATCCACTTTTAAGCCTCCTCTACTAACTACATAGCCCAAGAATACTACTTCCTCTTAGCAAAAGCAACACTTCTTGAGATTATCGAATAATCTCTTAGTATGGAGGATATTCAGTACAACTCAGAGATGTTCATAGTGACTCGGCATATCAGTACTATATACAAGGATGTCTTCAAAATAAACCACGACACACTTCCCAATCAGATGACTTAACACATGGTTCATCAATCACATGAAAGTGCTTAAGTCATTGAATAAGCTAAATGGCATTACCATCTACTCAAAGAGGCCATGCCGAGTTTTAAACACAGTCTTCCATTCATCTCCTGGCCTCATGCGGATTTGATGGTAGCCATACTTCAAATCAATCTTACTGAAGATCTTGGCTCCACTTAGTTCATCCAACATGCCCTCCAGTCTAGGAATGGGATACCTATATTTTATTGTAATCTTGTTTATAGCTCGGTTATCTACACACATTTGCCAAGTTCCATTCTTTTTCGACACTAAAAGTGCCGGTACAGTACAAAGGTTGAGACTTTCTTTGATATAGGCTCTCTCCAACAACTCATTAACTTGACGTCAAAGCTCAGAAGCCTATTTGAGATTCATCTAATAAGCTAGTTTATTCGACAGCGCAATGCCGAGTAATAAGTCAATGCAATGTTCTATATCTCAAGTTGGGGGTAACCCCTCAGGTAACTATTTTGGGAATAGGTCGGCATACTCATCCAGCAACTCTTTGATTTCCTAGGGTAATTCACCCCACTCCTTCATTTCTAATAGTCACCTTACTAACATGAAGGTCATCAGCATTGATGGCCTTTCGGGGCTCGACTCCACTCATTACCAAGGTTTTCTTCGATTTACGAGTAAATTTTATCTACAATTTATTGAATTCTCTCGGCAGCATCAGGTTTGGTGTAATCTTTTAGCTATCCTTCTTAAACATTTACATGTTCTTGTAGCTGTCATGGATAACTCTCCTATCAAACAACTACGGTCTACCTAGCAACACGTGGTAAGTATACATTGGCAATACGTCAAAGTAATTCCTTATAGTGATCGGTAGTAGTATTTGCTAAGTGACATGTAGTGCCCCTTTCTCACTCAACTAGTGCAACTTATATAACTTTAGATGTGCAACAGTTAGCAATTTCAATTTTTAAATAAGATCAGCCTATGCCACATTGGTCCAACTTCCACTATCCATAATGAGGGCACATACTTGATCATTTACCTTACAGGTGATATAAAACAAATTCTCTCTTTGCTCCTCCTCTTGTGAGGGCTCCATTGCGCTCGAACAACCATGATCAACTAGTCTAAGTCCTCAGCAAACACATCCTCTTTAATCAGTTCTTTCATGACATCTTCTTTTTCGATGGGGACCTCCTCCTCAGGTTCCTCATTAGTACTTTCGACCTTTAGTTTCAAGATGTCTCCCTTGATGACCATTGTTCTTTGGTTTAAGCACTGAGCGACCATATGTCTGAACCATTGGCATTTAAAGCACTTGATCTAGCTCATCTCCCTACCAAAACTTTGCCACTTCTCATAAGTTCGAGTTAGCACTTCACTATCAGGTCGGCCTTTCCGTTCGGCTTGGATATCCATCTTTCTACTCAGCTTGATACTTGACAGAGCTCGATGACTTCCTTATCCAAGTCGACTAGTCAGCATTCTGGTCAATACTTGACTTTTTCTCTACCTCTCTACTTGTTAGGCTATTCTAATGGCTTCATCTATTGTAGTGAATCATTGGAGCATTACAATGTTGCAAATATCATCTCTCAATCTTGTAATAAACCTAGAGATTGTTCGCACTATGGGCTCCTCCACTTCACATCAAATCATGAGCATTTGGAACTCCTAGACATATTCATCAATTGTCCAACCTCCTTGTCTTAGCTCCTAAAGCCAAGTAAAAGTATCTTGTAGAAAAGTTCCTGACACAAACCTATTTCTAAGTATTCTCTTTATCTCAAGCCAAGTATTAATCTATCGGTAACCCTCTCACCTCCTCATAACTTGGAAATTCTTCCACCACATGGCGACATATCCGGAGAACTCAATGACTTGCTGAAAATGTGAGTATGTGAACCGACAAGTGTATTAGGTCATGGAAGTAGTACAAACAGTGAGTTAAGGTCGTTTTCCCTAGGGAGCGAGGTGCTAAGTACTAAATTATCTGAGTTTGTCCTTAAGCTAAGCTATCAATAATTGAATTAAAAGTGAGTAAAAATTAAAATACAAGATGAACACTAAACCAAATGTTCTAGCTGCACTATGAGGGTCCTAGGCATAGGAGATAAAGAGATCAAACTGGGATTTGTAAATCTATTCTCATTTAAATCGATGGCATGTCTTAAATCGATTTTCAAAATTAAATGCAAGGGATTTAACTAAACTTACTAAAACTCACTCACCTCTTGGAGTAGTGGAATTCTAATTATAGCATAAATTCACCCGTTAAGGCAATTTATCTATAATTATTTAGTAAATAATAATCCGCTCACACCAAATTTATTATTCTGGTTAGAAATATTGTTTAAGTATGTTCCCATGACCCGAACCATACTTCTAACCGTATTAAGTGCGTAAGTTCATGAATTTAATTAAAACCCGTATATCCCTATGACGAGCTTTTTCACAAATTAAAGCTATGTTCAACATGAGTTATCGAAACCCTCTCAGATATCTTACAACTTTATCTAGATAAAAAAAATAATGGCCATGTGCTAAACAACTAGAGGATGAACAAAATAAAAAATACCCAAACATTCAAAATTGACATCGGAATAAAACACGAACACTTCAATTCATCGAATCCATCAATACAAAATCCAATTACATTAAGTACTAATTCATACCGCCAAACCTAAATGAATCAAGATATATCTAAATTGAAATAACAAGGAAAAGAAAATACCTCAATCAGCACATTCAATCCTGAAACCCGATACAATAATTGGCATATCCTAATTCATTTGGAACCCGAGGTGGTCCTCTAGCAAGCTAGAACAAAAAGATTTAAAGTCCTGAAATTAAACAACACATAATCAAGTTAAAAGGATGCTAAATAAAAGTTTCTGGTCTTTACTAAAACTAAGAATAAAAAATCCCCTAGCTACTACTTCTAGTCCTCTGTTCTTCTTTATCTTCGGCTGCTATCCTCTCTCCGGCTACCGTCTTCTCCTCCTTTTTTTTACTATCTTCAGCTCTTACCTTTAAAAGGAAAAATGCCCTCTCTCCTTTGTACGTAGGCTTCTAGTTTTTTTTCTCAAATAAAACAGTGGCCCCTACTTATGGGCTCTTCCTTTAACATTAGCCTATTGAAATTAATGCCCAACCGATATTTGCTGCCCAAGGAAATTTCAAACACCTTCATTTGGAAATGGATGTAAGTGGTTTCTAACATAGGTCTCCATGTATACAAAAATTGAATATGATAATGGGCTGCTCAACTTGGATTATATCTTCCCAAACAAAATTAGCTTACTATAATAGCAATAATTAATTCTACTTCGTGCCCTGCTCATGTGGTGTTCAATTTGGTGCTCTGCTTGTAGATCAGCTATTACTAGTACATGCTCGGTTCAAGTTGCTATAGTCAGTGTTTGGAGTTGCTGCATTTAGGTTGCAACTACAGCTCAGTTTAGTATGCTGTTCGTTGCGCGATTGGATAAGGGGCTCTCAGATTGGTTGCTTGGCGTTAAGGTTGTTCACGTAGAGGGCTACTCATTCAACTACTGCTTTCGGTCTTTGTTTCAACTCAGTTGTTGGTTAGGGCTGATGGTTGCTGAAGTTCACGGCTGCTATAAGTTGCTGTCATGGATTGCTTTGTTCATTCAATAGCTGCTGCTAGTTAGAAATTGAATGCCGCGCTGCTATCACGGATTGAAGAAGTATGGGTTGCTTGTGTTTGTGAATTCGGTTGCTTGGTCTCAAGTTGGAATTGATGGATACGATTCTAAGGTAGAGTCATGGCCGTGATGAATGGTTGAAAAAAATAAGTTCCGCCTTGGTCACTCCTTCTATCACGGTCGTAATGGGGAGGTGGAAAAATAGGTTCCATCTCGATCACTCCCTTAATCATGGCTATGATAAAGGGAATGACGAGCGTTGAACACTCAAAATTCTTTTTTTCATGGCCGTGATGAGTCTCAGTTGATATTCCTTTATCGTTAGTCCTTTATCGCGGCCGTGATAACTCTAAATCTCTTTATCCCTGTCTAATTTGGTTGCTCCATATATCAACTATTAAACAAAACAAAAGAGAGTAATAAGCTGATGGTGAAATTTGAAATAAGAACAATTTACTTTCCTCAAGGAATTGTAAGATAAAACCAAGAAAAATTAAATAAATAAACATCTTCTCATGCAAATCAGTAGCTTAGTTTTGGTTTTGGAGCATATGTGGAATTGTTCTGTATCAACTTGCTCTTTTCTTGGATAAACTCTAAATATTCTATAGAGCCTATAGACCCCTTATGCAACAACACTCCTCTCCTAAAGAGTTAAGTTATCTGCTATTCTAATTTGGTTTCAGCTCAAGCAGAGGCTAGGGGTTGTTGAATTGCTGGGATAGAAACTCGAAAAGCTGCTATATCATTTTAGATCTTCAAGTACAGAATCTTTTGCTACTTGTGGCATGTATTACAATTAAGTCCAAGTCAAGACAAGTGCAAAATGGAGCTTAGATTGGATTCTCTTATCTGGTGGAGATATTGCATGGCTTGGTACTCTATTGCAAGATGTTGAAGAAATTGTGTGAACATGGTCAAATAGCTAATTGAATGATTCTTTCTTTTATAAATTGCATAAACTCACAAATAAAAAGGCATACAACTATGATATGAATACATGAGTTTATAATATCTATTTGAGTTATATTTTGATCCTTTTTCTCATTATTTATGCAGCTGACCAAGCAAATTACATTTTTCATGATTTCTAAGCATAGCTTACAACAAAAACATCATGAAATGCATCAATCTATAGTAAGTAGGTGGAGATAAATGTGCAATTTTACACATTTATCACTCAATAGCAGCAATTCTCACTTTCTTGTAATCCTCATACTAATAATATTCAAAAATACGCTCTACTTTCTCTTCCCATTCTAGATACTCATCAGCACTCATAGATCCATTGAAGCTCAGAACTAGAAGCTTCACATGGTTAGATGCTCTAGGGACTCTAGCTCACTCTTCTTCAAAATACTCATCCTCATCCCCTTCATCTAGTTCCTTCAGGTCTATTCTTCATCTTACTCATCTACCTACTCCTCCATCTCGAACTAATTAAGCTAGGTTCTTAATGGGAATCAAGCTACGAAACCTTTGACTCGCAACCAAGCCTGAGGACTGGAAGGCCTGGTACGACAGATTCTCCTATTCCAGCTGACTCATACCAAGGCTAAGTATTTCCTTACCAACGCATTTTGCATGTCAAGCCGTATGATTGCCTATTTCTCATAGACTGTGTGCTAAGAAGCAAAAGGCTAAGAGAACAGCTAATCCTCATTCTCTCTCATACCTGGCCAATTACTTATTTAGCATCACCCTTGCTAACGTGACAAGAGAGCGACTTCGGATTGATTTAGCTACCCTTAATTAGACGAGCAACCTGTTGGTACACTTTTATCCACATCCTCCAATGGCCTCGCCAATGCATCATTACCACGTGTACAGGACTACGTATAAAATCTGCTCTATTAACCATTACTTTTCTAGAATATTCATTTTTACCCTTTTGTATTATTGTACATTACTTCTTTAGGGTAATACCCTTTTTGTCTTTTCCTTTTCAAGCATATTACCCTAAACTCTCGAGTATAAATACCCTTATACCTGTAGTTGTAACAAGGCAAGATTGATTATCATTAATACACTACTTGTTTACTCTCGACATCACTCTTATCCTAACCCTTGAGTAAGACTAGGTGGCGAGCAATCTCACCGAACCGATTTGTACATCATATCGAATTGTACCATAAGTCCTTAAAAGTTCCATTGGTGAATCATATCTTCTAGAGCTATTCGTGGGTTTTTGCTTATTATTTCGTCATTTGTCCTTTCGTATCATTCCCTACTATTCCTTTCAAGCTTTCTGCAATCTTGGACCTATCCAGTGACCGGCCTTGTCTATTCTTGGTCACGGTTTGCATCATCTTGGTATCAAAGCGAAGGTTTTGTTTGAGTTGTGGTTTATGTTTGAAGTTTTGTTTATACCCTGTTTTGTGCATATGAAATAGAGCAAGTGACTATATTTGTCTTAGTTACTATGTTTGCTAGCTATTAATTTCTTGAAGTGTTTGTTTGAGCTCTAAATCTATGGAGAAAATGATTGACCCAAGTGTAAACATTAGTGTTGGAGATGATAGTGGAGTTGTCCACCACAGACAACAATCTCAAGGAACTCCTAGAAGTACTAATGAGAGACTTGATTAAGTGCCTAATCTCTTGGTGGATTTGACTCAAGTTGTTCATGCGTTGTCTTGCTAACCGAATGAAGCCATGCAAAATACCCTATAAGCTACTCAACCTATTAGAGGTCAATACCCAACTCAACCAGTTTGAGGTGGAGGAGTAGGTAAATGAGTAAGATAAATGATAGACCTGAGGGAAATAGATGAAGAGGACGAAAAAGAGCACTTTGAAGAAGAGTGAGCTAGATTCCCTAGAGAATTTGACCATGTGAAACTTCGAATTTCGAGTTTCAATGGATCTGGGAATGCTGGTGAATGTTTAGAGTGGGAAGAGAAGGTGGAGCGTATTTTTTATTATTATCAATATGAGGATTATAAGAGAGTGAGAACTGTTGTTGTAGAGTTCTCCGAATATGAAGCCATGTAGTGGAAAAATTTCCAAGCCATAAGGAGACAAAAAAACTACCAAAAGATTAATACTTGGCTCAAGATAAAGAGAATATTCAAAAACAGGTTTATGCTGGAAACTTATCTTCAAGATACTTTCACTAAGCTTTAGGAGCTGAGACAAGGAGGCTGAACTGTTGATGAGTATGTTCAAGAATTTTAAATGCTAATGATCCATTGCGAAATAAAGGAACCATCAACTCGAACAGTTTCAAGATTCATTACTAGGTTAAGAGGTAACATTCGAGACATTGTGGAACTCTAATGATTTACTACAATGGATGAGGCCATCAGAATAGCCTAATGAGTAAAGAGGCAAAGGAGGAGTCGAATACCAACCAGGTTGCCAACTAACCGACCTGGATAGGTAAGTCACCGATCTCAATCAAGTACCGAGTCGAGCTGAAAGATAGATATCCGAGTTAAACTAAAAGGCTAACCTAACAGTGAAGTGTTAACCCGAACTTATGAAAAGGGGCAAGGGTTTGGTAGGAAGACAAGCCCAATCAAGTGCTTTAAATACCAAGGGTTCGAACATATGGTTACTCAGTGCCTGAACCAATAGACAATGATCATCAGGGTGGCATTCCAAAACTAGAGGTCAAAAGTACTAATGAGGAACTCGAGGAAGAAATTCTTACCGAGCAAGAAGATGCCAAGAAAGAACTGATTGAAGAGGATATGTTCACCAAGGACTTAGACTAGCTGATCATGGTTGTCCGACACACAATGAACATGGAACCCTTACGAGAAGAGGAGCAGAGAAAGAATTTGTTTCATACCACCTGTAAGGTGAATGATCAAGTGTGTGCCCTCATTGTAGATAGTGGAAGTTGCACCATTGTGGCATCAGCCGATCTTATTTCAAAACTAAAGTTGCTAATTGTTACACACCCGAGGCCTTACAAGTTGCACTGGTTGAATAAGAAAGAAGTATTACATGTCACTCGGCAAATACTACTATTGATCGCTATAAGGAATTACTCTGACCAGATTCTCTATGACGTATTGCCCATGTGTGCTTCCAACGTACTGCTTGGCTAACCATGGTTGTTTAATAAGGGAGTAGTCCATGACAGATACAAGAACACATACGTATTTGAGAAGGATGACCAGAAGATCACACTGAACCTAATGCTACCGAGAGAAGTCAATAAATTGCAGAAAAAACTTACTCGCATATCCAAGAAGGCTCTGATGATGACAAGACCTAAGCTCCAAGAGGCCATCAATGCTGATAAGCCAACCTTTATGTTGGTCAGGCACCTATTAGAGATGAAGGAGCAGGGTGAACTACCATAGGAAAACAAAGAGTTACTAGATGAGTATAACGACATATTCCCAAAACAGTTACCTGAATGGCTGCCCCTAACTCAAGGCATAAAGCACTGCATAAACTTGTTACTTGGTGCTGTACTGCTGAATAAGCCAGCCTATTGGATGAATCCTAAGTAGGATTATGAGCTTCAACGTCAAGTCAATAAGTTGCTGGAGAGGAGTTATGTTAGAGAAAGTCTCAACCCTTGCATTATGCCAGCCCTTCTAATGCCGAAAAAGGATGGAACCTGGTAGATTTGTGTTGACAGCCGAGTCGTGAACAAGATTATGATCAAATATAGATATCCAATCCCAAGGCTAGAAGACGTGTTATATGAGTTAAGTGGAGCTAAGGTCTTCAGTAAGATTAACCTGAAGTCTGGCTACTGTTAAATCTACATGAGGCCGGGAGATGAATGGAAGACTGTGTTTAAAACTTAACATGGACTCTATGAGTATGGTCATGCCATTTGGCCCATTAAATGCCTCAAGCACTTTCATGTGATTGATGAACCACATGTTAAGACATCTGATTGGAAAGTGTGTTGTGGTGTACTTTGATAACATACTAGTCTACAATTATGACATGCTGAGTCACTGTAACCATCTCCAAGCCATATTGAATATTCTCCATGCAAAGAAATAATTCGGTAACTTGAAGAAGTGTTGCTTTTGCCAGGAGGAAGTGGTCTTCTTAGGTTACGTAGTTAATGAAGGAGGCTTATGAGTGGATGACGAGAAAATCCAAACAATTGTAAAATGGTCGATTCCTACTACTTGTGCCGACGTGAGAAGTTTCCACGAACTGGCTTTATTCTATAAACGACTCATTGGGAATTTTAGCACCCTTACCGCACCACTTATTGAGCTAACAAAGAAAAATACTAACTTTCGATGGAGAGAAAGGGAGGAGAGGATTTTTACCATGATAAAAGAAAGATTGACTTCTACCCCGGTGTTAATTCTACCTGACTTCAAGAAAATATTTGACCTAGAATGTGATGCATCAGGCATTGGAATAGACACTGTCCTAATGCAAGAAAGCCAACCAATTACCTTCCATGGCAAGAAGCTCAGAGAGCCACAGTTAATTACTCCTTATACGACAAAGAACTCTTGATGCTGATTCAAGCACTGCAAGTATGGCATACTATTTACTGCCGAAAGAATTTGTTATATATATTGACCATGAGTCACTGAAGTAAAAGATATCGAAGTAGCAGGCAAGATGGGTTAAATTCCTTGAGGGATTCAATTTTGTAGTAAAATATAAACAAGGAAAGAGCAATGATGTAGCGTATTCTCTTTCGAGAAGACATGTACTTATAAATGAACTACAGACCAGGCTGTTAGGGTTTACAAGTATCAAATAATAGTATTCTGAGGATCCATACTTTGGACCTATAATTACGTAATGCATCAATGGAAGAACAGTGGATGAGTAATATGTAGAGGATGGCTACTTGTTCTGAAGTGGAAAATTATGTGTGCCGACTTATTCCCTAAGGGAGTTATTGGTTAGGGAAGCTCATAGTAGAGGACTTTCTAGACATTTTGGAGAAAGAAAGACCTGTGAACTGTTGAATGGTTGATTCTTTTAGTTGAGAATGACGAGAAATGTGCACCAAGTTGTCAAAAGCTATGCCATTTGCAAGAAGGTTAACTACCAAGCCAAGCAAGGGAAAGTAATGCCTTTACCTGTCCTGATGAAGCTATAGACTGAATTGAGTATGGACTTATTCTCAGACTACCACGAACTACCCGAAGCAAAGATTCTATAATGATCGTCGTAGATCAATTCAGCAAATCCTCTAGAAAATCAATGATAACGCCTACAGGTTAGAGTTACCCGATGATTATAGGGTATCTAACACCTTGAACATTACCGACCTCAGTCCTTACCACCCTGATGGAGAGCCGATCGAAGATCGTACAAATTTGATCCTAAATTCAAATCAACTTAGAGGGAATGATGGGAATCAAGCCACAAGACCTTTGACCCGCAGTTGAGCCCAAAGACTAGAAGGCCTAGCAAAACAAATTCTACTGTTCTAACCGACTCCTACCGAGGTTGAGTATTTCCTTGCTGACACGTTCTTCATGTTAAGCCGTATAATTGCTTATTTCTCATAGATTGTGTGTTGAGAAGTAGAAGGTTGAGAAAACAACCAATCTTCATTCTCTTTCACGCCTGGCCAATTACTTACTCGGCATCACCCTTACCAAGATGACAAGAGAACGACTCCAAACTGACTTAGCCACCCTTACTCGAACAAGCAACCTGTCCGCATCCTCCAACCATCTCGCCAATGCATCATTACTACGTATACAGGACCATGTGCAGAATCTACTCCACTAACCATTACTTTTCTGGAATATTCATCTTTATCCTTTTGTATTATTGTACATTACTTCTTTAGGATAATTCCCTTTTTGTCTTTTCCTTTTCGGGCATGTTGCCCTAAACTCTCGAGTATAAACATCATTGTACCTATAGCTCTAACAAGATAAGATTGATTATCATTAATACACTTGTATATTTTTCCTTCCTTGCGTAAACATTATCTGTTTACTCTCGGCATCACTCTTATCCTAACCCTTAAGCAAGGTTAGGTGGCGAACAACCTCACCAAACCGATTTATATGTCATATCGAATTATATCGTGAGTCCTCAGAAGTTCCATTGGTGCATTATATCCTCTGGAGCTATTCGTGGGTTTTTGCTTACTATTTCATCGGCCATTTGTCCTTTCATGCCATTCCCCACTATTCCTTTTGAGCTTTCCACAAGCTTAGACCCATCTAGCAATCGGCCTTGTTTGTTCTTGGTCATAGTTCGCATTAGTTCTAACCTTTAACAAGCTAAGTAACTTATGGGGTGTTTTGCGTAGCCTCAGTCAATCGGCAAGTCAATGCATGAACAACTCAAGTTAAATCCACCAAGAGGTTAGCCACTTCATCAAGTCTATCGCTAGTGCTTCTGGGGGTTCCCTGATAATAAACAACTCCACTATCATCTATAGTAGACAACTCCACTATCATCTTTAGCACCAATGTTTACACTTGAATCAGTCATTTTCTCTACAGATTTAAAACTCAAACTCCTTCAATTAGGTGATATAGTAAACACTTCCACAAACCATAAAAAGTAACAACTAACTAACACAGCAATTAAATGACACAGTAACTTGCTCTATTTCACACACGCAAAACAGGGTACAAATAAAACTTCAATTACAAACCATAACTCAAACAAAGTCTCTGCTCTAATACCAAGATGGTGCGAACAGTGACCAAGAACAGACAAGGTTGATCACAGGGATGGGTCCAAGCTTGTCGAAAGCTCAAAAAGGAAGCGATGGGGAATGTACAAAAGGACAAATGCGAATGAAGAGTAAGCAAAAACTCATAAACAGCCCCGATGGATATGATACACCAATACAACTTTCAAGAACTCAAAGCACAATCCATTATGATGTATGAATTGGTCCGATAAGGGTACTCACCACTTAGCCTGCTTAAGGGTTAGGATAAAAGTGATGCCAAGGTAAATAGGTAGTGTTTACGTAGGGACGGAAAGGCACTCGAAGTGTATTAACGATAATGAATGTTCTCCTTTATTGCTACAAGTACAAAGGGTATTTATACCTAAGAATTTAGGGCAACATGCCTAAAAAGGAAAAGACAAAAAGGGTATTACTCCAAAGAAGTAATGTATAAGAATACAAAAGGGTAAAAATGAATATTCCAAGAAAGTAAGGGTTAGTGGAGCAGATTCCTCACATAGTTATGTATACATGGCAATGATACATTGGCGAAACTATTGGAGGTTGCAAACAAAAATGTATGGGAAGGTTGCTTATCCGAGCAAGAGTGGCTTTGTCAGTCTAGACTCTCTCTCTCGACATCTCGGTAAGGGTGATGTCAAGTAAGTAATTAACCAAGCATGAGTGAAGATGAGGATTGGTTATTGTCTCGACCTTTCACTTCTCGACACACTATTTGTGAGAAATAGGCAGTCATTCAGCTCAGCAAACAAAACGAATCAGTAAGGAAGTACTAGGCTTCGATGGAAGTCGGCTGGAGCAAGAGGATTTGTCTTACTAGTCCCTCTAATCCTTGAGCTCAGCTGCGGGTCAATGGTCCAGTAGCCTGATTCTTATTAGTCATGAGTGATAACATTCGCAACACTATGTCAAGTGTTGTGAGCTAAAAGTAAATTGTTCTGGACATCACTATCTTCAATAACTAATTCTCTATTCTGAACACATTCGTTAAATATTTTCTTTTGCGTCCAACAATCTTTTGTAGGGTGGCCTACACTCCTATGGAACCTGCGAAACTTAGGGTCACTTTTTTCCTCATCCGTCAGTAAGCATTCAACTCTAGGAAGTATGATATTTCCATCTTGTAGCCATTTGTCGAGTAACGCATACACTTTTCCCATTGAGCATAGGTATACTAATGATCATTTAGTATCTACAAGCTTCTCGCTTTTAGATTTCTTTACTCCTTTAGGTTTCTCCTCTTGAGTAAAATTTACCGAAGGTGTGCACTTGTTAAATCTTGTAATTTCATTTCTTCATCACGCCGTTGAGTTTTTGGTCCTTCATGCATTTTTTAGTAAGGCTACAAAGGAAACCAACACAAGATTTTCAAGATAGGCTACTTACTTAAGACACATTCCTTGAATACAAATCTTAACCAACTCCCTTTCATCACAGTTGTCTTGTATCTAAAGAGCGCTCTCTGAACCACTCGATATAGTCCATGAGATCCTCCTTAGACCGCTAATAAATTCATCCTATGTTAGTGAAAGTCACCTTTTCTTCAGTAGAGAAGAATTTTTCCAGAAACATTCTATACATTCCAACCCACGAATCAACTATTTCAGGCAAAAGATTGACAAACCAAGTTTAGGCTTTTTCCATAAGGGATTTTTAGAATTCCTTCAACTCCAAATCATTATCTACGCCATAAACTTTTAAAGTCTCAATAAATTTCAATAAGTGTTCCTTAGTGCTCCCCTTCTTTCTATTAAACAATATGAACTTTAGACTTATATAATCCCTTGGATATTGCTTGATAGCAATACATAAATGGTATGGGAGTTTCAATTCTAACATGTCTGATGTGGATTTTGCCTGTACTTACTAGCATTACAAGAGCAGAGTTGGTGAAATTCATAGGAATAAAATTTGCTAAAGCTGAATTTATAGGAGTAGGGTGCACAAATGCAACAATTGTAGCACATGGAGTGATATGTAAAGATAACGAACCTCATATTTGAATTCCCTAATTTATCAATTCGAGCATGGTACGTTGTGTAGGTACAAGTTCTACTGTAGGAGACTGTTCCTCAGCTTTGGGAGCATCTTGCTCACTAGTATTCAAGGGATTGAGTGACTGAGAAGCTTATACAACATATTGATGCATCACATTAGAGGGACCCACAATAGTTATCCCTTGTTACGTAGTAATGAAAGCAGCTAAAATAGTTACATACTAGGCAAACATCACTTAGAGCTCGTTTAAATTCTAATTAGTTTATCGCAGCTCTTGCGCTAATTATGCATTGTTAGAAATAACTTCTTGAGTAACATCTTCTTGAGTAACATCTTCTTGATTCGTACCTCTTGTTGGAGGTGGATTTTGATTATTGGTAATAATAGTACCATCTTGCTCTTGATCATTGTTATCCTAAGATCAACAGGTCTTATTTGTGGAGGTACCATGACATAAGTGTCAAATCTTTTCTCCTTAGTAGAGTCGCCAAGAAAATGTATGGGTTTAAATAAAAAAGATTATGTGCTTGCCGCATGATTGATCGCTACACGTGACTAAGAAAAAGCCTTGACTTCCATGTATGGGATGATCAAGTGAGATAGGATAGGAAAGGGGAGTAGGTAATCTCAATAGACTATAACACGTTAGGTAATAATGAGTCAAATTTAGCCCTCTACACAATATAATAAACTAAGAAGAATCCATAGTAGAAAAGAGATATTATTTACAAGGTAGGTTACAAATACTTAATAGGGAAACATTATTTTATAATTCATTCACAAACTTAATTATTTTTTTTTTTAAATTTATTTATTTATGAAAACTTTATCAAATGAGAGTGAAACATATTTTGTTATAATCTTAATGGTTTTAGGGATAAATTTACAAACTCTAAATATCTCCTAAATTAGTGATTACTTTACAGCATGGTAGGTAAAAGAATATTTAGAAGTAATGGAAAAAGGATTGTAATATTTATAAAGACCCTTTTTTAAAAAAAAATTATTTAGAAAGAATCCTAATCAAAAGAAAGGTGATGAGTTGCTAGATTATAGTTGGCTCCAGAGCTACTAAATATGAGTTAAAAATATTTACAAGTAACATGAATACAAATAAATAAGGAATCAAATATAATCCCATAATATATGAGAAGCACATAGATACAATGGTGGGCAATTAAATAATAGTGTGGTAATTTACTTAAGTTATAACTTTATTAGTATGTAAAAGAAGTACAAAATAAGCTAGACCCTTGATGGGCTTGCAATCTCTTTTTTTATTTTAATAAAAAGGAAAAAATGGTTGACAAAATAATTGGATATTAATGAAGTTACAACTTTTATTTATTTACAAAAGACTGCACTATTTTTCATTTGTGAGTTTATGAACATGAATGAAATTGGGTCGACACTAAAGGTTTCCGAATTTCAAATGAGCCTTACTTCTCACTTAGCTCACTAGCCCATTAGAAACTTAAGTAGGGATGGCCATCTCAACCTTGAGCCGTAGTCACACTACATCACCCGAAAGTTACACAATGGCTCTCCTCCTAAGTTTCTAAGACAGTTCAAGTTCAACAACACCTAAGCACACATTTTATGATTTCCCCATAAACCTGATCGAAATCGCAAAATAAGTGAATTAGGATCCATGGATAAATAGACCCTAATTTCAACTACTAGTCTATGGTTTAAAAAAAAAAAGAAAAAGAAAACACTTTTAGAAAATAGAAACCAGAATTCCTTGATTCAGATGCTAACTTGTTAAAATACAAAGGTTTCTACAAAAGAGGTCCATGAAATTCCTTAATGGGCCTTAAATAGATTTTCAAACAAAGCAGGATTTTTTATTTAATTTTCTTTAAGAAGATTTGAAAGAAAAGGGAAAAAACAAAAAAAAAAAAAAATAGTTTGGGCTGCTCGAAATACCTATGTACCAGCAGAGTAGAATCAAGCCTAGTTAGTTCTCAATTGATAAAAACTTTAGTCTATTGGTTTATTTTATTTTTGAAAAAATCTTTTCACTTTAAATTCATTAAATTTTATTAATTTGGGAAAAATGGGTTTCTTTTAGTCTACATTTGAAAAATCTAGTAAAAATCCCTAACTTTTGGAAAAGGTCAATATATTTATTTATTTTTTCTTAGAAAAACATTTTATGTGTAAGAAAACTAATTTCAAGAGAAAAAGGCCATTTTTTTTTTTAAAATCCCTTCATTCATAAAAAATATAAGTAAATCATAATTATGCATTTTTGTAAACAAGGCATAAGACACATAGATTATAACATGCTAATTTATTAGAACCTAAACGTGCTAAACTTGCAAATTACAAAGTAAATTATTAACTTAACATGCTAATTACCTACCACTCATCAAGAAAACCAGTCAAAATAAATTATTTTCTAAAACTACTAAGCCAATCATTTATTAAATCTACCAATGAGTCTAGCTAAAAGAAAATTATCATGGCAAAAATGCTAATTTAATTAATAGAACATAAGGTTCCAATTTATACATTAAAGCTAATTATTAACTAAAACTTAAACATGCCAATCATCTATTAAAGCAAGCATATTAATTATTTATCAATGCCTAAACATGCAAAATACACCAATAATTTAAAGCCTAAACATAGAAACACTCAAATTTTTTATTCATAGCTTAAACATGTTAACTAAATATCAACAAACATAATAAAAAGTGAATCAACATATCAACATTAAATACATTAAAAATACATTATCTAAGTAAAATCATAAAAGCAAAAGATCAAAACACTTTTTTTTTTAATTTTTTGGAATTTTTCCTTTTTTTTCTATTTTTTTTTTAAATTATACAATGCATTTAAATGAGGAATTGAAGAACACAACTGCAACGAGCAATGAACTAGGCAACCAGTTCAGGTGGTTTCCGATTGGTTCTTGAGGTAAGGCTAGAGAATTTGAACTCTTGAGGCACTAATCTTTCAAACTCCCAAGTTAATTTATGAAAATCTCAAACTTATATCCTTCAATTTCAATAAGAACTTCAAGCTAGTTATAAACAAACCCTAAAAATGTCAAACTTGATTCAAATTTAAATTACTCCCTTCATCTATGAAATTGAGACAATCTACCCACCATGCTTTATTTAAAGATAAATGTAGAATGTTCCATTGTTTTATCTAGGATTGATTAGAATTGTGAACACTTAGAGAGAGAAACTATCAATTACATGTGATGTGGTGATTTTCAATACTTAGGAGTTAAATGAATGAGTGCTAGAGACCTTTATTTAAAGTGTTAGGTTGGATTTGCAACTCAAGAAACTTCCAATTTGGAGAAAGATCGAATCATTCATGATAATGGCAAGTTCTTACATGTATATCAATTTTCTCTATTTTTGGCCAAAATTGATCACATTTTTGCACAAATTGATGGTAAATAAATGTGCACATATGTAATAGAACATGTCTTTGCTTGTTTTGAGTGATTATAGTAAGGAATAACATAAGCATATCTTCTAACTATACCAAATAAAAATCAGGTGCAAAATATATACATGTTAAATTACCCGATATTCATTTTTCTATTTAACAAATTTCCATCTTTAAAATTTTAAAAATTTGATATTTCCAATAAAACAATTTGTAATCTTTCTGGCTCTTTTGGTGAACAAAAAGTAGGTGACATCATGTAAAAAAAATAGCTAGATACATTTGCCATATGTAAGCCAAATTCCCAAATTTAAAGTTATTGGCACAATGGAGAATTAAGGAAAGGGGAAAGGAAGAGTTGACTTAATCAACTCAAACGCCACTTAGCACTACAACACAATGCCACATGGCATACCTTAGACGCCAACATGTAGCGCCTTATTAGGTTACCACGAGTCAATTGTTTCCTTTTATTTTTCCTTCAGTTTTGTATATTTTTCTTTCCTTTTACCTTTTCCCTTTTTCCTTTCTACATTGTTAACTCTTGATTGCTCTCCGCTTCCATTTTCTTTCTTTCTGTTTTTTTTTTTAATTTTTTGATACATAAAACATAACCTGACTAATTATTTGACCTCTAAAAAATCATATTGCTCATTTCGATAAAATACAGAGTCTAATAAACATATGCTCAAAATATTTTAAAAAATCATTCAATTAGACTAAATTAAGAATTCAGTTTTTACTTGTACTTTACTTTTATTTGAAAACCTCAAATAATCATAAAATGTTCATTTTAATTCCAATTGAGATACGGTTGAAGGCCATGAACTCTTAAAAATATGAGCTTTCAAAATATTTCAAAACAAGTTAATTGAACCCCAGTCAGAAAAATTGATTTTTAATAAAACTCATTTTTACTTAGAATTCTTAATTCGATTAAATTGCATGTATTTATTTTGACTCTAAAGGTCGTTCATGTCCTCGAAGAATTATTTCTTTCCCAAATCAACCTAAATGGACTACAATGTGACAATTTTTATGATTTTTTTATTTTTTGAATTTTTCTACTTTTTTCTTTTTCTTTTTTTTTTCTTATTTCTTTGATATATATTTTAAAATTTTGTGTTTTTTTTTTTCATTTTTTCAATTTTTTGGTATTTTCGTCTTTTCTTCAATTTTTTTTATTTTTCATATTTTGATCTTTTCCCCAAAATTAGGGGATCCTAAATTAGAGATGGATCTAAGAATATAAAAATAGGATGTCTACATTACTATCATCTAGCCTAATAATAAACTTTATTTGGATCAATTGTTATTTACATAGATATAAACATTTCTTGCCAATCTTTAACCTATTGTCTAGATATTTCAAAATGAACTCAAATAATATAGGTTACTACATATTATTTTAATTTATCCTTAAATATTAGGTAAGGTCTGAGAATAAAAAATAAAATTCGCAAATAAGAATCCACTTTTATGTCAAATCTTTAACCTGATATTTAAGATGGGAATACCAAATACTTTATTACGAATAACCTTTTCCAATTTTATTTCCTAGCAAAAGTGCTCCTTAGGATAGGTAACACTAAATTCATATTTGTAAATGTGATATCATATTCCTGAGCTTCTTAAACATAAAACCTAAATCCATTTATTCGTACAGTGTATTCCTTATAACACAATTAAATATATGGGGTCCTAAAATGTGATTCCATATTCGAAAAATACAAAGGCAAACAGATGAGACACGTCTACCATTAGCCTTTAGTTTTAATTTGATATAAAACTATCTTGATAAATTATAGATTGCATGGCTAAAAACATGGCAACGTGCCAGCCCACCTCCGTAAGCAATAGGAACTCTTGAAGTGCGGAATCGAAATTAACAATGTCTTATGTTATCACGAGAAAGGGTGAAACCACACACTTATTTTAATACTTGCAACTTTAATCCTCAAAATTAGAGAAATCATATCATACTTAAATTGCTTTAAATCTAATATCATATTCAATCAGATTTCTTTCATCTCAGAAGTGAGGTTGGAAAACTTACACACAACTTCTTTCTTTCTGTTATTTTATTTCACTTTAACCAATCAACATGAGTGAAATAAAATGTGGTTTTCTACATATTTCACATATTAAGCTCATACCAAAAGTCTCCGAAGATGAGTTTATAAGCCAAATATATATTTATCAATTGAATGATCACTTTTATTTAATGATTTAACTCCTTAACTCAATTACAGAATCAGTAATATACAATTAATTGATATAGTGGCTCACAAAATTATAATGCTTATACCTTTGATTAACCCTTTGCCTCACCTTAAGCTTTAATTCGATCCAAACTCTAAAGATGGTGTAAGGAATTAATTTAGAGAGAATATAACTTCAAATATATAGAATTGTAAATAGAGATAAAAGTCATTAGAGTTGGTAAATATGTTATTTGGAATGAAAAACCTATAAAACTGGTCAGATAAGACTAATTATGTTCATTTAAGGTTAAAATAATAATGTACAATATTAAAAAGGCTGTTGAGCATTAGATAAGTATAAATAAGGGTAAATTTCTATAAAGTATTCAATAATTAATAAATAAAAGGATTTAAAAAATGTAAAAGAGTTTATAAAATAAATGTCTCGGTATGACATACAAAAAGGTTTAAGCAGGAAAGGAAAAAGGGTCTAAGGAAAAGTTTGAACCCCTCTTTTCCCATTACGTTGTTTTGGTTTTCCCCAATAACACTCACCCTCCCTTACGTTTTCTAGTCTACATAATAGAAAACTAATAAGAGGTCTCTAAAGAAGGTATATAAGGTTCGGATTTGGGAGATTTTGTGCATTTCAAATAAGACAAAACTCAAGATTTCACAAGGAAATAGCATATTTGGGTAAGTTACAACATTCACTCCATGGAAATTTGTTTTTCTCTCTAAGGTTGGTGAGAAAAACTTAAAGAATTCATTTCTACAGAGGATAAAGAGTTGGAGTTGCAAATTTGAGTGTCCACATACCAAGAACACCAAGTAAGTTGCCCTTGAACCCTTAATTTATCTCAAAATGTTGTTCTTGTTAAAGGTTGTTGTGATTGAAGAGTTGGCTATAAGTTTGGGATTAGATTTCTGTATTGATGTTTAAGGGGTGTTTTTGAGTGTTTAGAGATGAGTTTAAGAGTATAAAAGGATTGAGAAAGTGAAGTTCTGTATTTGGGTTTAGAGTCGAGGTTAAACAAGAGAAGAATTATGGACTACAATCTACAGAAAACAATAAATTGCAATTGGCATCTAAGTACCATGCTTCATAGCATTTGGATGCTAAAGGCCTTAGAAACTCACAAAATGTGAGTTATTGAATGGCATTTGGACACCTAACCCTCTAGCATCTAGACAACATGTTTGTAGCAGTGTACAGAAGGTTTTAAACTTGTTCCTTGTGACTTTTCAACCTTCTTTTTCATCCTAAAACATCTCTAACATGTTTGTAAACAAGTTTTCTACATCCAAATGTTTATAAAACTTCATTCTTTCAAGGATCGGTTTGAAGATTCTTGTAGATACTTTAGTTGTTGTTGAGGGTTTGAGGGGTAAGGAGTGAGTATCGACATTAATGATTGAGTTTACTAGTTAAGTTACTTATTTGTATAGTATACCAAGTTGCAGAACATCAATAGATGTATTAAGCACTACATTAGAGTCAGGTACGGGATACATGGTTGTTGATTATGTGTGTTAGGATAGTATCACGAACTTAACTTAACTAAATTTGGACCTTAGTAAAGAGTGCTACTTATGCTTAGGTTCGACTACCCATTGGTAAAGACCAATGGTGTTGGTGAGGCATCTGGTAATCTTTGTATGACGTTGTCTTAAGTGAAATCCCGTACTAAGAGGACCTCAATAAATTTAGTTTGATGATTAATTACTTAAGTGTTAAGGAGGACCCAACACTATTACTATGTAGTAGCTATATTGCTTGTTATAAAAGTCACGAGTAACCCTAAGTCTCAAGACGTTAAGACTATGCATGTTGCTTATTGGACTTAATAAATAAAGATCAAAACAAATTGATTGGTGCATTTAGTATCGTTACTTATGTATGCTTGTGTTTCATGTTTATATATTCATGCGTATGTATATGATATCATGTACTAAGCATTGGCTCACCATCCAAGTTTTAGTTGTGGGTTCAAGTTATGAGGGCTTTGGTGATTACTATGTAGATTATGCGAGCTATAACTATTACTATTATGATAAGGAGGGTAATTATTATTACTTCGATGATGGAGTAAGGTCAGCATAGTGTAGATACAAAGACTAAACTTTTGGAGACTTTCTATTATCATTGTTGAGCTTGGTTTTTTCTTTCCGATTTTTATAAATTAGTCTTTTTTAAACCGATCAATATTAAACCTTACATGTTTAATATTAACCTTCAAGTAAGGTTTAAAAAAAACCAGTTTTTTAACTTTGAAAATATTCTTAGAGTCGCCATCCGATCGAAGTTGGAAAAAAGAGTTAAGTTATAATTAATTAGATAGATTAGTTATAACTTAGTTACCGGTCTTTTAATAAAACCAATTTTTAAAACAGTTTTAAAAACCAAAATAATGGGTTCGAGAGTTAAAATTTTTAAAACCTTTACAGGTACCATTGACTTTCCAATTTTAAACCTAGTCCCTTAAAATCACCTTTTAATAATCATCATAAAAAAACGAAATTTAATTGTTAATTAACAAATTTGAATAATTTAAACTAAAGTGGAAAAATGGGATTTTTTGTTTTGTTTTGTTTTATATTGTCACTCCATAAATGTCTACGTACCCTCTATTTAAGATCGGATGTACATAATTCTTTTCCGAAAATTTTAGTAGGTTGATTTATTTTAACTTTTGAAAAAAAATCAAGTTTACGTTTTTACCTGTCTTAAGTTTATTTAAGGAAATTTTTCTAAGGGTCCTAATTAGAGTTTTATTTTTGAAAATTTCAAAGAAAATGTTCTAACTTGGAAGAGGATCAATTTCTTTTATTTATTTTTTAAAAAAACCAATTTTTCTAAGTGTCAAAATGACTTTCATTCACTACCCTATTTAAATTTTTTATTTTTATTATTATATATTTTTATATTATCTTGTTTATTTACTATTTATTTATTTCATTTTATCTATTTCTATTATTTATTGTTTAAGTTTTAACCAGGAATATAAAAATAGAGAAACAAACCAAACTACTCTATCTTCTTCTTCTTCTTTTATTTTATCTTATCTTTTTTTTTCTTTTTCTTTTTCTTTATATTGACAAATATATGAGTAATTAATAAATAAAAGAAAAAAAAAGTGTAGACCAGATTAGCTCGGGTTGACTTGAGCAGCTCCAAACTCCTCTTCAGCAATAGCTTCATCAAGGTGGTTTCAGGCACTTATCAACGTCAAAATGAGCGAGGAATAGGAGATTTATGTCTTTCGTAATGGACTTGGGGGGGAGGATGCTTGATGCCTTAGCAATCGAAGTTCGTTTAGGTGGTAGTCGAAGGTGATGGCTTGTTGTGGCTACCAATGGTGGCATACGATGTTTATTGGAAGTGAATGAGAAGTCGGGTATTGATTTTTCACCAGTACAAAGTCAATCATAGCGATGGTTTTAGAAGAGGATGTCTAGAGAGAGAGAATCCTAAAGTGGAGAGAGGGAGAGAGAGAGGATTGAAGATCGAGAGAGAGAGGTGATTTCTGATCTTCAGCATCTTTTGGAATGAACAAGGGACTCCTATTTATATTAAACCAACACTGAATAAGCTTGGAAAGTCCAAAAATCGGATTAAATGTATTAATGAATTTTGACCTAAAAAACCAACTTTTTCCAATTTTTGACTTCAATTATAAATGGGTTGTAAACTGAATTCGGATTAGTTTTGGGGTGAATTCAAAACTAGGCCAAGCCTAGTACGTGATTTCAGCAAGAAATTACATGGAATAGTGTGAAAATCACATTAAAAAAGACCCCGAATAGTGATACCGTGTTGAGGAAAAAAATGCAAGAACTAGAAAATCTAGGCAAGAATTCATCAAAGAAGAAGGAGGAAAGGGGGCGCAAGCCACGTATAAGGCACATTCCACGCGCCCCTACATGTGTAGCTTAAAATAAAGGGGCGCATCCAGCATGCCCTTGCTCACCAATCAGGGCCTCACCCTATTTCATGAATTGCAGACCAAACTTTAGTATGCATTGAATGTTCCTCTTTTTTTTCTTTTGTTATTATTATTATTATTATTATAAAAATAAAATAAATTAAAAAATAAAAAATTAACTACCTATTAATTAAGTCCTATCTTATTATACTTTTCCTTTTAAAAAGAAAAAAGGCACTTGGTGCTTAGCGAGATTTAAACCCATGACCTCTTATTCCAATGTAATGCTATGTCCATATGTTTAATCGCTAGGCTGTTGACATATATCTAAATTGCATATATGGATAAAATCAGCTTAAACTAAATTTAAATCTAAGCTCAAGCCCAATGACCCTCTCTTTATTTTTTATTAAAAACTCCATTCTATTTAACCATCTAAAAAATTTATAATTTTCTAAATTTCCTAAATCCTCTATTTTTCTAAATTTCTTACTTTTTTTGGCTTTGTTAAATTTTCTTGCTTTTTTTGTATTTTTTTTACATTTCTTATTTTTTGGGTTTTTTCTTATTTTTCTATTTTTTTGTATTTTTTCTAAATTAGGACCCTTTATCCTATTGAAAAAAAAAATGAAGGGGGAGGCAAAAATTCAGTGTCTATAAATACCCTTCTTTGTGGTGAAGTTTGAATAAAACTTCGCCACAAAGATAAAACAAATACTATTTTTGCCTTAGGGGTGACTTTGACCTAAGAAGTGTAATAGATAGCTAGCTAGCTAGCTATCCTAGGCTTAATTCATTAGAGATTTGGTGAAAGGGTTAAAGAGAGAGAAGGCGCTCTAATAGTTGAAAAGAAGAATTGAAGCCTAGTCATACCCTTCTGAGCTCACTAACCTACGTAGGAGCGTCTCTCAGAGACTAACAACCTTAAGTTGGAATCGATCTGGAGAACTTGGTCATACCCTTCTGGGCTCACTAACCTAGGTGGGAGCATCTCTTGGGAACTAGCAACCTTAAGCTAGAATCAATCTAGAAAACCTGGTCGTACCCTTCTAAGCTCACTAACATAAGCAGGAGCATCTCTCAAAGACTAGAATCCCTAAGCTAAAATCAATCTAGAGAACTTGGTTGTATCCTTCTAAGTTCACTAACCTAGGCGAGAGCGTCTCTCGAGGACTAATAACACTAAGGTAGAATTGATTTGGAGAACCTAGTCGTGCCCTTTTAAGTTTACTAACCTAAGTAGGAGTGTCTCTCAGAGACTAGTAACCCTAAGTTAGAATCGATCTAGAGAACTTAGTTGTACCCTTTTGGGCTCACTAACCTAAGAGGGAACGTCTCTCAGGAACTAGCAACCCTAAGCTAGAATCGATTTGGAAAACCAAATCGTACCCTTTTAAGCTCACTAACCTAAGTAGGAGCATCTCTAGGGGACTAACAACCCCAAGCTAAAATCGATTTAGAAAACCTGGTCATGCCCTTCTAAGCTTACTAACCTAAACAGGAGTATCTTTAGGGAACTAGCAACCCTAAGCTAAAATCAATTTTGAAAACCTGGTTGTACCCTTCTGAGCTCACTTACTTAGGTAAAAGTGTCTCTAAGGGATTAGCAACCCTAAATTGACTTTTAGAAGAAGCACCCTATGGGCTCCTTAAAAGAATTTGATGAAGAGAAGTGCATTATGGGCTCATTTGATAGAAATAGGTAAAAGGAAGCGCCCTTTAGGTTTGCTAAGAGGAATTAATGGAGAGAGGTGCCTTATGGGCTTGCTACAATAACTTGGTGAAGAGAAGTGCCATATGGGTTCACTAAAAGAGACTGAGTCAAGTTAGTACCTTCAAAGGCTGGCTAAGTACCAAAAGATAGTACAGAAGGTTAGCACCTTGTAGGCCAGCTCAAAAGACTGTTAGGAGTAAGAATCGTAATAACTGGTCATAGTTTAAATGCAAATGTAAATGCAATGTTCAAAAATCGATGTGCTAATATTGTATGGAAGTACTTACCTAACCTTATTGATAGCACCCAAACTGTTAAACCTTTTCTTGAAATGTCCCATCAAAATTGATTAACTCATTCTTTGATCCTTTGTTGTCAACCCAATTGATCTTAATATGAAACCTCTAAGACTTCGCCAACTCTTTTAAAGAAATCATGAAAATTAACCCGATACAAAATGTTACCTAGTGTTTTTGTCTTTCTGAAACTTTTATGATTCGAAGCCCTTATTCTCAACTAATAAATATCTACCATGAGGTGATTGCTTATCTGGATTTTGCATTTCCCTAAAAAATAGACAATAAAAACTCCCTGTCAAAGGGGATCAATTCATAATAAAGTATTTTAAAGAGTTTTGCTAATTACTAATGTTCTATATCTCACTTCTCAACTTCTCTCATATTTTTAGTGTAGGGGTTCAATTAAATGGAGCAAGGGAGATATACCTTTTAATGAAGAGAGTGGTGATTCTAATGTCGACAACTACCAAGGTTACTAACTTTGCTTACAAATAATGAAAATTAGACCACAATGACATTTAAAACAACTAGCATTTTTGTGTTTTGAGTAAAGATTTCCATTGACTTCTCATAGGTAATACAACTTTATAGCATTAGCATTTACAAGGTCTCTCAATTCTAAATCATCCATTTGGGACAAAATTAAAGCCCCTTCTAATAATACTTGCTTCACGACATAAGTACCTTCGTAATTGGGAGCAAATTTTCCTTTAGAGTCTTGTACATTGGGAAAAGCCTTTCTTAACACCATATCACCCTCTTCAAAGTTCTAAGGTTGTACCTATTTGTTGAAAGCTCGAGCCATTCTTTGTTGATAACACTAATTATGACACAAGGCTATCAATCTTCTCTCATCAATTAAATTTAGCTACTCGATGCATTGCTTTACCCAATCAGCTTCATCTAACTAGGTTTTTGATAGTACTCTAAGAGACAAGATCTCAACTTCTACTGGTAACACCACTTCAACGCTATATACCAAAGAGTAGGGTGTTGCCCCAATTGACGTTCTAATGGAAGTTCGATAGGCCATAAGTGCGAATGGCAACATTTCATGCTAGTCCTTATATGTAACAACCATTTTTTTTTTTAAGATTCTTTTGAGGTTTTTATTGACTACTTCAACGACTCCATTCATTTAGGGTCAATAAGGAGTAAAGTTTCTACGAATGATCATCAACTGTTAGCATAACTCTAACATAAGCTTATTGTTGAGATTAGTGCCATTATCGATGATGATTGTTTCTAGAGTCCTATATCGAGCCAGGATATCTCTCTTGATGAACTTAACTACGACCCCTTTACTAATGCTCGAATAAGATGAGGTCTCAACCCAGTTGTTGAAGTTATCAATGGCGATTAGTATAAAGCGATGTCCATTAGATGCTTTTGGAGTAATCAAGCTAATGATATCTATTCCCCATATCGAAAAAGGCTATGGCGCTGAAAGTGTGTGCAATTCTTGAGGTGAGGCATTTATCTTATTTGCATAAACTTGACATAAGTGGCAATACCTAACGTGTTTGATGCAATCGCCTTCCATTGTTGACCAATAATATTTTAGCCTCACAATTTTCTTGGCCAACATGTAGCTGTTCATGTAAAGGCCACATACTCCTCCATGTACTTCTTTCATCAAAACATCAACCTCTTTCTCGTCCATACACCTTGAAAGTATACTATCAAAAGATTACCAATACAAAGTGAACTCGCTTATTAAGAATTGGGTAACTAATCTCCTAATCGTCCTTCTATCTTTTTTCTTAGTCTCTTCAGGGTATGTGCTTTGTTGTAAGAATATTTTAATATCATAGTACCATGGCTTTCTACCATTTGTACCTTTAATTGCCAGATAGAAGGTAAGCCTGTCTTCAACTTCAATAGTGAAGGGCTGAATCTCGACTTTACCGGATATCTGGACCATAGATGCTAGAGTGGCTAAGGCATCGGCAAATTGATTTTAAGTCCTTGATACGTTATTGAAAGTGATTCCTTTCAATTTTTTCATCAATTCAATCAAGTGCTCATGTTAAGGTACCAATTTAGGAACTTTCGTCTTATATTCTCCTTGAATTTGGCTGATAATGAGTAAAGAGTCCCCATATACTTTTAATTCTTGAATATCTTTATTTAGGGCCATTTTGAGTCCCATGATGCATGCTTTATGTTCAGTAATATTATTGGTGTATGGGAAAACGAGCATCGCAACTTAGGGTACTATATACCTTTAGGGGATATCAGTATTACCCCAATTCCACATCCGGATACGTTAACTACCCCATTGAAGAACATCTTCCATTGAAGTGGTTCATGATCTTCTCCTTCATCAAAATTTCCTCCAACAGCTAAGATATCTTCATCGGGGAAATTGACTTGTACCTCTTAGGGGGTATTATCAGAAGGATTCTCTACTAACTGATCTATTAGAGCTTGCCCCTTGACTGAATTCCGATTCATGTACATAATGTCAAACTTTAATAGTAACATTTGCTACTTTGAGATTTTGCCAATTAAGGCTAGTTTGTCTACCAAGTATTTCAGAAGATCGTACTGAATCAGTAATTCAACTTGGCAGTAGATTATTTATTATTTGAGCTAATGCATTACTTAGACCAAAGTATAGCAAGTTCTTTCAATTTTTGAATATTTTTGTTCCCCTTTAGTAAATTTCTTACTCAAGTAATATACAACCTATTCTTTTCCTTCCTCGTCTTTTTAGTCGAGCATACATCCTATGGATTCTAGTAATATTGTCAAGTATAGAAATAAAGGCTTTCTAGGTTTTGGAGCTACCAAAATTAGAGGGTTCATGAGGTAGTCTTTGATCGTTGTAAAGGCCTGCTTGCATTTTTCATCCCAATTTATCTTAGCATTCTTTTTCAATAGCTTAAACAGGGGACGACATTTATCTATGAGTTAAGATATGAATTGGGCTATGTAGTTTAAATGGCCCAACAAGCCTCTAATTTCTTTAAGTGTGCATGGAAGGGGCAAGTCAACTATTGCTTTGACTTTAGTATGGTCTACTTCGATGCTCCTTTAGTTAATTATGAAACCCAATAATTTCCCTAAAGTTACTCTAAATGTACACTTCTATAAGTTGAGCTTCAAATGGAATTTTCTCATCCTATCAAACAATCTCCTTAAATTACCTACATGATTTTCTCCTTCCTTGGACTTTGCAATCATATCATCAACATATACTTCAACTTCTTCACACATCATGTCACAAAAGATTGCTACCATGGCCCTTTGATAAGCTGCCTCAACATTTGTAAGTCCAAAAGGAATTACTTTGTAGCAAAATGTGCCCCAAGTTGTGATAAATGTTGTCTTAGCTTTATCTTCTTCTAACATTCGAATATAATTATATCTGAAGAATCCATCCATGAAAGAGAAAAGATGGTTTCCAATTATGTTATTAACCAAGACGTTAATATGAGGTAAGAGGAAATTGTCTTTAGGGGTTACTTGGTTGAGGTCTCGAAAATCCACACACACTCTAACTTTTCCTTTCTTCTTTATTACTGGCACAGTGTTGGCTACCTACTTAGGATAATTAGATACTTCAATGAAACTGACCTCCAGTTTATGACTTCTTCCTTAATTTTCAATAAGATATCTAGTCGAGACCTTCTTAGCTTCTGTTTCTTAGGTTTGATATCCTCTCGTGTAGGTAAGCGATGGACTACGATTAATAGATCTAATCCAGTCATATCTTCATAAGACCAAACAAATACATCTTGGTATTCAGATAGTAATATAGTCATTTTTGCCTTTCGTTCTTCTTTCAAATTCCCTCCAATTTTCAATGTTTTTAGGTTATCATCAGTCCCAACATTAACTGTCTCTGTTAGCTTATCAATGGAAATTCTACTCATTTCATGTCTATACTAGCTTTCTTCAACGTCACTATGGTCATTAACATCACTCCTAACAATTAACCTAATAAGGTTAAAAGTAATATCAATATTTTTGTCACCTATCTACGCAAAGTATCCATAGCATTTATTCAAAGCATTAGATTTGGTAAAAAGTATGTAAAGGAAAGAGCGTAAGCAAGGAAGAAAAGAAAAGAAACTAATTCTTATTTAAAGTAAATTCTTTTAAGTACAATACTATAGAATAAAGGTAATTATTACAAAACTTTGTAAAATACTAAACCGTGATTCATCCTTTACCTTAGAGAAGACTTATTGCTATTCATAGGAATGGAGAACCAACTATTCAGGTGTTGTGGCTTATAGGACGGGCCAGTTGTTTTATTCCTATTGAAAGTGTCCTCTTTAGTGGATCCTAAAGTCTAAACATTAGCTTGGATGAAAGTTTATGACAATGGTGGGAAGGTCATTAGGGCATGATACAATCTGTCACATCTTTTGCCCCTTACTTGCATATTCCGCAACTTATCTACTAAAGTTGGGATATATCCTAACCCATAGGTATTAACCCGGTCTTCTTTGAATTTCGGCCTCTCATCTTTCTTTCAATCAGTAATCATATATATCTCTTCAAATATTTGGAGCCCAAAGTTCTCCTACTCCTCAGTACCATTGTAGGGTATGGCCACTTGTATATTTCATAATCCCGGTTACCTAGAATCGCGATGACCTAGCCATTTGAGATGAACTTAACATTTTGATGTAGGCTTGAAGGTATGGCCCCTACTGAATGTATCTAAGGTCTTCCCAATAACAAGTTAAAGGTCCCTAAGATGTCTAAGAACTGGAATTAGATGTTGAAATTTTGTGGGCCAATATCAATTGGTAAGTCGATCTCCCCTATAATTTCCCTCTTAAACCTGTTGAAAGCCTCAACTATTATTGAGCTTAGTTTAATTATAAGTGCATCAATGTCTAATAGATCCAAGGTAACGAGAAGGCAAACGTTTAATGATAATCCATTGTCGATGAGGACTCTTGCCATGATAATGTTGTTCACCCTTACTATTATGAAGAGAGGCTTGGTGTATTAGTTATCTTCTTCGCTTAGTTCCTCGGTGGAGAAAGAAATCTAATCACCAATATTTCACGAGGGACTTTGACTTCCCTCAATGTTCTTAATAAAGCTTCTCGATGCAGTTCCGACGCCATCAATAAACTCATTAAGGATATTTGCGCTGAAGTCTTAATGAGTTGATCCATTATGTTATACTCACTAGACTTGATTATTTTGGTGAAGGCAAGAAATCTTTCTTCATATTCAACTAGTTCATTTTTTGGCCTTTCCAGCATAGTTTTCATTTTCAATTCCTCCTTTGGGTTGTAAATTCTACAAAAGTAGGTAATCCCTCCCACAAGCAAGCTCAAATGCCCTTGATTTACTACCTGGTAGTTGAGAGGGGTAGTTTTATAATTTTCGGGGGCTATAAGCACATGGAAGGTATATCTTTTGTTCTGTGAAATTTGCTTCTCCTCTTATTTATAGAATCTATAAACCCTAGGCTCTCGATTAAAACCAATCATGTTGATGGAGGGATTTGAGTCATCAAATATCATATTGATGATAGGCCCATGATTAGGCTAGAGGTTGTTATTGATGTTTGGAATTAGAGCCTCTACGAAGTCTAGTTAGACTATGCCTTTGTCGATTAAATCTTGAATTTTATTTCTTAATCTCCAGCATGAGTTTATTAAATGGCCCACTTACCCTAAATGATATTAAAACCTTGCATTGGGATAAAAAAATCTTGGTCTGTACCTTTCATTGGGAGCCTCGGAATGGAGCAAATTATCCTTTCTTAATTTTTCAAGTATCTGATTAAGAGGAATAGGTATTTTGGTGAACTGCCTCGGGCCCCTACTAACTTACAATTAACCTCTTAACTGTTGTTGAGCTGGTAGAGGATTTGCCCTAAAAGAGACCCGAGCGTTAGGTCTGATATTTAAATTGACCATGTTGACAGTAGCTTACTAGTGGTGGGTTTAGTAGAGGGTAGTCTTCCGTTTGATGGTTCTTGTAACTTGTTAAAGGAGACAACACTTTTAATCCGATACCTTACTGCTGCTGCTTCTGCAAAACTAGAAGGGGCTTGCCCGATTAGGTGAGAGAAGTAGGGTCTCTCAAGAGTGTTAATAAAAGTTGAAGTTAGATCTTTTTCAATCATGGGGGTAGATATCCTTGCAGCTAGGGACCTTCACCTTTTGGCATATTCTTTAAAAGATTTACTGTGCCTCTTCCTCAATGCAACTAAGTCCATCATGGTCAATGCCACTTTAACATTGAACCTATATTGCTCATAAAATGCCCTAGCCAACTTCTCTCATGTATTTATCTAGTTTAGGTCCAATTAGGCGTACTAAGTCAAAGTAGGGCTCATTAGGCTATCCTAAAATGTTTGGACCATAAGCTGGTCATACTATACATATTTACCTATATTGTGTATGTATAGTCTAGTGTAGAGTTTAGGGCACCTAGTTCTATTATACTTCTCAAAGTCAGGTACTTTAAATTTCTCTGAGAAGCTTCCATAGTCATAAACAAAAAAGTCCGTTATACCAGCCTACTCGAATCCATCATACCCTTTAAGCATTTTCATTTTCTTAGTGATTTGTTGGGTCAATCGCCTTTTAAGTTCTTTCAATCTGTCCTGATCAACTTCAGGCTTTAAGTTGACTAGAAACAAGTAAGTGTTTGGTTTAAAAGTTGGGTTAATCTTCGGATCAACCCCTTCTATCTTAAAGGATTTAAAGACCTAGCTGACTTTAGGATAGGCTTCTTCTGCTTTAGGAGGTGGAACTTCAACATTCTTTCTATACTGAGCTTTGGAATTTTCTTCATTTACTAGAGTTGTGGACTTGATTAAGGCTATGCTATTAGCAAGCAAGCTCAATTGATTTGCAGTCTTCCCCATTATTTGTTCTAAAGAGTAGAACCTCAGCTTTGTGGGGTCAACAACTTTGGGGTTAATACTGCTATTTTTAGTGTTGATATTGTCGTTTTCTTGGCTAGCCATTCTAGTTTGAGAGTGAGTTTGGATAGGGCTTCTCTGGAAGGTTTGACGCTTTGGAGCTATCTTGGTAAGCTAGTTTAAAATCACTTATTAACAAGTTAGCACATGAATTTTTTAATTTTTTTGAAGAATTGAAATAAATGAATAAAATGCAAGCATGTCACACAGATGAAAAGGAGGAAATTGGCGATTAACTAACAAAACGGCAAGTTTATTTATTATTCTTCAACTCCCAAGTTTTATTACATAAAAAGGAATACAAATTCATCTAGACTAATCTTCTTTATTTCTGTAGGTCAAATGACATTTTCTTCTTCTAGTTGCTGGGTTCGATGGCCACTACTTTACCTTACTTTTGACCATGCTCAGTTACTTCCTCAAATTCTTAGATTCTCTTATGGGCCATCTTCAAATGGTGTTCTAAGGTACACAATTTCTGCTTAGACTCCTAAAAGAGGTTTTCCTACATGTCTTTTTCATCATAGATGACTTTTGCATGAGCTTTTACTTGGTCCATGTAAGTCACCATTTCAGAGCTAGGATTAGTGGGGGAAGGTTGAAGGACCTCTAGTGCTCAATACTACATCATGCTTGCCTTGTGAAGTTGATCATATAAGTACTTTTTGGTGACTCAGTGCTTGTCTATCTCTCTTATGAATTCACTCAAATCGATGTTAGGGCTTATAGTCCTGGTTTTTTACTAAGCCTTGATCTTGTAAAGCTTGGATATCTTTTTTGTGGAGTGAGGCTCTTCGAGGTTAAAGGTAAATGGCTCTAATGAAGGTTTGTGAACTATGTCTTAGATGCCCCCAAACTACCTTACCATGTTGTTTAGATAGTAGCCTGTACACAAACTCATTTCGATTAATGGTACATCATGATAATCTTTACAAACCAATATGACTTTAGTGTAATTACTCCATCTAACAATCCACAGTATGTCTTCGACTAGAAAATCTTGTAGAACCTCTGTCCAAAGAAGGGTAGGGATATCTTCTAGTAATTTGATTTTATCAACGAAAGAGTCAATAAGATCAATCTTATCAACGAATGCACCCCTTATCAAGTTTAACCCAAAGCATTTGATGTGACTGACGAATCATAACATTAATAGCATCATGCTTGACCTGAGATCTCCACAGCTTCTTTTATTAAGGAAATTAAGGTTCCTTATTTGTTCAACAAATATGGAAGGAATATAAGACTTCCCTTCCTAAAATTGAGCCATTAATTATGTCATCTTAAAATGTATAAGAAAAGATCCACTTAGAAATAAGATGGTGGAAAACACTACTAATATATAGGCCTTGATTTGATTCTCCCTCCAATTACTAAGAAATAAAGCTTGTTTGTTGGAGCTAAGTTCAGTTTGGAACCAATGGATTAAATCCCATATCTTGATAATGTATTTCTTGCAATCATTTAGGGCCTCATTTATTTTAGTCTTATAAATCTACAAGAATTTTGAAAAAATGTAGGCCAAACTAAAGCTGAGCTCTAGAACATATATTTCATCTAAGGGAGGAGCTTAAGGCAATTAGATGTATTCTTCTAGAGTTGGGCTGGAATGCAACTTCTTTGGACTCCCAAAAATAGACTAAGGCCCTTACAAGTGTGATATTAACAATCACCTTAGATAGTGAGAGTATGGGTCTAATTTTATTGGTAATGAACTCTTGTTCTCTTAGGTTAAAGGTTTGAAACCATTGATTGAGTATGAGCTTCAAGTTTGTAAGCTCGTAAACATGAATCTCTTTAGTGAAGACCTTGGCATTAGATGAGTTGGCTATTTTTGAAAGACTACAAGGAAATCATAGATTACAAAGGGAAGAACATTTACATCAAAAGAAATTACAAAAGATTTCCAATGTATATGCGTTCTAGAAAAATACAGGGAAAGAAACTTTGAGTTCATCATTTTTTCTTCTTCTTCTTTTTTATAACAATGCCTCTTTGTTAACTATTCGTCATCCCCAAGAAATGTATGCAAAAAGAGTAGGTACTTAAACTCTATGACCTTGCACATTTCTAAAAAATGATTCCATAGTCACATTGAAGTTTAAGTAGGGTAGCTTAAGCAGTCTCAAGCGATGATTTTTCCACTACACCTGAAACTTACATAATGGCTCCCCATCCTAAGGTTTAAGTGGGGTAGCTTAAGCAATCTCGAGCGATGATTTTCCTACTACACCTGGAACTTACATAATGGCTCCCCATTCTAAGGTCCTAAGACGGCCCGAGTTCGATCATGTCTATCATGCATTCATGGTATATAAAATAAATCGCCCCTTAAATAGTTAAATAATTAAAACTAAACCTGCAGAAACGTTAATACAATTATAGTACAAATAACAAAGAATGAATGAGTAAATAAATTGCACTAAGGTAATTTTTAGAGATTGATTTTAATTTTGGAAAGTTGAATAGCTAACTCTCTTAATGTCCCTAGTAGAATTGTTAAGTTATCAAGCTTGATTTTTTCCTCTCAGTTTTTATAAATTAATCTTCATTAAACCGATCAATATTAAATTCTACCTATTTAATACTAACCCTCGACTAGAGTTTAAAGAAAATCGGTTTTTTAACTTTGAAAATATTTTTAGAGTTGCCACCTGACAAAAGTCAGGAAAAAGAGTTAAGTTATAATCAATTAAGTGGATTAATTATAACTTAGCTACTGATCTTTTGACAAAACCAATTTTTAAAACGGTTTTAAGAATCAGAAAAACGGGTTTGAGAGTTAGAATTTTTAATCCCTTTACAGGTACCATTGACTTTCTAATTTTAACCTAATCCCTTAAAATCACCTTTCAATAATTATCTTAGAAAAACGAAATTTAATCATTGATCGATAAATTTGAATAATTTAAACTAAAGTAGAAAAAAAAGTTTTTCTTTTCGTTTTTTACCATCGTCCTATGGGTACTTACATATCCTCTATTCGAAATCAAACATACGTTGTTCTTTTTTGAAAATTTTAGCGAATTGATTTATTTTAATTTTTTAAAAAGATTGGGTTTGCATTTTTACCTGTTTTAAGTTTATTTAAGGAAAATTTTCTAAGAGTCCTAATTATGACTTTATTTTTGGAAATTCTAAAGAAAAGGGCCTAACTTGGAAAGAGGATCGGTTGCTTTTATTTATTTTTTGGAAAAACCGATTTTTGTAAGTGTTAAAATGACTCTCATTCACTACCCTATTTATTTTTTTATTTTTATTAATATATATTTTTTATACTATCTTATTTATTTATTTCATTTTATCTATTTCTATTATTTATTGTCTAAGTTCTAACCAAGAATATAAAAATAGAGAAACAAACTAAACTACTTTATCTTCTTTTTCTTTTTTCTTTTTTTTATTGGATTTCTTTTTCTTTATATTTATAAATACATGAGTAATCAACAAATAAAAGAAAAAAAAAATGTACGAACCAGAATGAGCGGGAAATAAGAGATTTATGTTTTTCATATTGGACTTAGGGGTGGGGGGTGAGTTCGCTTGACAGCTTAGTAATCAAAGTCTGTTTGGGTGGTGGTCGAAGATGATAGCTTATGGTAGTTGTTGGTAATGGTGACAGTGGTTGCTAGAAGTGAATGGGAAGTTAGGTCTTGATTTTTTTACCACCATAAAGTTAGTCATGGTAGTGGTTTTAGAAAAGGATGCTTAGAAAGAGAGAATCTTACAAAGAAAAAGAGAGGGAGAGAGAGAAGATTGAAGATTGAGAGAGAGAGGTGATTTTTTATCTTCGTGTGTTTTGGAATGGACAAGAGATTCCTATTTATACAAAACTAACATCGAATAAGTTGAGAAAGTCCAAAAATCGGATTAAATGTGTTAATGAATTTTGACCCGAAAAACCAACTTTTTCAAATTTTTTACTTCGATTTTAAATGTGTTTTCAACTAAATCCGAACTAGTTTTTGAGTGAATTCAAAACTCAGTCAAGCCTAGTACGTAATTTTAGCAAGAAATTGAGTGGAATAATGTGAAAGTTGCATTAAAAAGCCTTCAAAATGGTGACACCATGTTGAGGAAAAAAATGCAAGAACTAAAAAATATGGGCAAGAATTCAATGAAGAAGGAGGAAAGGGGGCACAGGCCACGTGTGCGATCCGAAAATAAAGGGGATCGTCCAGTGCAACCGTGCTTGCCAATCAGGGCTTCGCCCTATTTCATGAATTGTAAACCAATCTCTGGTCTACATCGAATGTTTCTCTCTTTTTTTCTTTTTTTGATTATTACTATTATTATTATTATTATAAAAATAAAATAACTTAAAAACTAAAAAATTAACTACTTATTAATTAAGTTCTATCTTATTATGCTTTTCCTTTTGAAAAGGAAAAAGGCACCTTGTGCTTAACACGATTCGAATCCATAACCTCCTGTTTCAATATAGTGTTATGTCCATATGTTTAACAGTTAGGCTGTTCACCTATGCCTTATCTATTATACAATTGAGGTTAGCTTGAGCAAGATTTAAATCTAAGCCTAAGCCCAAGCCCAAGCTTAACAACTCTTTCCTTATTTTTTATTAAAAACTCTATTCTATTTAACTATCTAAAAATTTATAATTTTCTAAATCCTCTATTTTTCTAAATTTCTTTTTTTTTTTAGCTTTGTTAAATTTTCTTGATTTTTTTGTATTTCTTTACATTTCTTTTTTGGGGGGATTTTTCTTTTTTTATATTTTTTCTAAATTTCTTTTTTTTTTAAATTAAAACCTTTTATCCTATTAAAAGAAAAAAAGAAAAGGTGAAGAAAAAAAAAAAATCAAGAGAATTTAACAAAGCTAAAAAAAAAAAGAAAATTAGAAAAATAGAGGATTTAGAAAATTATAAATTTTTAGATAGTTAAATAGAATAGAGTTTTTAATAAAAAATAAGGAAAGAGTTGTTAAGCTTGGGCTTGGGCTTAGGCTTAGATTTAAATCTTGCTCAAGCTAACCTCAATTGTATAATAGATAAGGCATAGGTGAACAGCCTAACTGTTAAACATATGGACATAACACTATATTGAAACAGGAGGTTATGGATTCGAATCGTGTTAAGCACAAGGTGCCTTTTTCCTTTTCAAAAGGAAAAGCATAATAAGATAGAACTTAATTAATAAGTAGTTAATTTTTTAGTTTTTAAGTTATTTTATTTTTATAATAATAATAATAATAGTAATAATCAAAAAAAGAAAAAAAGAGAGAAACATTCGATGTAGACNTGGGGGGGGGGGGGGTTGCACAAAAATTGAGTATCTACAATTATTTCTCATTATATATATTTGAGACTTATGTGTAGATTATTGGAGTCACTCCTATAATAGATGTTATTTAGTTTGTTATCAATTAGAGCTATGAGACTTCTAATTGTTTATTTTAGAGGTTCCATTAAGTTTCAAGTTCTTTGACTCATGTTAATCATCTACTAGTGATGTGGTATTTAGAGACTGAGTGATTGACATTCCACTTTTGTTGCTGATTTGAAGTAATTTAATTGTGAGCTAGCATATTACTTTTGTAGAATATACACAGGTTCTATGATCCTTGATTGCATTAACGTGTTTGCCTCTAGGATTAGCACGTAGCAAAATTGTGACTTTTCAAGTTTCATGATGTTACAAATTCACTAAAGTTGGTTAAACTGATATTTGAGAGTAAAAAGTGTTCAAAATGATTAATTATGCTTATTTAGAGATAAAATGCTAATTAAAGTTAAAAGCTTTTGGGATTTGCCAAGAGTGTTTTTGAACAAAGCAAGTAATCAAGAGAAAAAAGGTTAAAATCATACTCAAAAGGTTTGAATCGTTTTGAAGTTTTTCAAGATTAGAAGCTCTTGATAAGGAATGCTTTCAAATGATCTAAAGGTCCAAAGCATTTGACATCCTATGAGAAATGCTTCAAACTCTTTTTAAAAGAATCTGAACCTTTTGTCTATAATCCAACGTAAGCACATTTTGCACTCCTACAACACCTAAATGCTCCAAACATTTTCAAGAGAGTTCAATCCTTTCAATACATAATTCAAAAATTGCAATTCACATACCCTTACCCATAGAAAATCCACAAATAACCATAGCCCTCTTAATAATATGAAACTTCATGCTTTACTTATCATTGGATTTTTCTTTTATTTCTTCATTGCTTTTTTCTTTTAATTTTTTTATTTTAGTTAATTTATTTATAAATAATTATATTATTTATTTGATTTAGTCATTTGGACAAATAGTATTGTACCATGTTTTATTTATAGACACAAAAAACCAACACCTTAAAAGGAGGATTCGCTTGTAAAAAGTTAAAGCTACAGAATATTGGGAAGAAAGAAAAGGGGTTCAAATAAAGAAAAAAAGGTGAGTTTATCCCTTATGAGAAAACCATATTTTAAAAAAGGGTTTTGGACAAATTAATTATGAAAATACAATAGTAAAATTACATTTTGATTATGCAATTTAGTTGTTGAATTTTATAAATAAATCGTATTCAAAAGATGTAAGTTATTTGAGAATAGGTAAAAATCATATACTTATAAGTCCCATTGCACAGATGCAATTTTGTTTTGTTTGTATGGCAGTCATCTCTCCGATAATATTTGTTGCTTGCAAAACATTAGGAAATCGCATTTTTATCTTGCGATTCTAAATAGCTACAATGTTCAATTCCTTATCCTCGTCTAGGTGTATTTTCAAATGGTATTCACAAAATTACTTTGATTAATACTTTTTTTTTTTTTTTGAAAAAAAAAATAATAATGTCTTACGGTTGGCAAACTCACCTATTTCTCAAATTAAAGGAAAGGTGTTGAAAAGGAAAAGAAGTAGAAGGAAATGAGAATTTTGCTCTTATTTAGATATGATAAGTGAAAATGAAAATAAATGTAATGAAATATTTCTATTTATATAGTTTAGTTAATATAAAAAAGTGAGAAGAAAAGAAACAAGACTAAATTGCCTTTATGCAGAACTTTCTTTTGTCCTTATTTCCTTCGTTTTTGAGGATATTATTATAATTTATTAAGTTCCTTTTGTTTCTTTCATTTCTGTCTAAATTTGAGAAGAAAATATAATATCTCAAAAAATGAAAGAATTCTTTTGATTTTCCTCCTTTTAGGCTCATTTCCATTTCCCATAATAGTAGCCAAACAGCTTATTTCTTTTCGTTTGTGCGATTCTCCATTGCTTTCCAATCATTTCTGCCATTCCAAACACAGTGGAAAGGCCCAACCTCGTCGAGAGAAGCAGGCAAAGAAGGAGAGAGACATATTGAAGGGGCAGTAGCGCAAATGACAGAGCCGGTGATCAAAGTGGCTGCTCTTTGTGGCTCTCTCCGTAAAGCCTCTTTCAACCGTGGTCTTCTTCGTTCTGGTATACTGGTTCTCATTCTATTTCTCTTTTTGGCAATAGGAAAATGTCAATGCATATCCGGACAGACAACACTTGTAAAGTAGCTTAGAAAATGAAATTTTTTGTCTGATGATATAGTTATTTTTTACGAATTGTATAATCCATCTTGAAAATATGTTTTTCTTTTTGAAGCACCCTCTAACGGGACCTTTTGTCAGTTTACCGAAATGTAATTTAAGTGGAGATATTAGTAATCTGTTAATGGTGCCGGTGTCAAAAAGAAATTTTAGCTATCAGAAACTGATTTCATACTTCATGGAAGGAAACAATCGCAAGAAGAAGTGAAAAAAATATTATTCTTTTGCTTTTAACGTACGCATTAATGTTTTCCGTATTGTAGTTTTTAATTCTGATTGGTTAGTTGATTGGCTGGTGATTAGATAAAAACAGAAGGTAGTTAAGTTGGTTAGAATGCAGTGAGTTAAGTAGCAGGGCAGTTAGTGAGTGTGTGTGAGAGAATTAAGAAAATATATAAAGATCAGTAGGTGTGTGTGCAGTAGATATATACGAATAGGAAACAGAAAACAAAGTGTGTGTGCAAGTGCAAAGTGTAAAGTGAAAGATACAGTGTTTGTGTGTTTTCTGTATAATAACGGAAGGTCAAAAATAGTGCAAACAATGAGTGATTGATAGTGAATAAACTCATCTCTGTGTGTGTACTGTGCGTATATTAGTAACAATTTTTCCTGTTACTGTTACTGTTCTTCTTGCTGCTGTTATTCAACAGTGGTATCAGAGCCTCTCTTATTAATCAAGATCTTGAGGATTTCTGATCACTCTTTGTGATTTTTCTGCAAGAAGACATAGCAAGCGGTCTGAGTAACATTGCAGGTTCCCTCCCTATACTAGATGGCAAGAACTATGACAATTGGTGTATTCAAATGTGGGTCATCTTTGTATTCCAAGAAGTTTCTGAAATAGTTGATAATGGGCTGCAAGAGTTAAGCGATAATCCTTCGGACGCTCAACGTGCAGTGTACAATGATGCGAAAAAGAAAGATTGCAAGGCCCTCTTTTACATTCATCAATGCATGGACTCTTCTAATTTTGAGAAGATTACTATGGCCAAGACATCTAAAGAAGCATGGGATATTTTTAAGAAGTGCTATAAAGGAGCGGATAAGCTAAAGAAGGTTAGGTTGCAGACATTAAGGAGGCAATATGAGTTACTCTAGATGGATTTGAAGGATAGAATTAGTGAATGCTACACCAAGGTTGTCTCATTGTCTAACTAGATGAAATCCAATGGCAAGACAATAACAGAAGTAATGTTGATTGAGAAGGTCCTTTGAACTTTAACCCCAAGATTTGATTATGTTGTAATAGCAATTGAGGAGTCTAAAAACCTTAATGAGTTGAAACTGGAAGAACTTTAGAGCTCCCTGGAAGCCTATGAACAGAGGATGAACGAAAGAGGTTTGGATAAGCCAACTGAACAAGCTTTACAAGCACAAATAAAGAAAGGCGCTCTCGATTTTTCAAGAAATAGGAGAGGCAGAGGTAAAAGCAGATTTCTTAGTTGAGGAAGAAGTTACAATCCTCAAGTGCGTGAACAAGATACCATGGGAAGTAACACTCAAAATCGTGCTGATTTTAACTCGAATTTCCTAAGGCAAGGAAGTGCACGTGGTCGAGGGAGTAGAAGAGGATTCGATAAAAGAAACATACAATGTTATGACTATCAGAAATATGGCCATTTTGCTAATGAGTGTAGGGATCAGAAGGTACCTCAAAAGAACTACGATGAGGCTACTGCATATGCACAGCAGTATGAAGGAGAGTTTGATCATGTACTTCTAATGGTGACTACAGAACATGATACCATATCTACTAATTCTTGGTATCTTGACACCAGGTGTTCTAATCATATGTTGGGAAATAGAGAGTAGTTCATTGATCTTGATGAACGAATTGGAAGCAAGGTTAAGTTTGTTGATAACAGTGGGGTAATGACTAAAGGACTCAGCAAGATTCCAATTCAACAAAAGAATGGAGAATACTCATATATCTCTAAGGTGTTGTTTGTGCTTGAAATGAAAAATAATCTACTGAGTCTGGGACAATTGTTGGAAAAGGGTTATAGCATGGAGTTACTAGATAAGTTGTTGATTGTGTATGATAACAAAGACAAAGTGATCTTGAAGACCCCTCTTACCAAGAACAGAACATTTAAAATTGATATTCAAACAAGTGTTGGTAAGTGTTTAGCAGTTGTTGTAGATGAAACTAGTTAGATTTGACATCAACGACTTTGTCACTTGAACTTTTGAAGCCTAAGTCAACTAAAGAATGCCAATATGGTGGATGGTTTACCTCAAATTCAGATACAAGATAGGGTATGTGAAGAATGCTTGCTAGTTAAACAAACAAGGGAAAAATTCAAACAAGAGGCGTTACCAAGGACTTTAAATTTGCTTGATGTAGTGTACTCTGATGTGTGTGGGCCAATTAGTCCTTCCTCTCTTGGAGGTAATTGATACTTTGTTACATTTATAGATGACTTCAGTTGAAAATTGTAGGTATACTTGATCCAAAATAAGAGTGAGGTGTTTGAAGTTTTTAAGAAATTCAAAACTTATGTTGAGAAGCAAAGTAAGAGGACAATTAAGATTCTGAGAACTGATGGTAGTGGAGAGTATATTTCAATAGAGTTTAAGAGTTTTTGTGAAGATAATGGTGTCATGTATAAGGTGATAGTACCTTATACACCACAACATAATGGTATAGTTGAGTGAAGAAACAAGACCTTGATGAATATGGTGCGTAATATGTTAAGAACAGGGGACATACCTAAGCACCTTTGGGGAGAAGCAGTAACAACAACAGCATATGTTCTAAACTAATGTCCAATCAAGAAGTTGATTAATAGGACTCCAGAGGAGGCATGATCAGGAAAAAAAAAGTGTACAGCATTTAAGAGTATTCGACGACATCTGTTTTAGTCATGTGGTATATGAGAAGAGGAAGAAATTAGATGACAAAAGTATGTATGCTATTCTTCTTGGCTATCATCCAACTGACGCATATAAGCTGTATAATCCACTTACTAGGAAGGTGTTCATAAGTAGAGATATTGTATTTGATGAAGGAAAATCGTGATAATGAAAAAGTAATGTGTTAGATAGCTCAATGCAGTTGAGGGATATATATTTGAGTAAAGATGAAGTAACACATGAAACATCAGCTGAGCGTAGGGGAAACAGTGCTAACCAGCAACCTGAGCACAAACAACAGAGACTACACCAGAGGCTGAGAAGACTGAATGATTATGACTTGTTTCCTGATAATGCCATCACTGAAGAAGGTGACTTAGTTTACATGGCATTATTTGCAAATATTGAACCTGTGTCTTTTGAACAAGCAATAGATGACTCAAAGTGGATTAATGCAATGAAAGAGGAGTTGCAAGCTATTGAAAAAAATTAAACATGGGAACTAATGACCTTACCAAAGTATAAAAAACCTACTGATGTTAAGTGGGTGTTTAAGGTAAAAATGAAGCCGAATGGAACTGTTTCAAAGTATAAAGCAAAGTTGGTAGCTAAAGGAGTTTTGCAAAAACTAGGTCTTGACTTTCAAAAAGTGTTTTCTCCGATTGCAAGAATAGAGATTATTAGACTTGTTATTGCATTTGCAACTTTGAAGTCTTGGTCTATGTATCATATGGATGTGAAGTCAGCTTTTTTGAATGATCTCTTGGAGGAAGAGGTTTATGTTGTGCAACCACCTGGATTTGCAGTTAAAGGAAGTGAGGACAAAGTATACAACCTTCGGAAGGCTCTTTATGGTTTAAGGCAAGTACCTCGAGCTTAGAATAAGAGAATAGATGCATTTCTTACACACCATGAGTTTGATAAGTGTAGTAGTGAATATAGAGTTTATGTGAAGAAAAATGGAAGTGATTTGATGATAGTATGTTTGTATGTCGATAACTTATTGGTTACTGGAGGAAATGAGTGTGATATTACTATTTTTAAGAAGGTTATGAAATCAGAGTTTGAAATGTCAAATCTTGGTAGGCTATCTTATTTTCTTGGTATGGAGTTTATTGAAGTTGCAGAAGGTTTGTTATTACATCAGACGAAGTATGTGAAGGACAATCTAAGAAGATTTAATATGTTGCATTGTAATGAAGTCTCAACACCGGTTGATAGCAGTGAAAAACTAACTTGAGATGGTACTGATGCGTTGGTTGATTCAACTGTGTATAAGCAGATTGTTGGATCCCTGAGGTATTTGTGTAATAGTAGACCGGACATTACATATGGAGTGAGTATTTTAAGTAGATTTATGGAAAGTTCTAGATTGTCACATGGCGGCTGCTGAAAGAGTTTTAAGATACATCAAGGGGACTATAGATTATGGATTGTTGTTTCAACGATATGAAGACACAAATGAGAAGATGGATGTATTGATAGGGTATTCTGATTCAGATTGATATGTAGATAAATCTGATAAAAAGAGCACAACAGGGTATTTGTTTCAGCTGTGTAATTCAACATTTGCATGGAGCTTGAAGAAACAGCAGATTGTTATGCTGTCCTCGTGTGAAGCTGAATATGTTGCTGCATCTACTGCTGCGTGTGAGGCTGCATGTTGCAGATGTTGATAGATCAAATGAAGATTCAAGTGAAGTGTCCAATAGTGTTAAGGATTGACAATAAATCAACAATTCCGACTGTACATGGTAGAAGCAAACATATTGAAACTCGATTTAATTTCTTGCGAGATCAAGTTTACAAGGAGAAGCTGTTACTTGAGTACTGTAAGACTAAAGAACAACTGGCTGATATCCTAACTAAACCTTTGAGAGTAGATACATTCAAAAACTTGAGGTTTATGTTTTGATTAAGGTTTTGTAGTTTGATGCAAACCAATCAGCATTAGGGGGTATGTTGTAGTGTTTAATTCTGATTGGTTAGTTGATTGGTTGGTGATTAGATGAAAACAGAAGGTAGTTAAGTTGGTTAGGATACAGTGAGTTAAGTAGCAGGGCAGTTAGTGTGTGTGTGTGAGAGAACTAAGAAAATATATAAAGATCAGTAGGGTTGTGTATACAGTGGATATATACAAACAGAAAACAGAAAACAAAGTGTGTGTGCAAGTGCAAAGTGTAAAGTGAAAGATACAGTGTTTGTGTGTTTTCTGTGTAACAACTGAAAGTTAAAAATAGTGCAAACAATGAGTGATTGATAGTGAATAAACTCATCTGTGTGTGTGTGTACTGTGCGTATATTAGTAACAATTTTTCCTGTTACTGTTACTGTTCTTCTTGCTGCTGTTGTTCAACATTCCGAGGTAATATATACAGCCTATGGGTTCCTGTGAAGGAGTGATGCATGAAACTTTTCATATTTAGCAGTTGATTATGCTTTTCACAAGAAAAAGCTATGTACTAGGGAATGGAAAAGTGAAATTTTGCTTTATTTAGCAACTTATCATGTAATTACAGCCTGTTTATCGTATTTTTGTTCTGACAGAGTTCCGATCCTCTTTTGTTTGGTCAAATTCAAATGAACCAGCACCTTCTTTACAGCACTTTTTTAACTTGAAAATACATTTAGTTCACTTTGTGCATGATGACTTATTTGGTTAGACGCCAGGGATAATTATTCCAAATGCAATGATCTCTCTATATAAATCACATGTCTATGGTCTGAAACTTCTAGGTGAGTGACTATGGTATCAGAGTGGGAAGTCTTGCTCAAATTGTGTTTTTCACTTTGACTCCCATTTAATTTTTCTGCTTGATATAGATTAGACATTTAATCCAATGTCAACTAGTTCATAAGCCTACTCATTATGGAAACAGTGAGAGTCCCTCCACTGGGGCACAGATTGGGTTGGCAAATAGACAAGAAAGCAAATCCCATGCAAGAGTGCATGGGAAAGGAAGATGAGTTCCTGAAAGTCATTCTCAACCAGACTTAAAGCAAACACCCAATGAAAGTCACACTGAAGAGGCTGTCACTCCTTTAAAGCCATCCGAAGCCTCAAAGCATGTAGACATTAAGCAATCATCAAGGGGGACAAGTAACTAAAGAAAACCAAGATTCCATTCCCATGTTGTTTGACAGCCAAAGGCACCAAAATCCTACCCTTATGATGCACCATCACTAAAAGCAACCAAAACATGTCAGTTTTCTTTTGATTGAGTTCTAAAAAGAAGAGCCAAGCAAATAGTCGCTACAGATGATAAATATTCCAATGAGATACTTGTCAGCTAGTTCATAATGCATGCCACCAACTGCAATTTACAGCTAATCTAGGGGCTCATTCCTTATGCCAGCCTCAGAGTTAACACCGAATAATGGAAGATAGGTTCCTAGGATTGACTGCAAAATGGACCAACCATCAGCTCCACAGCTAAGGGGGGCTATTAAAATCACCAAAGTAGAAAGTCCTAGTTAAAAGGAAGTTGCCAAGCGGAGAGCTTAACTTCCGGAGAAGAGTGTCTATAAAAGTCAATCGAAGCAAAGGATGGAAAAATCGACTCTGCACCGAACAATTGTTATTTATAATTTCCCTATTTAAATGGAAAGAAGATTTTTTTTTTCCCCTTCCCCATAGATTTCTCCCATTGGAGAAATGAGGATTTCACATAAAAATGCTTGCGTGTGAATTTGAAGCTTTGCTATTATCTATTGTTTATTTTTCTGTTTAATGTATGGATTTTTAAGTTGTTGGTCTTTGGATGATCTCTGAACTGCATGTTTCTCTGGTATTCATACATACGTAAAGATGAGACTGATGAGTTTCTTGTAATTTAATTTCTAATAGTTTTACTGTGGTGCAGCGATTCAGATATGTAAAGAATCAATAGAAGGAATGGAGATAGAGTACGTTGAAGTAGCTCCGTTGCCAATGATTAACACAGACTTGGAAATGGATGGCAAATTCCCTCAAGAAGTTGAAGAATTTCGTCAAAAGATTCTGCAGGCTGACAGCATTCTCTTTGCTTCACCAGAGTACAATTACTCTATGACCCGTAATCCAATTCTATTCATTTCTATTACTTTTTTTCTCCTGGCAATTTTGTTTCCACTTATCTTTTTTTCCTTGCATGTATTGCGTGCAGTTCTCTATTTTCATATTTGGCAGTCTACTATCTCCCTCCCAGAATTGGCTTAATTGAGTGGTTGCTCATGCTATCGAGCACTTGAGCTTTGTTTTGATTATGCAAGTTTCACAGGTTTAGCTATGAAACGCTGGTTCATGGTGAATTAATTGTTACATCATGATATAGATAACATGCCTGTGATAGAGTACTAATTTTATCAAATAATCACTTTAAACCTATTTCTGCCTTTTTTATTTGGTAATAGCCTAGTGACTTGAAGAGTGAAGTTGGGAATTCGACAGTGATTTCTGTAAGAGAGGCCAAAAGTCCATATAATTAATGAATGTTCTTAAGTAGCCTATGGCCTCAATAGCTAAACCATTTCATGATTTTTCAACCTTAGGTATTTACTTCAATGTTCGTCCTGATTCTGGTATTTCTGGTGTTGCAGGAGTTTCTACTTGGTTCATCTTATGCAGGGTTATATTCATTATCATTATGATCATCATCATTACCAGCTTTATGATTATTGTCAAGTAATAGAAATGAAACCCATATCAAATCTACAAGCTGAAGCTTTTAGATAAAATGGCTGTGTGTTAGTTTTTACATGGTATCAGAATTGACTTTGAATTCCTGTACAGTTATCTCAACCTCATGTAATTAGATCATCCACTAAATGGGTTTTTAGTTGAAGTCTAAGTCCAAAGGGGAGAGGGAGTGTCGAGTAATAAATATAAAGCCGCCCCAAATTTAAAAGCTTGAGCTTTTTAGACTGGAGGGTTGTAGTGTTAACCTTAATGATTGTAATTACTATTATTTTGGGAGAGGGGATGATTTTTGCTAATGGAATGCATTTGAAACTGGACAACAGTTCCAACGACATTTTGATGGGAAATGTGGGTTTCTCTTGTTAAGTTGAAACACTACTCTTACAGAGGTGTCAATAATCGTGGGGAATTGATGAGATTCCATTAAAATAAGTCAGCTGCTACTCTTTATTTTTTTTTTTTTGTTCAAATGAGAACTGCTAATGGAAAGACATAAATAAGCTAAGATGAGCCTGTTTCCCTTTATGATTTATATGTAGCTAATCTGGATGACTACTCTTGTGTTCTCATGAAATATAGTTCTTAAACAAACAAGCAGAAGAATAATCATTGTTTGGTGGAGATTAATTATATTGATGTATTAGATCCAGCGAAAACAACATTGTCCTTTCAGCCTTCTCATTCAAAACTAGAGATCTAGCCATGACCACTATACAAGAGTTCCTGTAGATAAAACTTTGCACAAACCTGTTAAGTGTGGTTGATGTAGTAGACCAACTTAAGAACTATACTGGTCCTTGGCTAGAATCCTTATGGCAAATAGGAAAGTAAACAGGTGCAAGGAAGCTTCTGTTTGTATGTTAGTTTCGGGAAATATTAATTGCAAAGATGTGCTCTGCATGTTAAGTAGGGATTGTCTTTTGCTTGTCTCTATCTTATTTGAATCTATTCTATATTTGATTTGTTTTTGTTTGAAATCTAATATTTAGAAAATTATTTTATCTGTATCTTATTTATTTCTGTTTTATAATTATAATTAAGGTAATTATTGGAGTATAATAAATGAAAAATGAAAATTTACGTATATTTAAGAGACAACGTTTTAAGACAAATTTCATTGGAAAGTGATATTCTATTTGGTATTTCATAAAAATGGATAAAGTAAAGGGTAAATAAGTTCAGATTTATAGGAATTTATTAAGTATTTTATTTTAAAAAAGGGGTATATATGTACTTATATTTCCATCTTTTTATGTGTTATTCTTGGCAAATACAAGGTTTGAGTAGATGCCAAAAAGATGAGGGTAAAAAAAATAAATAGACCCTAAATAATCTAGACATCAAAGTATTTTTGTTGTTATACCCATATATCGGGAGACATCATTTATTTCATTGGAAAGCTTTTCTCAAAAGTTTCTCGATAGTTATGTCTTATAATTGTCAAATATTATTGCATAGGTTGTCAATAGTGATAGCTTCTATCACATGTTTTGGTGGGAGACGAAGACCACAACCAGTGTAATATCCATTTGTCACTTTTTACGAGTATTTTCTGTGGTTACTTGGCATCATCACTAGTAGCTGCTCATTACTACCTTCTACAACCAATTACCACTCTTTAGTATCTACAATCCCTTGAGATTATTGTGGTAGTATTTGACAAATGCAATGACAACAAAATGTTGGAAAAAGTCTAGAAGAATTTTTTCTGCAAACAAACACTCAAAATGTACATTTTTTTCCCTCTGGTTGCATTTCCAGGAGATAATCATTTACCTTTGTGTCCAGTGGTTAAATTTTCTAATTTTTCTTACCTGCATGGACTGATAGGAGGAACCATTGGATCAGTTCTTTGAGGAATTGATTGAATCGTGTGCAACCATACATTGCAGTCGTATTACTGGTGTTATGATTTCATACTATTTACCTGCAAAATCTGTTGGCTTAATTCTGTTAGTTGCATAAACTGATGTTCAAATGGTGAGAAGATGTGGGAGTAGTGTACATACATACCGTTAGAACAGTGTCGTTAACCAATCATAAAAAATTAGTGTCTGCATAGGTCCAGCTTCATACTTCCATCGTGTTTTCATGGGAGTGTTGAACTGACTCTCATCCTGTTAGTATCACTAAACAAGCCTGAATCGGATGGCACATTGTTGAGCTCAAGCTCCAACTGGATCCAATAGTTCAAAGCTTGAGCCTGATGTGAAGTTACACTGAAAAAGTTCAAGTTGAGCAACTCAATTAAGCTCATTTTATTATGAAAAAGAAAATATTTTGCTTCCAATCTTGATACAAAGTCGACTTTGCAGTTAAGTACGTCTCAAATTTGATTAGGCTTGGAAGTTTGTCGAGGCAAACATCATGAAGTTCAAACCAAACTTGATATACTACTCTAGTAGCTTAACCCTGAGCGCTTGAGTTGAACTTGAGTAAACAGCGAACCAAGCACAAGCATTGTGAGTAGATTTGTTTCATCACCACTAGGCTGGGTAGCACACTGGATTGGAGATATCTATGTTCATTGTTCCTTTTTAGAGTATTGCTACGACTGATTAGATTACATGGAGGAAGTCTCCTGGTAACTTGTTTGGCTTGCTTAATGAAAGCATCATTCATCTTCTCAAATTTCCCTTAATCAAAAACCTTGACATGGTTAGTGGGAATTACAACCTATTGAGTGCATGTAAGCTCTATGCTCACACCATTCTGTTTTTGATATAACAGCACCTCTCAAGAACGCTATTGACTGGGCATCTCGAGCCCCGAATGCTTGGGCTGACAAGGCTGCTGCAATTGTAAGTGCTGGAGGAAGTTTTGGCGGCGGACGCTCACAGTATCATCTCCGCCAGACTGGAGTGTATTTAGATCTTCACTTCATAAACAAACATGAGTTTTTCTTGAATGCATTTCAACCTCCTGCAAAGTTTGACAGTGAGGGAAATTTGATTGATGCAGCGGCCAAAGAGAAGCTAAAGCAGGTTCTTCTTGCATTGCATGCATTTACACTGCGACTGCAGAATCGGTGCTGATCGGACATCCTATATATAAGCTTAGTCAGAATTCGACCTTGCTTTGACCTGGATAAGGCTACGGATAAGGAACAGAAAAGGGTCCATAAGATTATCAAATTTTTATTTGATAATCAGATTACAATGGATATTTGTTAATATTATTGAATGGCTTAATTTGATGTTAACTTTATTAAATATTATGATAAAATAAAAATCAAGCATGTCAAGTAGCCATTTTTCTTTTTCTTTTCTTTATTAGCTAAAACACTCGCTGTGATTTATTCTCTCTCTTTTTTCTGGATGCATTAATTCTCATTGATGAATGTTGTGAAGGTTTAGTGTCACGTTAGCCATTGCGAACCCTGAGAAACCGACGCTCCGGCTCGTTGTTTTGCTCACCAGGCAAATATTAGCAGCTTTTATGGGTTTGCTCTGCGTTACTTCTGATTTATTTCAAGCCAAAAAAAAAAAGGAGGTTGAACATCATGCATGCTTTGTTCGCTTTTTATTTTTTATTTTTTATTTCTTAAATAAATATTTTTTATTCCTTTTTGTTGTTTGAAAAGGAGGAAAGTGAAATCCAATCTTTGTGAGAGGATTGGAATGTTCTTCTGAAGTTAATGGCCTTAGCAGCATTAGTTTATCATTAGTCCTTAATGAGGGTGAATCAGGTGGTTTTTGCAACATGTTTGATGAGTTTGGTTGACCATTCTTCTGCTCTTAGCTCGAGCTTTGCGTGCATTATTTGGCAGGGATAAACATTTTCTTTGCTAAATACGATACAAGCGTCCCCACCCACAATTTTATACGTATGTTCTTTTTTCTTTTTTTTGGTGTGATCAAGTACTAAAAACTAAATAAATAAGTGAGTAAATAAAATATTCTTCCTGCTTACCTACAACCGCAAAAAGCATTGGACCTTGCATGTTTGGGCTTGTTTAATTTCTCCGATGTCCTTTTCAGCTTCCTTCTTTACATAGAATCACCACGTTGCACCTGGACTCCTGCTTCAATGGACCATTTCAATTGATGTATGTATGTTTGTATGTATGTATGTATTTTATGCACATACCAACATACGTATGTATGTATATCATATGTGTGTATATATTTATATAATCTGTTAGGTGTGTAACATAGTTTGGTGGTTTGAAATGAATGATATGTTAATAAGGAGATGAAATCATATTTAAAAAAATAATCACTGAAAATCTCAACTGCGTAAGTTGGGACGGACCATCACTTTTAAGCTTTGATAAATATTGAGACTTATATGGTTCCATCGAAAGTTATTTAGAATGTAATTCATACAGTTACAAATAGATTTATGCAATGGCTGGTTTCAAACTATAAATCAGTTCTTCAAGCTATTAAATTGGGCCAACTTGGTCATAGATAAGCTTGATCCAGCTATTAAACCATTGGGCCTTAAGGGCCCAAGTAGTTTAACATGACCGAAACGATAGGTTAATCAACTCTTGAATCGATGGTTCGGCCAGCTAGCTTGAAGTCAAACCAATTGCTAAATTTAAAAAGCATATATATAAATAAAATATAATATATTATACTATATAAATACTATATATATATATATATAATGCATACAAGTATATTGTATTGTATTGTATTGTATATATTATATATAATATATAATAATTAATATACTATAATATATATACTATATAGTTGGAGAATATGTACAGCTGCATAAGTCATAGTATAAAATATACTATATAATTGGAGATTACTATATAATATACTATGTAATATATATATATATATATATATATATATGTGCACACACACACATACATGCTATAGTCTATATATTATACTTTATATAATATAGTATATAATTGAGGGAACTTCTCCAAAAAAAATATATAAACCATAGTTCAAGGATCATTAAACCGGCTTAAGCTCATAGCTTGAAGGGTTAAGTCCAGTTCAATCCATTGGTAGCCTATGAATTAATGGTTCAAAATCAATTCTAAGTCTGGTTCGACTTAATGATCACCTCTATATACAAAAATGTTTACCAAGAAAAACAATTGAAAAAGGAGAAGAATCACTGAGGGCTACCTACACAATTTTGTAATACTAGAGATGATTTATGAAAAAAAGATTCAGTAATATCTATATTATGTAAATCGTGATAATAAAGAATCTTACTTTTTCAAAACTAATTATATTTTCAAATATTAAATTCTTATTAATATTTATATACCATTCATTAATCTACGTGGTATATTAGTACCATTGAAACTTTTTTCTTATTTATGGTTCCTAATTCCTTGAATGCTTAATACCTAACGAGAGAAATAGCTAGAAGTTGAATGAACCGAGGACATTGGACTACATTTCTGAAAAATTTTCATCACTCGACATTCAATAAACTCTAGTTAATAACAATTGAAATGGATAGCAAATCACATTGGCTGGTAACTTGAAAGTTGGAAATAATGGGCCTAACCGCAATCACGTACCTCTTTCGTGTAAAGAGAAAAAGACAAAAGCTTAAAATATTCAAATTAAATGTACTAAAGATCATGATCGCAGAATGTATTTTATGAATTAATCACAACATTCATTAAGTTATGTTTAATGTTAACTATTTAAATTAATCTAGCTTAAAATAATCTAAGAACTTCATATTTCTTTGAAAATCTTGTTAAGAACTTTTCAATAGCATGACTCATAAATAGGCAATGTACTCTAGTCTCCTCTGTATATATTTATGAGAGGTTACAATCTAATCAATCTTATTCATCGAAAATTAGCTTGTAACCATGGTTACCGAGTTGATTACTAAAGGAGAATTTAAGGTGTCATCTCCTTGTTAAAACTGGATATGATAATAATAATTGGATAGTATAAAGTATAAAATGTACATAATCGGACAACATTATTATACTATATTTAGTTCATATAATAATAGATACAAAATTTTGTGATATCTCTTATTTAGTATATATAAATATTAGACTCAATATTGTATTGTAACATTTATACCAACATTATTGTCTAATATTTATTTAATTATATTTCTATATTATTTAACAGGTATAAATTTTAAGTATTGGCTAATATTTATATTCTTAATATTATCTAATATTTATTTAATTATATTTATATTCTCAATACTAGTATTTTTGTCCAGCGAAATCAACTTATGTATCATATTTTATATAAGATAAATTTTAAACATTTTATTTAATCTTTCATACAGTTTTTCTTCCAGTAACTAAACTCAAATAGTAGACTAAACATTAAACAAAAAATTTTTTCAAGTCAAATCTAATAAACTTTACACAACTAAATGATATCCAAGAATAATATTAAATTTTTATCAGAACTTTGAAGTTCTTTGGATTTCATATTTAAAGTTTAAAATTGTTAAACGGCTTAGTTATAACTTTCATCTATTAAATTTGAAATATGAAGTTTCTGAATGTGATATTCCAATAATTTGTTACTTGTCAAATATATACTTCCATCTTCAGGAAAATGATGTCGTGTCAAAAGCTAATTGATAAGAGAGTATAAATATAAACGGCAAGAAATAAAACGATGACATTCACAAGCAAATATCATAAGTAAAATCGAAATGATTTGAAGATAAAAAAGAAGCATTTGGTACTAATAAACAATAATGAAAAAGAAGAATAGAGGAAAACCTGAAAGCTGAAGGTGAATTATGCTATAATTTACCCCTACCCGACATGTCTAAAGGCTAGAAAAAATCTTTTGAAAATGGAAAAATAGACTACCAGAGAAGTGTAGCAAACAGCTTTCTAATTTTATATTGTTAATAGGAGATTTTAGACATTGATCCCTTATTCCCATACTAACTCAATTAAGCCTTTGGGCCAACCTATTTAGGCCTTCTTGATTGATCTATCTAGCTCCATATCCAACTAAGTACAAAGACTCCATAAGCCAAGGATTAAGCATTGATCCGCTCCTTAGGTAAGCATTAATGGATAAGGCCCCTCAACTCAATCAACAATAAAATCTCTAGATTCTTGGGATACAACTATTTGGATGATGCCTACTCTCCTACTTAGTAGATGACACAATGCGAAGATGTACTCTTATATTCTCTCCGACTCTTCTCTATATATGGAGGAACTCTACCAACGGTAAATTAGCTTCACACACACTTCTTAACTCTTGACATTCTAGCTTTCTAACTATCTTATTTTCTTACTCTCGCTTTCTCAAACACATTCTAACTTAAATATCGGAGTAATTATGTCGAACAATACTCTAATACCCTTCATTGTGTTCTATTTCACAAGCCTATATCTAACTATTCAAAGGCTCAGGTCTCTCTACTCTATCAGCAAAATTAATAACACTTGTAGAAGCATCTATTGGTAGTGTACATATCCTTCCTAGGCGAATAATGAGAAAAACAAAAGAAAAATAGCCTTCCCTTCAAACAGAATGAAACACAATGTGTAACAATAACAGTGCAACATTCGTTCATTCTATAAAATTTGGATTGAAATTTGTCCTTAGAGGAGGTTCTGGTTATATAATATAATGAATCTGGTTTGGATGGGGACTTAATTAACTCAAGTTTTCATTACATTTATACCTAAGGAAAGGCTTGTCCCAACCCACGAATGAGCCCCATGGGTCATGATAGTTCATTTATGCCAATCCCTGAATCGGTGAGTTAGGAACCAAATTGATAAACCGATGGTTCAACTTCAACTTGTCTAAAAAGAAGAAGAAGAAGAAAGGAAGAAAAAAAAAACATTTTTTTTTATAGTTTACAATATATATCCAACATCATTATTTAATCTTGACAAATTAGGGGTTATTTGTTTATTAATCTTGTAATCATTCTCTTTATTCTCAATAAATTTAATAAAAAAACAGTAGCTCTTACCTTTTTCTTGAATATTTAGATGATTAATAGCTTTAAAAAACAATTTGCATCTTGCAAATCCTTTAATTAAAATTGCTAGTTGATAAAAAGAAGTATATCAATTAATTGGGACAATCAATTTTACAAAGTATGAAGAGATCCAAATCTAATTTATTTTTCATTGTTTTATCTAATTTAATAGTTTTTATCATGAACATTTTGATATAAATAAAATATGTCTAAAAATATTATGGGAAAAAATAAAAAAAATAAACAAAAGAAAGTATTTCGGCAAAGAAAATTTAAAGAAAAAATAGAGAGGCGGATCGCTAATCCTTTAGGCTTGGCTTAGAACCGGCCCATCTAAGTCGATTACGGTTCAACGTGAAGTTGAACCACAACCCGATATGAACTGGCCCCAAGTCTAATTGCATTTACTCTTAGCATAAGTCTACTCTCGCTCCATTTGCTTAGTTACATTTTATAATTTTAAATTTTGGGAGAAACCGAAAATACACTTTTGATGAGGTCTTTGTTTTTAAAATTGAATGTTTAGGTGTACAGTATAACTTAAAAAAAAAAAAAGAAAAATAAAAAAGAAGAGGTTCTAGACCTTGTTTTATTGCTACTCCGTTCGATAAAATAATTAAATACTAAAAGCACTCTTTCATCATTGTTTAAATGGCGAAATAAACTAGTCATGCACGAGATCAAAATGCACTTTTTATAGATTTGGATTTTTGGGGTATAAAAATATCAGATAGAAGAAACCTATGGAATTTATTTATAATTTATCTTTTTGAATTTTCGTCTATGAGTTGTTAAATATGATGTGAATTGAACTCTTATTTTTTCCATATACTATACTTCATTCTCTGTTTTTTTTTTTTTTTCTTTTTTTACTTTACTTATACTCTTCGAACAATTAGCATTTGCAATGACATGGGTTTAGAGTTAGTAAAGATAGTAAACATTGATAAATAAATATTCGATTTAATATGATATTTACAGATACTAAATTTTAAATGTAGAGTTTAAAAGGTAAAACTTAGATTAAGTTAGACGGTTAACAATTTCAAATTTAATGTATGAAGTTAACAAAAATTGTTTGTATAATGGTTTGATATTCTCTTTATTGTAGAGAGGGAAAAATAGTAAGCAACAGAAAAAATATTCCTTCATAGGACCATAAGTAAAGTCACTATCCTCACATGTTATGTTCATTCTCACTCCTGGCTATGTTTAGTCACGATTTATAATTTTAAAATTTTGGGAATAAATTGAAAATTCATCTTTTAACAAGTCTTTATTTTTTAAACGAGTTCTTACATTCATAACATAAAAGAAAAAAAAGGTTTTTTTTTTTTTTTTGATACCCCATTTTATTGTTGTTCCATTTGATAAAATAATTAAATAAAAAAATTTCTTTTATTATTTTTTAAATAGCGAAATAAACTAGTCATGTGTGGGACCAAAAAGTGTTTTTTGAAGATTTGGATTTTGGGGTATTAAACTACTACATGTAAGGATAGTTTTGTAATTTAACCTTTTGAATTTTATGTCGGATATTATGAGTTGTTAAATATAGTGTATATTGAACATTTATTTGTTAGATGCACTACTTAATATTCATTGTTTGAATTTTTCAAAAGTCCCATTCTTATTTTTTAGGAATTGATTCAATCCTTCGTCTCATCGTTGATTTAAATTTATTTAAATTTATACCATTAAACTAATTATAAATTTAACAGTTTATATTTAAAAGAATAAAAATTAATAATAAGATAAAGAAATAGACCTATCCCATCAAAATGGCAGACAGCAATTAGCATTAATCAAAAAATTAGCATTTACAACGGCATTTGTCCTAAGATAATGAAGATAGTAAGCTTTCATGAGTTAATATTCGAATTAGTATAATATTTAATAATTTTAAATTTTAAATGTAGAATTTAAAAAGCAAATTTTCAATTAAGTTATATATTCAATAATTTCGAATTTAAGGTGTAAAAAAGTTGGAGAAAAGAATGTTTGTAGAATGGTCTTGATATAGCCTCCACAACGAGAGGAAAAAATATTCCTCCATAATTAAAGTCGCTCTCCTCATGTTAGTCAACACAATCGATTATATACGTATAAGTCCATTAATAAATGCTTTTAAGATACTTATTAAGGATTATAAAAAAAAAACTTTTTATCTTCTCTAATATCAATTACACATCATTTTTGTATGTTGTGTACTCACATACATGTACATATGTGTGTTACGGACCTCTCGAAGTGGGCCATACTTAGGAGGTTCCTAAGGCCCAAAGATGAAAGCCCAAGCCCACTAAAAACTTCTAGATGATGAAATGCTCTAGAAGGTTCTAGAGAAGACCAGAATATTGTAGTTGGTGAAGGTAGGTGAATGTAGTAGTTGGGAATCAATTGTAACCATTAGATCGAATTGATCTTGACCATTAGATTGTAAAGGCTTTCTGTATATATAGGGGTATTCCCCTCAGATGTAACACAGAAGTTATTTGAGTGAATACAGTATACTATCAGAGTTTTTCTCTCTAACATTGTGAGCGTATTACAGGCTGACTTAGCCTTCCTTAGTGAGGTTAGGAACGCTAAGTGCCGCACGGGGTCGAGCGACGGAATCCGCCCGTGACAAGTGGTATCAGAGCTTGAAAAAGGAATTGCTTGTGGAGAAGATATCATCTGGAGGAGACAACAACGCTTCAATGGTCGATGAGTTGGCTGACCATGACGATCGCCGTGTTACCAGGCAAAAGGCTAGGTCTCGGGACTTAGTAAACTCTCTCCTTAGTAGGATGGATAAGGCAGAGTTGAGTATTGCTGAGGCCAAGGAATAATTTGATGAGTCTCAAGGCAGTTTTGAGGAAATGGAGGAAGAACTCCGAGGGGAATTGCAGGGAGCACTGAATCGGGCTATAGAAGAGCTTAGCAGCATGGAAATGTTATTGGAGAGAAGGGTGATGCTCTCCAAGCTCGAGTTACGGCCTTAGAAACTAAGGAAGAAGCCTATGAAGCTAAGATTGATGCAGTTGTAGTGGCCATGCGTCAAGAGATTGAAGATCTCAAGACTCAATTGGCGGCTTGCCGAATCGCTGTTGCCAATGGAATGACCCTCCAGACTGGCCATAGTGTTGATATTCCAAAACCAAAGCACTTTAGCGGGATGCGGTCTGCTCGAGAAGTAGATAACTTCTTATTGGGAGTAGAACAATACTTCAATGCTGTGGGAATCTTAGATGATGTTGGAAAGGTACGTACTGCTGCCATGTATCTGAAAGACTCAGCCATGGTATGGTGGCGCAGGAGGGCCGCTGATATCAACACCTGGGATAGCTTTATACAAGAGTTGAAGGGTCAATTCTCCACCCAAAATGCTGCTAAGGAAGCAAAGGTGAAATTGCGTCACCTAACCCATAAGGGTGACATAAAGCAATATGTAAAGGAATTTTCAGAATTGATGTTGAAGATCCCAGACCTCAACCAAGAAGATGCTTTGGTGATGTTTGTGGATGGCTTGAAGCCCTGGGCTAAATTAGAGCTAGAGCGAAGGGGAGTGGAAGACATTTCCAAGGCTATAGCAGTTGCTGAAAGCCTAATGGAATTTCGGAAGACTGATCCTAAGACCACAGGAGGAAGATGGAAAGGGGGAGTTGAAAGGGAGAAGAGTGGGAGTTCTTCCAAAGGAAAAACCAAAGCCGAAGAAAGAGATAATGATCGAAGAAGAACTCGTGAAGGGAGAGATGGGGAAAGATGGAAACCCCGTGAATTGAAATGTTATTTCTATAATGGACCCCATTATGCTAAGGAGTGTTCGAAGAAAGAGAGATTGGTGGCATTAGTAGCAGGTGAAAGCTCGGATGATGGGGATGAGGCCCAGTTAGGGTCAGTTCGTCTACTCAGTGCTATGAAGTCTCAAGTTAATGAAAGAAAAGGATTGATGTACACCGAAGTATCGGTAGCAGGTAAGAAACTTAATGCCCTTGTAGATACAGGAGCATCTCATCTCTTTATTTCTGATATGGCAGCAAAGGTGTTGGGGCTAAAAGTGGAGGACACCAAAACATGGCTCAAAACAGTTAACTCAAAAGAAGTTCCCACTGTTGGAGTAGCCAAGGGGATAGAGCTCCGTATTGGGGGTTGGCAGGGAAAGGAGACAGTTGAAGTAGTGCCAATGGATGATTTTGAGTTTGTGATCGGGATGAATTTCTTAGATCGCATTGATGCACTTATCGTACCACGAGCTAACTGCATTTGTGTACTTGATCACAACTCGCAATGCGTGGTACCTGTAGTAAGAAAGGTAGGCCAAGCCACCAAATTCCTATCGGCTATGCAATTGGAAAAGGGACTCAAGAAGAATGAAGTCACTTACTTGGCTACCTTAAAAGTTAGGGAAGAAACTAGTGGTCAAGGGAGTGTTCCACCTCAAGTGGGGGAAATATTGGGAGAATTTAAAGATATAATGCCACCAATGTTACCTAAGAAGTTACCACCAAGAAGGGAGGTAGACTATGTGATAGAATTGGAACCCAAAGCCAAGCCGCCCGCTGCCGTCCCATATAGGATGTTACCTCCAGAATTAGAAGAATTGAGGCGACAATTGAAGGAATTACTAGAAGCAGGTTTCATTAGGCCTTCAAAGGTACCTTTTGGAGCTCCAGTACTTTTTCAGAAGAAACAAGATGGATCACTCCGAATGTGTATTGATTATCAAGCCTTAAATAAGGTCACGATAAAGAATAAGTATCCCATTCCATTGGTATCAGATCTATTCGACAGGTTGGGAGAAGCTAAATACTTCTCCAAATTGGATTTACGCTCGGGATATCACCAAGTGAGGATTGCAGAAGGAGATGAACCCAAGACCACTTGTGTTATAAGGTACGGTGCTTTTGAATTCCTAGTCATGCCGTTTGGCCTTACCAATGCCCCGGCTACTTTCTGCACACTTATGAATCGTGTTTTAGCGCCCTTTCTTGATCAATTTGTAGTAGTGTACTTGGATGACATTATGATTTATAGCAAGACGTTGGAGGAACATATAGAGCACCTTCGCTCAGTATTCTTAGCTTTGAGGAGAAATGATCTGTATGTGAAAATAGAGAAATGTGCCTTTGCACAAGAAGAGGTGACATTCCTTGGTCACATAGTGGGGAGAGGAAAGATTAGAATGGACGAAGGAAAGGTGCGGGCCATCTGGGATTGGAAAGAACCCACCAAGCCTACTGAGCTGAGATCCTTCCTTGGCTTAGTAAATTACTATAGAAGATTCATTAAGGGCTATTCGAAGATAGCGAGCCCATTGACGGACTTACTAAAAAAAGATACCCCTTGGGTTTGGAGCACAGAGAGACAACAGGCACTCAAAACCTTGAAAATGGCAATCACGAAGGAGCCGGTCCTTCTCCTTCCAAACTTTAGCAAACCCTTTGAGGTATGTATTGATGCTAGTGATTTTGTTATTGGAGGGGTTTTAATGCAGGATGGACACCCTGTAGCATTTGAGAGCCGAAAGTTGAACGACACAGAGAAGCGATATCCAGTGCATGAAAAGGAGATGACGGCGATAGTACACTGTCTTCGGGTATGGAGGCACTACTTATTAGGGAGGAAGTTTGTGGTCAAGATTGACAATATGGCCACCAGCTATTTTCAGACTCAGAAGAAGCTCTCACCCAAGCAAGCCCGATGGCAGGTTTTTCTAGCAGAATTTGATTTTGACCTTGAACATAAGTCAGGTAAGACTAATGTTGTGGCGGATGCTTTGAGCCGGAAGGTTGAGTTAGCAGCCATCAGCAAACCTGAAAGTAACCTCATTGATAGAATCTAAGAGGGGATGGAGAGTGATAAGCAAGCTAAAGCTCTATGGATTCAATGTCAAGAAGGGAAGACAAGGAGATTTTGGCAAGAGAATGGACTAATATATACAAAGGGACAACGGATTTATGTGCCCCATTCGTTGAATCTGAGAAGGGAGATACTTAAGGAGTGTCATGATTCCAAATGGGCAGGTCATCCAGGAATGCACCGTACCCAAGCATTAGTGGAAGAAAAGTATTTTTGGCCACACATGAGGGAAGATATTGAAAGCTATGTCCGAACTTGTCTCGTGTGCCAATGAGACAAAGTTGAACACAAGGCAACTCCGGGACTACTAGAGCCTCTTCCCATTCCTGAACGGCCATGGGAAAGTGTTTCCATGGACTTCATTGTAAGCTTACCCCAATCAGAAGGGTATGGTACAATTATGGTTGTAGTAGACAGGTTCTCAAAATACGCGACTTTTGTCCCAGCAACAAAGGAGTGCCCAGCGGATGAAGCTACCCGGTTGTTCTTGAAACATATAGTAAAGTATTGGGGCCTGCCTAGAAACATTGTGAGTGATCGCGATGGGCGATTTACAGGGAGATTTTGGACAGAGCTGTTCAAACTTCTGGGATCTGAGTTGAACTTTTCAACTAGTTTGCATCCCCAAACGGATGGTCAGACGGAGCGAGTGAATGCCTTAGTGGAATTATACTTAACGCATTTTGTAGGGGCTAACCAACATAATTGGGCCAAGTTGTTAGATGTGGCACAGTTTTCGTTTAACCTACAGAAGAATGAGTCCATCGGACAGAGTCCTTTCGAGATTGTCCTGGGAAGGCAACCCTTAACTCCTCATACAGTGGCAATAGGATATACAGGGTCCAGCCCTTCCGTATATAAATTTGCAAGGGAATGACAGGAAAATCATGACTTAGCCCGGACATACTTAAACCGAGCTATCATGAGAATGAAGAAGATTGCAGACAGGAAGCGAAGGCCGATGGAGTATCAGGTAGGTGACCAAGTGCTTGTTAAGTTACATTTAATACAACGTACGAGGGGACAACTACATAAAGGTCTAATGAGGCGATACGAGGGTCCATTCCCAATTATGAAACGAGTAGGGCAAGTATCTTATAAATTGGAACTTCCACCTAAACTGAAATTCCACCCGGTTTTCCACGTGAGCATGCTAAAACCATTCCACAAAGATGAAGAAGACCCTATTAGAGCCATATCACAAAGGGCCCCAATAGGAGTACGGGATTCATTTGATAAGGAAGTGGAAAGGATCATAGCTGATAGACATGTGAAGAGACGTGGACAAACTCCCAGACATGAGTATATGGTAATGTGGAAGGGAAGACCAGAGAGTGAGGCCAGTTGGGAACCAGCCAAAGCACTGTGGCAATTTAAAGACAAGATTCAACAGTTCCACGATGAAGGAGCGACGAGGGCGTCGCCGGATTGAATGGGGGAGAATGTTACGAACCTCTCGAAGTGGGCCATACTTAGGAGGTTCCTAAGGCCCAAAGACGAAAGCCCAAGCCCACTAAAAGCTTCTAGATGATGAAATGCTCTAGAAGGTTCTAGAGAAGACCAGAATATTGTAGTTGGTAAAGGTAGGTGAATATAGTAGTTGGGAATCAATTGTAACCATTAGATCGAATTGATCTTGACCATTAGATTGTAAAGGCTTTCTGTATATATAGGGGTATTCCCCTCAGATGTAACACAGAAGTTATTTGAGTGAATACAATATACTATCAGAGTTTCTCTCTCTAACATTGTGAGCGTATTACAGGCTGACTTAGTCTTCCTTAGTGAGATCAGGAACGCTAAGTGCCGCACGGGGTCGAGCGACGGAATCCGCCCGTGACATGTGCACATGCGCGTCATAGATAGGGTTAGGTATGGTTCATTCAATATGATCGAATCAAACCTAATAAAGTTATTTTTTTTTTATTTTAATCAAACCTATCATATGGTGTAATTTGCAAATTTTTCAAACTTAATTAAAACTGATTTAATCTATGGGTCGAACTGTTTATTTTAAATTTTTGATAAACATTTTTATTTTCAATAATATATTTTCTTTTTTATTAAACTTTCATATATTTCTAATTAATTTCTTATATATTTTATTATATGTAACAATACTTAGTAAAAAGTTGCACAAGATCTTAACAAACTCAATTTAATTTGATGTGGATAAGAGATTCTATTCCACTAAACAATAACAAAGAGAGAAAAGTAAAACTGCTCGTTCAAAAGTGATACGAAGAAGATAAAAAAAGGCATACTAAAAATTAGAAAAGAGATGAAAAATACATAAAGAGTACCAAGTTTAGACTCTTGATTTGAAAACAAATAAGAAAAATACAATTTAGAAAAAGAAAATTTTTACATGTGAAATTTTAAAATAAAATATGAAAAATTTCATGAAATTTGGCTAATGGAAAAAAAGAAGAAAAAACAAACAACTAGATAATTTTTTTTTTTTTTGTTTAACTAAATGGTTTGATAACTAACTTGTTTTGATTTATGATTTCACTCACCATCCATGGATTTTTTGCCCTACCCTAATTATGATTGTACCTTTCCTAGGCACTCTCATACCACATTTAGGCACTTCCAAACTTGTCTAGAGTGCTAAGTTGAACTAAATACACCACACACACCATTAAATAGGGAGAGAAAGTAGAGAGAGAAGTTTTTGGAAGTAAGTAAACTTTTAATAAAGAATGGATTCTTACAATACAAATAAGAGGATACCTCTTACATATATAAGTGGTCTTTTGAAATAAATAGTCAAGCTTTACCGAATCTAAAAGCTAAGATTGAATCCTACACACCATTCTAACTATCTAACTTTATCTATTATTCTACTTTACCTACTAAGATACAAGGATTTAGGACCAATCTAGAACATTTCTAAATTTAGAGCATCCCATAACTCCAAACACTTTTTGTTCCATAATTCTTTTGGGTGGACGTTCTTCTTCTCCCATAATCTATACAAACAATCTCTCGGGGCGTCCACCAGCCCTCTCTTTGGGGCTCTAAATAATCTATGTGTGATATGCACGTACCATTTAATATATTTTTCCCTTATAGATATTCATTATGCACTAAAAGGACCTTATTAGATATTTATATTAAGTTGAAATTGGAAGCTCTGAACGAAAAATACTTTAGCTAAATAACTCTCTATCCTGTCTCCCTTTAAAATATTTATATTATTAAACCCAATGGCTTTAATAACCACCCACAACTACTAAAAGTTGGTGGCTTTATCGTTTTATATTTTAATTTTGACTATTATTATTCAACATCCCACGTATCATTTATTTCAATTACTATTTTTAAAACTTATTTTAAATTTATTTTTTAAAATAGCAATTATTAAATATGTAATTAAAAAAAAAAATTCTTCCTCCTCTTTTTCTTTCACTTAGAAGCTTGTATTAAAGGAAAAAGAAAGAAAAGAAATCAACTATTGACATTTATGATAACTTGAAATATAATTTTATTTTATTTTTACACATACAATACGGATACATATCTACTAATAAATAAATAAATAACAGCAAAAAGTGAATAGATTCCTACCATGGGAAAAAGAAAGGGAAACGAACTAATTTAAAGAAAAATTGTGAAACTACGGTTGATATGTATGTCTAACCAACTGCTCGAAATAATAGAAGTGCTGGCTAGCCAGCCACCCTACAAACATTAACTAAATGCACACAACATATCACATGCAACAAATAAACTAATTCAATATATCATTAAAACAAATCTTGTATGAGAAAGTCATGAACGTGATCAGATCAGTATAAGGGACCATATTCATATTCTGATATTCACATAATTATTTACAAAAGTTCACCGATATTCAGACAAATATATAAAACCCTAAGTCAGTGGCCAGCCACGTGGGAACGTGTAAAACATGGTATCAATTAAAACTATTCCGCTACAAGGTTCTTATGTGATCCAGCCTAATCTAGATAGTCTTTTTTTTTTAACTGATTCATGTCAATGAGTAAAATGGAGATTGATTCTCTAAACTATTCGTCAAAGTACAGACGGGTTTTTCTAAATTTTTATATAACCGTTCTAAAACATTTAAGAATATGCACGCGTACGACTCTCAAATAATTCCTAAATCCTCAAAATAATCTCTATTTATGATTATTTTGACCATGATTTTGAGACTCTAGCAATAGTTTAGGAGTAATTTATATATTTGTAAAAATTACGAGAAGCGAAATCATACTTTAAAGCCTAACAGCATCCAATCAATTTTTTTCTTTTTTTTTTTCTTAATAGGCCAAACAACATTGGAAGTAAAGAGATTTGAACATGATCCATCTTGTTGAAGTAATATTTATACCACTAAATTATAATAATCTCGGTAATCTAACTAACAATTTAGAGGATGCACTTGTTATTTTCCTTATAATAAATATGCTACAGCATCATCATTCAATATCGTTTTCTATTTTCTTTTATCTAAAAATGTAATATCTCAAAGGACAAACAAATGTGTAAATGTATATTATATGGTATATATAAATGAACAAAAGGAATATCATTTAGGGCAAGTTTAGATAGAGCTGCAGAGTTCTTCAACCAGTTTATCTAAATAAGACACAATTAAAATAGGCAAAGTGATTATCCGACACTTTTTTACATGCATTATAAAAATATATAGAAACGGCATATAAATAATTAGAAAACTCCTTGAATATTAATATAACCTACATTAGTTAGATTAGCTTATCCAGACGGTTGATTTCTTTTTATTAAATTTGCTTTAACTTTGTAGTTATACTGTCTTTAGATTATTAAAGTTCACTTTGCTACGTAACTGAAATCACAATATTTAAACTGTACACTAGGTCAAACCGTGGACTTATCTAAGCTACCACATAGATTGCACGTAGTCCTTTTTCATTTTTATTTTTTCCCCTTAACATAGATTGCGCATATTAAACTGTTAGTTGATATGCTTAATCAAGAAATATTCATACGGTATTATACACTATATGTTATATATATATTGTGTAAATATGTATATATATAAAATTTGGAAATATATAATATATGTAAAATAAGAGTAATAGTTATTTTAGAAACTATTTATTATTTCACTATGTAAAAACTTTATTTATATTTATACCATTTCTATGTGTACACGTGACATATAATAATAATTGTTTTTCTTTTCGGTACTTAACATAGGTCGAAGAAATAAGTATCCAGGCCATGTATTTGTACTAATTGCTCATTTATATCAAAAAAGCTCCATTCTTAAGTGTGTAAGTTCAGGTTTCTAGATACCATGATGACGAAAAAAGATATTTGTTCAGAAATATTAAATGTGAAACTTCACTAATTTATTCTGCTATCCTCATTTTACTAATAATTCTCTTTATTGATAAATTTTAAAGAGTAAAATTTGATTAAGTTGACTAGAATGGAACGAAAGAAGGTACTTGGAATTTCGAGGGTTAAGCATAACAATAACCCAAGTTTAACTCTTTAAGTTAAGTGATAAGATCTAATGAGTTAAGTTTATGACATTGGATGATTTAGAAGATTTGGTATAATGGGACTTGAATAAGGACTATTGAACCAACTTATCTACTCTTGACCTTTATTAAGGGAACTCATATAATTAGATATATGGACTTTATAAGAGCCCATAAATAAATCCATCAACAAGTGGATTTTTCTTAGCTGTTGAACATTGGTGTAACTTGATAGACGTCGATCGAAAGTCTAACACCATAAATAAGTAAGAGCTTCTCCTCGTTTGACACAATTTTAGGTAAGAAGGAACGTAGAACCATACAATTGGAGGGGGGTGGTTAGACGGATTTATTTTAATTAAGCCAATAGTAGAATCATTTGTCAAAAAATATTTACTTGTTATTACAATTGTACTATATCTTGTATGTATATGTATATGCATATATGATTCTGTAAATGATTGCACTCAGAATATATTCTAAACTTTATAAAATGTAAACATCCTTTTAAAAGTTTATTAAGAGTAATCGGTATATTTTGTAAGAGGTTGAAAGAATAAACTTTTTTACCTTTTCTTTTAACACATGTATTAATTGAAATTTTGATTTTAATAAAAATATATTCAAAAAAATATATGAATATGAAATTGCAAGTAGAGCATATAGACATATTTATAAGTTTATTTGATTTCTTTTCGTGATAATTTTATAAAATTCTTTTATTAGTTTATAAGAATAGTAGGTCAATGCTCTCTAACTCTTTCAATTGTCACATGTTGCCTACTCTTCCACCTCACCTCTTTCTTTCTAAGTCATATTCACATGTCATTACTATGCTACACGTCTAAAACCACATATAGTGAGAGACACACGCAACATAAGGGGTGCAAATGAACTAAGGCAATTTATAAACTACTCAAATTTTACTCGATTTCGATTGGATGAAAATTAAGTTGAGCTCAAGTTTTAGAGCACTAAGCTCATCATAATCGCAAACCTAGTTGAGCTTGGTATAATTTTTAAGATATTTTCAATATTTTTAAACCCAACTGAGTCTAAAGTTGGTTAGTAAAAACCTATAAAAATTTTTAACTTAATCGAACTTGTTAATGTGAGGGATTAATTGGTACAAATGATGTGAGTGGGCTTAAGTGCTAGAAAGGATGCTGATGGGACGTTGAATACACTCCTTGCTCTCGAGTATCTATAAGAAGTACCTAGTGGATTGGTCCACAAGAGCCGTCTGATACTTAAGTTAGCATAGAGGAAATTAGGTAGGATAGCAAATAAGTATGTGAGGAGCTCCGAGTACTCTTTCAAAGATAGAAGGGATGCTCAGTTAGCTATGTGTGTATCAGTGACTCTGGGAGTCATCTGAGAGATTCCTCTTACCTTTGGCTCTTTGTGCTATTTATAGCACAAAGAGCTTACCTATCAAGGATGTGTAACAATCAGAGGTTCATTTATACTTATTGCTCACAAGAGACATTCATTGCAAGGGCGACAAGGTGGCTTTTTAAGCTAGTCGGCTATGAACATGCTGGTAGCCATGTTTGGAACCTAGGATGTTGACATTCCCAAGGCCATTGTGAGGCTCTACAAAAATTTGGTTATCAACTTACAATTAATTAGATCAGTTTGTAAAATTTAAGATAATTGCATAGATTGTCTGATTGAGCCTAAATTTTACAATGGTGTTAAGGATATTAGTATAAATAACCCCACAAGTTTGGATTTAAGAAAATAAAATAAATATTATATTTATAGAATAAATGTATTTTACCCATTATTTATTGAAAACCCGTAAAACGAGTTCTAAAGATTAATAAATTATTAAAAATAAATTGTATGAGTATTAAAAATCATTAGATAACTTAAATAATATGTAAGTGTATTATTTGTATTATATATGCATTTACATGTAGGTAAAAATACCTAAAATTACTTAAAATAGCTAATTTATACTCAATAATACTAAATAAATATAGAAAAATTAACAAAAAAATAATAATAAAGTAAGTTGCTAGAAGATGCTGGAAGTGGACGTGGCATGCTGGGAGATGAGTTGGTGAAAAGAAAAGTGGTGATAGGTACATGTAATTTAAAGAAGGTCGTAGAGTTAAGGACATGTCACATGGGAAAAATTATCAATCAACCTCCATACCTCCTTACAAATTTAGAATAGCCTACCTGAGTTTAGCTTAGACACTTAGTTTCCTAGGAAAAATAGAGAGATCAGAAAGAGTTTAATTAGTATTTTTAGAACATTGTACAAAATATAGTGTTTATAAGGTAAAATCAAAGTACACACACCAAATGAAGATTTAGGAAGCAATCAAGACTTCCACCCTATAGTAAACCCCACGAATGGTTAGGCTAACAACCATAAAGTAGCTGGAGGTAGCTGTAAGATGGTTTTCAAGTGAGTTTGATTTGTAGCCCAATTTTTGTAAAATTTACTAAAAATATTAAATTCTCGTAGAAAATTATGAAATTTGGTATTCTAACATATTTTTGTATATAGTTTTAGGGCAAAAAAAAACTATTTTGATGAAATTAAGTCTTGAAATGTATCACTCTTAATAAATTGCTATAACTAAGCCGATTTTGCTTTTGTTTTCAAAAGCCTTGTTAATGTTGTTTTAGCTCCAAAATTCTTCTATAAAATATTTATTATATATATTAGATTGCTATGAAAATTTTTTCATGAAAACTATTTTTCATATTTTTATTTGAATTTTAGGCCCTAAAATCCTATTAAAATAGCTATTTATCAACATATATTTAGTTATTTTTCAAGTAATTGATCTAAAATTTGATATGGGGTGAATTATAATCTTTCATAATGTTGAATAATGTGGAGTGGTAAGTTTGGTGGTATTGAGAGCATTGGATTTGAATATTATGGATTTGGGGTGTATATATATAGTATGTAAAGTATTCAAATGTACGAGTTAAGTAGAGTTGATTCAAACTAAAGTGAAAACAAACTATATGATGAACTTTGAATTTGATTGTGAAATAAACTTATGTGTGTTTATGCTAAAATATGCAATATCTCGGATCAAAAGCAAATTTAGAAGTTAATCAAAGGCTGAGTGTAGAGAGTGAATGGGAATAAGATTAGCGTATAATCTAAGGACCTTTTATACCAATAACGTAGTTACATAAGCTCAAAGGATGGATTAGTCGATGATTTAAGGATTGTGAATAAAACTATAATTAGAAGCTGGATTAAAGGCCAAATCAAAGACTATACTAGAAGTTGAATCAAAAACTAGTAAAATATGTAACTAACTACAAGAGACTTAAAAGCTAAATAATTAGATATGATAAAACCTTAAATTGAAGATAATGATAAGAGTTATAGAATAAAGCTTATATATAGTAGTTATATAAATACTAAAACAATTTCTGTATTATAGGGACTATCGATAAAGGCCTGTTGTGAATCTCACCTTAAATGAGTAAGCAAGATGTCTTGGTAAGTTTGGGATCAATACGTAACTATATTTTGAAGTACTGTTTCATAGTACTTGGAAGCTTAAGATTATATACAATTGTGCTTGTAAGTAGTTTGTTTGTATGTATGCCTGTATGTCTATGTTTCTAAACTTAATTATGTACTATTGGCTTGTTGTTATGGTTTGCAATTAATTGAATTGCTTAATCACCTTAAGCTAAACTTAATTGTGTACAACCTATAAACTTAACCAATCATGTATTACAACCCATTAAGGGAAACGTTTAAAATTTCCTGACCAAATACCAATGCCTTTGAAAGAGATAGCACTGGAGCATAATAGTCCCTTCTTCATCCTTAGTAGAACTAACTGACAAAAGAGGAGGTTGTGATAAGAGTGAAGGTAGTGGTTTGAAGGTGATCGTCGAAAAAGCGATGTTTCTATTGCACAAGCTTAAATTTGGTTGTGATTTATTAAGTACATGCTAAACTTCTTAACCAAGATTAGAAGTGGTGTAATTTCTCTAATTTTATGACGAACCGAATAATGTCATGAGATGACATCTGTTTGTTACATTACATTAAAATAACTGGCTAATAACCCTGCTTATGCTTGATGTATGGTCTTACATCTCCATCCTAACTTACTGAGCAGTTGGTTGCTCACATCTCTATAGATGTTATTGCAAGTACTAACTAGGAAGCGGTATTACAACCACCCTAAAGCTAGTGAATGTTGCATCATGGGGAGTAAGTACATAAAACTTAAGATCGGTTACATTTCTGAAGTTTTAGTTCTTATTTTTTAATCTTCTAATACCAAACTATGTATTACTTAAGCAAGATTAGCCTATTAAATCATGTAAACATTATTTGAAATATGAATCCTAGTATATGTTTTTCCTAGTTCCATAGGCAAACAACATATTTAATATGTGATCTATTCACTTCAAAACAAATTAGTCATAAATATCTTATATAAATCAGGTCTAAAATAGCGATTATCTGATAAACTTCTATCTTTGAATGGTTTATAAAACATGACTTATGACTCTGCTACTTTGAAGCATAACAATTTTGAGTTAATATTGGAGAAAGCTTTTAGTGAACTCACTTTGAAGTGTTATAATTAAAAGTATTATAGGAGTACATTGAGAGTGGGTAGTAAGTGATTGTACTATAAATTATAGAATAAAAAGTCAATATAGAACTAAACTAAGATAAACATTAATTAATCTTAAATCCATCTATAGGGTCATATGGAAAATTAATCGTTAGTTTGAGTAATTTGTCGAGCCAAGGTTTTTCTCAATTTTTATTATTTTTCTTAACTCGATTAGCATTAAACCTTAACCTATTTAATACTAATCATGGACTAAGAGTTAAGGAAAACTTGGTTTTCTATTTTGAAAAGTTTAGAGTCGCCACCCTATCGAGGTCGGGGGAAAAATGGGTTATATTAAATCAATTAGGTAGATTGATTTAACATAGCCACTAGTCTATTGAAAAAACCAATTTTTAAAAACTTTTTGAAAACTAGAGATTTGAGTTTGAGGCTAACCTATTAAACTCTTTATAGATACCACTTTCGATCTTTCGAATCTAATTTTACCTTTCAAAAATATCTTTCTAACGACAATAATTGTTTATAAATAAATAATTAAAATTACATCTACTTATGAAAAATAAGAAATTGAAATAAAATTTAAAGGGGAGAAAATAAACTTTTTACATATTTTAAGTTGTACCGTAGTCTCCTACAAATGTCTACGTACCTACTATTTAGGATTAAACTTTTGTAATTCATTAGGTAAAACTTTAATGTGTTAGTGATTTTTAATTTTGAAAAGATATCCAAATTTACATTTTAACCATTTGTTTTGTTTAAGAAAATTAGTAGGAAAGGGTCCTAACTTTTCAATGTTTACTTTTTGAGAAATTCTAAAAGTCCTAATTTTGAAGAGGGCTAAATGAGAATTTTATTCTTTTGAAAATTTTTCTAGGTGATAAAAGCTATTTTTTATTTATTTTTATGTCTTATCATTTAATTTTTAATTTCTAACCGAAGCATAAATAAATAAATGAACAATAAAGCTTTTCCTTTTTTATTTTTTTTTCTTTTTCTGTTTTCTTTTTTCTTTTCTTTTTGGATTTTTCTTTTTCCTTTTTTTTAAAATTTTTTTTCTTTTATATTTACAATAGAATAGAACAAAACAAAAATGAAAGAAAAAAAAAGGAAGAGGAAAAAAAACTACAAAAACAACACATAAAACAAATAAACAAATAAAAAAAAAGTAATCAGACTAAACTTGCACATGGGTTAGTCAATAGGTTTTGGGTTGGACTTCAAGTGAATTGCCAAATCGAGTCAAGTCGTACGTGCAATCTACGTGCATCAAAGGAGACAAAGCAGGTGGCAATGAGAGAAGCTCGAATTGCTGATTCTCAAGGGGTATTTCAACCGGGGAAGTTGGTTTTCATGTGTTTCATCTTAGGAAGTATGAGTTTAGTAATGGTGCCTTAGTCGTTGGTGGTGTATTTATGGTTGTTAACAATGGTTGATGGCAAATACGAGTGGCTATCACTGGGTATGAAAGGAGGTATGGGTCGAGGGTTTCTGATGATGAGGAGCTTAGCCTTGGTCCTATTTTGAAGTGGAAGTGCTCGTTGGTGGTCGTTTCAAAGTGGTGGTCGCGACTTAGTTGGGATTTGGATGGTTGGAGGTATGGAGGCAATTGGGAGGTACGACGGAGCACAGGACGAGTTAGCTTTAAAAGCTCGTGGCTTGGGGAGCATGATGGAGGCAGTGTCTTTGCATGAAAAGCTTCGAGCTTAAATAACTTCTAGAGAGAGAGAGTGCTTGGTCACGGTTAGATAGAGAGGCGATTGTGTATGTGTATTTGAGAACTCGAGAGACAAACTCGATACCAAGAATGGGTGAAGAAGGATGAATTTATACTCTCCTAAGCTCATTAGGCAGGGAAAGTTGCTATAACGGTCGAATCGGCCATGATAAGACAATCTCGGATATCAAGCTTTTTTCTTCACTTCATGGCCGATCTAACCTTTGTGAAGGATGAATTTGGTTAGATTTCGAGATGTATTCCATAGAATCTCATGTTATCTACACGATTGGTAAAATCATATAGGTAAGGCAATTGAATATGGCTACAAACTCGATCCAATAAGTAAGGAAGGTGCTGGATTTAGGGATTTAGGTGTTGAAGAAGACAAAAAAAAAAAATAGTGTTTTGGACACACATTTTTAAGCTATGCAAAAAGAAAGCTCGTACGACCTCCTATGGGACTCAAACTTAGGTCTCCAATATGTGTGTGTATGTATGCTTTACCAATAGCCTAGTGGCTTATGCCTAAATTGCATATATGAACTAGGATGTCCTATGCTAGAGTTAAATCTAAGCATAAGCTCAACATTCCTTCTTTTTAACCCATTTAAAACAAAGTACTAAAGTTATTTTAAAATTTTCTATTCTATTTTAAATTATCCACTTTTGTTTCTTTTTTTCTTTTAAAATTTAAAATTTTCTATTTTTTATACTTTTTCTAAATATTCTATTTTTTTTGTACTTTTTCTACATTATTTTATTTTTTATTTTTTATTTTTTTATTTTTGTAAATTAGAACTATTTTCCTATTCTAGAAATTTTTTAAACTATAAGGAAGTAAAAATGGGATGTTTATATAATTCAAGTGAAATGGATAGGAGTCTCCTATTTAGGATAGAATAGAGATATAAAGATTATTGTTAGAAATAGTAAATTAGGATATGTTTAAGACTAGATGGGATTATTGATATGTCTTGTGATGGGATGCGTTGTAATTGATAAGATTCATGGACCTTAAAGGAGATTAATTCGGGTCTTTAGTATAACAGATATATTGCAATAACTGCCTTTAAGCAGAGATAATTGGAAAGTAAAGGGAAATACAACTTAGATAATGCTAGTGAGATACTTTTAATAAGGGGAAAAGAGAGGGACCTTACCTTGTTAATATGACTCATATTCCAACTAGCATATCATATATCTTTAGAAGTTACCTCAAGGGATTATTGTCTGGTTTCCCATATTTTCTTGAATTAATTGGAGTAGGTAAAGAAATACCCTTAAAGCCAAAAGGATTTTACCTTAAACAAGTTATCTAACCAACCGTTGGAGAATTAGTAACCTATAGAATTCCAAGATGATATCAACTTGATGTTTAGTATAAACATGAGGTAGTTGTAGTGGAAAGTGATTCAAAGCATGGCAAAGAAGAGAATTTTGAAGAAGAAAAATGAATAAAAGGGAACAGTCAGAAGCTGATTTAGAAAATGAATCAGAATCTATATCAGAGGTGCAATTAGAATCTAATTCAGAAGTAGATCCAATACAAAATGAGCATATGGCACATGAGATGATAGTTAATAATGACAATGAAGAGTCTATTGATAATAAGCTATAGGAAGTAAATACTATTTCTGATCTTCCTAAGAAAGTATAGCTAAGTACTAAATTAATAAGTCGAAATGATGATGGTTTAACTGAAAGATAAATGTGGTAAAATTCTTCTAAAAAAATGGTTGTTACTGTTGACTTGAATGATGGATATATTATAATAGTTGATTTTGTTTTTCTAGGACATAAGAGTCTGATCTTATGTTGGTTGTTCATTTATGTAGACATCCTGTTAATCTCTTGATGGATATTGTTGTAAATCTTATTGAATGTGCATTCTTTTAGATATATATATATATATATATATATTCTTTTAGATATGTGCATATGCTATAATATTCTATGTATTTGTAATTAGGGGTGTAAAAGAATCAGAGATGATTTGGTGGTTAGTTTTGTAAATCTTTTGTATGTGTAGGATGGCTACAAAATTAGTAATGTTTAATGTAAAATAATGCTATACTCAGGTTGTGAATTTGTAAGTCTTTAATCAAATGAATAACAAACTAAGGCCACTATAGTATAGTGATATTGCCATTGATTTCCCACTAGGATAGATCAAGGTTCAGATCCCCCTTCCCCCATAGTAGGCCCAAAAAAAATCAAATGAATAACAAGTTTGAAGCTTATTTTCCTAGAGTCTGCAAGTAGATGCGAGTAAAGTAGAATAAGTATAAAGTGGATTGCAGGATCTTTTTATTGTGTTGAAGCATATAAATTGATATCATTATGTGGTGCTTATGTTCAGTTGTAGGAGATTCTTAACTGTTAAATGGTATATGGGAATGAGATAGGAATGTTGATAAACTTACAAGTGGATATGAATATTGGCACCCTAAAATAGTAATAGTGAGATGAGTAACGATTGACAATGGAAATTATAGCAAAAAGTTTAAAGAGCATCGGGACTTTTAATCAAAAGTTTCTTTACTATTCCAAGGTCAATCTATATAGAATATCACTTGCCAAAGAGTGAATTTTATAAGATGGTTACCCCATTGGTATACTTATTATGATATGATGACAAGGAATAATGATCTAGTATCTTATCACAGGAAGAGCTATAAGAGATAAAAGGCCTCAAGAGATAAAATGAAGTATGAATAAATCCCAAGGAGATGATAGATTGTTTGAATTCACTAAGCAATATGGTAACTTAAGATAAGATGATTAAGCAGCATTGATTGACAATTTGTTAGTTTAGGAGAGAGAAGTTTTGAACTCTTGGGATTTTAGAATGTCAAAGATTAACTTATATTACGATCATACTAAAGCTAGTAATATGAGTAAGGAAAACTTGGGAACTGGATTATTTAAAAGAAAAGATTACTTAATAGGTGTTCAGTAATAAATTGGAATAGGATATTTCAATAGTGGTGTTTAAACAAAGGTGGTACAAAAACTGTCTAAGTTAAAGGAAGGAACCACTTCTTATTAGATTTGGCCTAGTAATGTTATGTGAGTTGGAAGATTGTTATTTTGCCCCTATTAATTAGGTGATGGATAAGGAATGCTTATCAAAGATAATCATTTAAGGATCTAAGTTTAAGGAAGTTAAAAGATAAGTAGTGATTTTCAATTAAGGATACTTACTTGATCATAGTTGGGTGATGTTAGTTCCAAACAAAAGGAGGAAAAGCTAGTAACTACAGTAAATAAATCTACCAAATCTATGTTTAGTTTGAATTTTGTGATAATGATGAAAGTATTAAGTATGGGAAAAGGGGAATATGTTATTTTCTCAGATATTATGTTTGACTAAAAAAAGAAATAATTAATTATGGAGATAAGAATCACAAAAGTCATTAAGGTATGACAAGGAAATTAATTAAGAGTCATCAATGTTGGAAGAGTGGATGTTCTTCTAAGCATTATCCACATATAGAGGAGAAAGTGGAGATATGAAGGAATCTAGTAATACTATTTTGATTGTTCAAACACTTATCATAGAAGACATATAGGTTGACAAAGGGAATTATATTGAAAAGATGGAAGAATATTATTATCATGACTATGCAACAATTTTAGGAGTTGAAGATAAAATCACAATAGAATTTATGACATACAAGTATTCAAATTCCTAATTTTAAGGTAACAATTGACATGTAAGCGGAACTCAAAATTTTTAAAATTCAAGTTCTATAAATAAAAGAATTGATCGATAATCACAAGAATAATGTATAATTATTGTAGAATATATGTATATACAAATGGATGAAATGCAAGTGCAATAATGATACTGAGGTGTACATTTCTGACAAGTTAAAAGTTTATGGATGGAAAAGGATTTAAGGTGATTGGGATGATCATTATCTATCAATTAGAACTTACATTGGAGAAAGGATGCTAACCTAAAAAAGCTATAGATTGTGATTAAAGTGAAATCTAAGAGAAAAGCTAGTAAGCATAACTAATTAGAAGTTTAGTCGATAATTACAAGTGAGAAACTAAGGAAAGTATCAATGGTGCTAAATCTTCTAGGCGTACGTGAATGTTTAAATGTATTTTTAAAGACTTGTTTAGTGTAACTTTATCTTGAAAATTGAACTTTATGACTAAGTTAACCAAAAACCAAACCTATAGCTGAAGTCTTGTATTGGATGTTACAAATGGGACCTTAGAAGCTAAAGGAGTGACTTTAATGAACTATTGGATAAAGGATTTATACGTGCAAGTAACTCTTCATGAAGGACACTTATGTTATTTGAAAGCGAAACTATATATGGTGTTATAAAGACACGGTGATAAATAAAGTGGCTATTCAAAATAAGTATCTTCAACTCTGAATTCACGAAGTATTTGACTAATTATAAGGAGTGACTGTGTTTTTATAAAGCAACTTCAAGTTGAAATGTTACCAATTTCAGATTAAGTTAGAGGAAGTTTCTATATCCATGATATGATACGGCCATTATGGATTCCTAATGGTGTCTTTTAGATTAGTAATGCATTGGTTGTATTCACAGAATTAGAGAATCACATACATACCAACTGTGTATGAAGAAACTTATTATGATAGCTATCGATAGTACTTCAATTTACTTAACAAATAAAGAAGAATATACAAAATATTTATGGATGATATTGCAAAAGTTAAGCAACCATAAGTAGAATGTTAGATTAAAGGAGTGTGACTTTTGGACGGGATAATATTCCTTTCCTTAAACAACTTATATCTGTAGAAGGAACTTCCATGGATACTAAAAATGTTAAAGCAGTGATTGAGGGGAGATAACTAACTATCGCTACCAAGAAAGAAGATCCACCGAGGTGACCAGATGTACAAGAAAGGTATGAGGCAAATACACACTTCATATGAGCAATTGCAATAGGTAGTCCAATAAAGGAATGACAAATCTAAAATGATCAAATTTATTGTTTATTAAGTCTTTTGTCACACCAACCCTTTAAATGTATTCTATCATGTTGAGTCTTATCTAGTAATGAGTTCATGTCAATATTTCTCTTAATGAATCTATTAGTCAAGAGTTGTATTCGTTTTCATCGAGTCAAGTCAAGTTAAGTTAAGTTGATCCAAATTGCCAATCATTTCATTTGAATCCCAGATGGAGGAAAGTTAAGATTTGCCAAATTTACTTCTGTTAACCCTATACTAAGCTATATAAGGAAAAAAAATGAAAAACTATGGTAATAATAAAGCCATTGTAAGTAGAAAAGTATAAATGAGAGAAAAAATTGATGGTATGCGGTGGACTAATACCATTGATGATCATAAGTGGAATTCAAGAGTGAGTAATACAGAGAACAAAACAGTGGATAAGTTAGAAGGAGCATTTGAATGGTTGTGGAGCTAAGTCATAAGATGACCAATATAATAAGACTGGAAGACTACAATGATAGAATAAGATATGATTGACATTAAGCGACAAATGCAAAGGAAAATGGGATTGAAAATCTAAGAAATAAATAAGGAAGTAATTCAAAAACTCAATTAGACGATAATTTAAGGATTCAAAGTAAACTGTAACCTTGAGTATATATATGTGTCTCAGAGGAAAGATTTGGAATATAGTAGTTTCGATTGTGAAATAAACTTATGAGTGTTTATACTAAAACATGGAATATCTCAAATCAAAAGCAAATGTAGAAGATCAATTAGAAGCTAAGAGTATAAAGTGAATAGGAATAGGATTAGCTTATAATTTAGAGACTCTTATACCAATAATGTTGTTGGATAAGGTCAGAGGATGGATTAGTGGATGATTTAAGGCTTATGAATAAAACTATAATTAGAAACTAGATTAGAGGCTGAATTAGAGACTAAATCAGGAATTAGTGAAATACGAAACTAACTACAAGATACTTAAAACCTGAATAACTACACATGATGAAACCCTAAACTGAAGATAATGATAAGAGTTACAGAATAAAGCTTATATATAGTAGTTATATGAATACTAAAACGAATTTTATATTATATGGACCATCATTGAAGGCTAGTTGCGAATTCCACCTTAAATGAGCAAATGAGACTTCCAAGAACATAGCTATATTTTTTAGTACTATTTTATAGTACTTGGTAGCTTAACATTATATACGATTGTGTTTGTAAGTAATTCGTTTGTGTACATGCCTATATGTATATGTTTCTGAAATTAATTGTGCACTATTGGATTGTTGTTTTAGTTTGTAAATAGTTGAATTGCTTAATCACCTTAAGTTAGACTTAATGATATATAACCTATAAACTTAATCAATCATGCATTACAACCCATTAGGAAAAATGTTTAGGATTCTTTAACCAAATATCGACACTTTCAAAAGGGATAGTACCGAAGCGTAATGGTCAGTTCTTCTTCCTTAGTCAAACTAAGTAATAGAAGAGGAGGTCGTGGTAAGTTTAAAGGTAGTGGTTCAAAGATAGTTGCAGGAGGAGCTGGGTCTCTATTACACAAGCCTATATTTGATCATGAGTTATTGAACATGCGCTAAACTCTTTAACCCGAATTAGAGTGAGTGTAATTTCTTTAATCTCACGATATACCGAATAACGTCATGCAATGACATTTATTTGTTGCATTGCATTAAAATAACTGGCCAGTAATCCTACTTGTGCTTGATGTATGGCCTTATGTCTTCGTCCTAACTTATTTAGCGGTTAGTTGCTCACATCTCTATAGATGTTAAAAGCGGCATTATAACCATCTTAAAGCTAACGACTGCTGGATATTGAGGAATGAGGGTATAAAATTGAAGATAGTTACATTTCTGAAGTTTTAGTTCTTATTTTCGAATCTTCTAATACCAAACTATGTATTGCTTAAGCAAGATTAGGTTATTAAATCATGTAAACATTACTTGAAATATTTGAATCCTAATATATGTTTTTCCCATTTTCGTAGGCAAATAACATATTCAATCTGTAAACTGTTTACTTTAAAGTGGGTCAGTCATGGACAACTTATGGAAATTAAGTGTAAGATAGCGGTTGTATGGCTAACTTTTATTATAGAATGGTTTATATGATGAGACTGTTACAGCTCTGCTACTTCAGGACGTAACAACCATTAAGTGTACTGGTCGTACCACAATGTTAGGAAGGCAATTAATGAGAGGATAAGGACAAAAAGATGTAGAGCTCTAAAGGAGTGGATATCAAACAATCCGCAAGGTGTGTGTTGACCTCCCACAAATCGACTATTGGGGAAAGGGCACTCTTGATAAGGCAAAAATGTACCGAAAGGTTGGATGAAGGCTATAGAGCTTAGGGTGATCGAGCAAGTAGTGAGGTGGTATGGTGGACCGTAAAGCGCTTAGGGTGGCCAAGCATGTAGAAGGCAGGTCCTTAAGGGCTTGAGCAGAATTAAGGTTCTCATGTAGGTAGAGGAGTGCTCGGGGCAATTAAGAATGTGAAGGATAGGTCCTTAAACACTTGAGTTGAGGCAAGGTACTCAGGTGGGTAGAGGAGTACTCAAGGCAACTAAGCATGTCGAGGGCATGTCCCTAAGGACTCGAGCAAAGGTAAGGTGTTCGAGTCTTTACTTTATTGATGGGCCTTAACTTTCACTCGGACTAAGCCTCGGGCTAGGTTTAAGATAGCCATATCAATAGAGCTAATCAAATCAAATTTAAACTTACCAAATATATCTTTAAGTAGAGCTTGACCTCAAAATAAAGAGTTAGATTGAACTCCAATTGAACTCAATAATGTATTGATTTGACTTGACTTGACTTGATTATAGTCCAAAACAATACATACGTAACACTTTAATTAGGTCTCTTATATCTAGTATTAGCATAGTACCTATGGGTAAACTTGTGCACAGGGACGGTTCGACTTAGAACCGACCCTAAATCACCGGTTCATGGGCTTACAGTAAGGTAAATTAGGTCTGGCCCTTAAAGCCACGAGCCTGGTTGGTTTGGGTGAACTAGCAGCTCAAGGGTCGGTTCACTAACCCTTGAATCATTTCCTCAGTAATTTTTGTTTTCAATTTTTTCCCGCATTTTCGTAATTTTATAGAAATAACTTTTCATCTTCTCTGGTATTTCTAATTTCCCCACATTATTGTAACACTTTATGTATGAATTACAATTTACATGATTGACACATGAATGATTTATTATTATTTTCAGCTTAAATTTTACTCCATCCTGAATAATTTATTTGGATCGCATAAGTATGTTGTTACTTTAATATCAACATGTTAAGTATTGTTAAGTAAAGCGAGAGAAATTGCTAAGGAATGGGATTTTTTATTCAAATCTTGGAATATATTATCAATATGAAAAAAAAAAACAAACTACAACATAACTATGAAAGTAGGATGTAATAACTCATAAAAAAAAAATGATAAATTCAATTGTAGATGCTAATGTATGATGGAATGATGTTATTTATTTTTTTTTTAAGTAAAGCAAAATTTAGGCAGATTGAATCGCCAGTTTAACCAGCAGTTTAGGCCAATTGGCCTAAGGGCTTATTAAGTTGGGGGATTCATTAGGCTGAACTGCTTAGGCCCTTAAGGCTTTGTGGTTTGTAGGCTGGTTCAGGCCTACCTACCCTTGCCTGGGCCAATTTAGCATCCCTCCATACCGGTCTACAATTTGAAGCTAACCCTTAAATGGGTCCACCTATGAGTTAAAAGCATGGAAAGAAAAATATCCCTACACTTCTTAATATTTGACACTTTTTAGCAATAACTTTCGAGGTATACTAAGGCAGTGCTTTAATTACTAAAACATCACCTATATAAAGAGTACAACATGGCATAATTATCTTGTACCCCACTTTAGTACACTCTGTTTTAGAAGATGAGCGACTTCTTTGAGAGTTATTTAGAAGATTTCTATTTTGTTTCGCTAACAAGATTTTGTACCATTAATTTAAGAAACAAAATTTGTAGGTTCCATCCTATTTCTTATGGGGCTATTTATCTAATATCACATCCCTTTATAAATCAAACATGGTAGTATTTACATATTGATCACTTAAAATAATGCCAAAAAAAATAATAATAATCTACCTAAGTTGAAAAAAATAATTGAAGTAATAGCCCAAAAGAAAAATGAACAAAAGAAAGTTGTTATATTCTATTTCTTTTGAGATTAGTGATAGTTTTGACCATACAAAAGGAGATTAGTGCATTTGATTACAATAAAGAGCTAACTAGATCTATTGCTAGACCACATGTCTATAACATAAAGTGAGCTTCAAAATGATTTGCTAGAGTGACACAAACGAATGGTTTATTAATCAAGCACGTATGACAAGTGTCGACCTTTTAATGTTTCCAAGATGCACTTTTTGTCGGTCCGTGTACATGGGGTTAGGTTTGACCTTAAATTGTTTCCAGTTAGAAGCCAGCACGATGGGGCCTAAGAGGACCCATTGCACAATGAGTAATTAGCAAATGAAAAGCCCATCATTATCGCAAATAGGATCCAAAATTCTCCTTATTTATATTCTATCAATTTACTTCATTTAAATATTACTATATGTGATCTATGGTTAAAATTATATATTTATATATATAAAGAGATAATGCCACAATAATACCATAACGTAATTCAAAAATTTAAATTATCTCAATTGTTACTTTGTAAATTTATGTAACTTATAAGAATAAAGAGAATCAATTTTTATGAAAATTAGGTTTATATTTTAATTTATAGATTCGTATATTGATTCTTTTTTCCATTTTATTAAGGATACAATTCGGATAACAAAATTTATACAAAAAAATGAAAGAAACAAAAAAAAAGGTTATAAAGAGTACAACACAAAAGATATAATAAGAAATAACTAAAAAAAATTTAAAACCACAAGCAAGAATACAAACTGATAGTGTAATAGGATGATACAACAATTTTCACAACTCTCCAAAGTTATGCTCCGACGACTTGAGTATCATACGACTCATAATGTCTTTTTTCATAATTCTAACAAGTACCATAACAATACATATAAAGAGTTGCAAGAAGTTCAAAAAATTCTAACTCTATAAAGGAAATAATTCAGACCACGATAAAAAGCTAAAAACGGAAACTACTCAAACCTCTATATAACTTCGTGATCGATCTCAACCATAGGTATGACTTTGTCAAACTCAGATATGTGCCCGACCATTCCCACCCCCTCTGCAATCGACCATCAGCCTATCACGATCCATTATACACACTTAGCAATCGATCATCCCCATTTCCTCCATTCCCTTTTCTTCAACCTTTTCGTTTGGCTTATGAAATAAATGCTTCCTCTATTCCCCCCATTCTTCTGCCCCTTATCTCGTTACCAAACATAATATTAGACCTTTGTTAGATAATTTGTTTAAACTCCTAGATCTGACTTCATGAAAGTTTTTTTTTTTTTTTTTTAATTTAAGTCTTTCTGTCATATTTCGTATTTGAAAAGAGTGAATTCAAAAGGATTTAATATGAAAGAAAAGAATGCAAAAAGATTTTATTTCTTCCCCTTGTTTGAGAAGCCTACCACAATAAAAAGGAAAGAACATCAACAGAAGCATAATTTAACTAAGTCCACTAGCTCTATACCCTCAAATTGACAAAATTATGAATGGAATTTTTGGAAATCACCATTTTATTCTTGTTATAATGTATATCCTAAATCTAGTGAGCTGTTTTAGAAAACTTTCTCATGAAAATCGACTGAAAAGGAAAAAAGGAAGTATAAAAAAAAGTTCACATTATTAATTATTAAACTTGAGTTCGACTCGATATTTATTCAAATTTAACTTGAGAATAATCAAATCGAGCTCAAGCCTTATAGTGTTCGACTTCACTAAATCGTGAGCCTAATCAAGTTGGAGTTGAATACTAATATTAGTCAAGTTTTAATATTAATATTATTATAATCAAAGTAAAATATATATTTTTAAATGAATTGAACTTAAATAAGCCTAGTCAAGGCAAGTTCGAGTTTATCGAGTGCTAATTCGAGTTAAGCTCGTGCTCTATTGAGCTCAATAGAGTTCAACTTAAATTCAAGTTTTAAAATTTCAAATCGAGCTCGAACTCAACACTATTCCTTTTCGACTTGACTTGTTTATAGTCGTAGTAGAGACTCCTTCATTATAAAGTAACTTATAAGACCAAGGACACCTTTTATGGCTATTTGCATAGCATACAAATATATTTAATAATTATGTTATACGTTGGTGGAGTTTATTTATTTTTTGTTTTTTCATTATCATATTATAAGGAAGATAATATTTTATTTTGTTAAATGTTAATGAAATAGGTAGTCGAAAATCGATTTAAAAATATCTTAAAAATTGCTAAGATTATTTATTTATTTGTTTATTTGCTATTTTTATTACACTCATAAGATAGTAGATGCACTTACTAGTTCTCATTTCATTAAGTTTTTTTTTTTTTTGAGATTGAGAAACCATCACCTATCACAAGCCCATTATTAGTTATCACGTAGCACGTCCACATGATTATATGTAACCTAACCATAGTGTCATGTCTTTCACACTTCCTTATAGGTCTTTGGCATGCTTGCAAAGTATAGGATGCTTGAAGATGGATGGGGTTTCATTAAAGTTTCAATTTTTTTTTCCTCTTTCTAAAGTTTTCCTCTGTTATGACCCAAGCCCAAAGGGAGAACTCAACTCAAAAAACTAACTTGATAGGTAAGAGAACTCCTTAGATTTAAGTGCAATATTTAGTCCATGTTACTTTCCTATGGAGGACTGTAACATTACCACTCCCTTTTAAAAGTCAATGCCTACGTTAGCCTACTTTGGACTACCCACTTTAGAAAACTTTCACTCTGAGTGGCTCACGCTCTACTTTACTAGGTAGCCATGTCTTAGGTAACCCTCTCCTAAGTCACTCTTTTTTCAAGTCACTCTCTTAAGTGAAGTTGGCCTCACAATAAGGGCACCAAATTTTATGACTTAAGCCTAAGGGAAGAACCTAATTCAAAAGACTAGCCTAATAGGTGAAAGAATCACTTAGACTTAGGTGCAACACTTAGTCCATGTTACTTTCCCATGTGGGACTATAACATCCTCTATAATTAAAAATTCCATTGACACGAAATGTTGTTTTTGAAAATATCAATTTGGCTTCTCACTACATATTCCTTGTTATTTTGTGTAGGATAACGGGTGAAATAGGTGAAGAAAAGGATATGCAGTTGGTTTAGAATATTGCTAATTGAACAAAGAGTAACTACTATTAGTGCTATAGTGTTTTCTTAGCCCCAAAAGATCATTGTGTTGACGTTGGCAAGGCATTTCAAAGAAAAATGTGCTAGTTGCTACAATTCAAGATGAATGGTTCGATTTAAAGAGTAATTTCGGTTCAATATTTAGCATGTATGAACAAAGAAGAAATAAAACTTGGGTTTTGAATGATTAAAAGTGGAAGTGTTAGAGGTGATGGGATTGCTCTTTTCTTTTCTTTCTTCTTCTTTTTTTTTTTTGGATGAACGCATTGCGAATAGACAAGAAAAATAATGTCTAGTTAAATAACTAATTAATTGAAAGGTAGTACTAATGATAAATGACAAAATCAATTTTTATGTGTAACATAAATATTTTCGAAATTTAAACACTCATATCCTAATTGTAGAGTTAATGAAATACTTTGTATTTAACCAACTTTATTGTCTTTGGATGTTACCCATATACATTTAATGAAAGATCACAATTTGTACTATAAAATGTCTGTGCACAACTATTAGTTGTAGAGGATTATTTTGGTAATTGGGATTTTAACCCAATTTAATGCCATTGGCTGATATCTTGGGCTAGTAACAGAGTTTACGAAATCTACCCAATTAGGGATGTTTTAAAGAGATTTGGCTCAGTAGGCTCAAAACAGGAATCGCCAGATTGGATTTTCCACTCTCAATTATCTCATGCATGAAAAAGTAAACTTGGAAACAGTTCTTCGAAGCTCATTTGAGCCTCAACTGGCTTTAATAGGCCTTAAGGGTACTTATAAGTGCTCCTGACTTATTTACAACAATAATGGGCTTCAATTAACTATAATAAGCTCTTGAATAAAACCAAGCCCATGTCCAAGCCTAAGAAGACTAAAGGAAATGATAAGCTTTAATAATAAGGCTTAATCTCAACCATTTATTTTAGAGCCATTTGACGGATAACATCAACCCCTAAATTCTATTAATAGAAGGCTCTTCCTCTAATTTGGTTAATTCAAAACATTGGCAAGCTTAAGACGAACACAAAAGCTCTATTAAAATCACTTTAGAGAAGATCAAATAGAAAATTTATCAAGAGCGATCAAGAAAACCAAGTTTGATCGACTGTCATACGTATGTATTCAGGATAACGAGTTTGCCTATTCTTCCTCTCGTGCCTCTACTTAACAAATCCTTCCATGTACATTAACTCAAGACGTCTCCTAGATCAACTAGCACGCTTGTTGCATGTGATTGACTAGCTACAGCAACCTCATTACACATTATTTGGTAACTCCATTGGGGAAGGAGAGACATGACGAAATGGCACCTGCACACAAGAAGACTTGAAATGATAGGTACGTTCAAGAACATGAGAGGGTTGAGCAAACCTAAGTGTTGCAAGATATTAGTACATCAACCATTGTGTAAGCACTGGGAATCGTATAAGCACTTGGAATTGTACAAACATCTAGCGCTATTCAAGTATATAGGGCTATGGCACTTGGGATTGTATAACCATCCACTATTGATGATTCACCTATACTACATGTCATACAAGAAAATACTCGTATGATAAATTAGCTCTTTCCTACTTTTATGCAATTCTTACCAGTAATGGCAGCTGTAGTTATCGTGAAAACCAGTGCATTACCTGGTATGACTTTGCTCGTACTAATTATGGCAACTATTGCTTCAACAAATGCTACTGTATTGCTAGGGGTAAACTCACAAGCACCTACAGCTACTAATGGGAATCAAGCTACTAGACCTTTAACCTAGAGTTGAGCTCAAGGACTAGAAGGGCTAGTATGATAAATCCTTCTGTTCCAACCAACTCCTGTCGTGGCTAAGTACTTCCTTGCCGAGTTACTCTTCATGCCGTATCGAATAACTGCCCATTTTTCTGCAGTATACTGAGTTGATGATTACTCTCTAACACTAAACCAACTAATTACTCAACATCTTCCTTATCAAGAAACCTTACTAAGAAGCCAAGAGAAAGAGAGTCCGAACTGACTAAGCTATCCCTACTCGGATAAGCCCATCTGTCCGTACATTTTTGTTTGCATCTTCTAACGAGCTCGCCAATGTAGCATCGCCACGTATACAGTATCATGTGTAGAATCCGTTGCACCAATGATTATTTTTCTTATATATTCATTTTTACCCTCTTGTATCTTGTACCTTATTCCCTTAAGAAATGCTATTTTTGTCTTTTCCTTTTTAGGCAAGTTGCCCTAACTTATAAGTATAAATACCCTTGTACTTATAATTGTAAAAACATCAGATTATTCTTAATATACACTCTTTGAGTACTTTTTTCTTCCTTATGTAAACATTATTTATTTACTCTCAGCATCACTCTTATCCTTTCTCTTAAGCAAGGTTAGGTGGCGAGTGACTTTACCGAACCAATTCGTGCGTCATATTGAATTGTGCCATAAGTCCTTGGAAGTTCTATCAATACGTCATATCCTTTAGAATTGATCGTAGGTTTTGCTTACCGTTTTTGTCATTTTACACTTTTCCCCTTTAATCTTTTTCGAGCTTTCTACAAGCTTAAACCCATCTAGCGACCAACCTTATCTATTCTTAGTCACGGTTTGCAATATCTTGGTATCAAAGCGGAGGTTTTGTGTAAACTATAGTAGTTTTTCTTGAAGTTCTATTATACTTTATTTTGCATGTATGAAATAAAGCAAGTTACTGTATTCATTTGACTATTATGTTGTTAGCTGTTCACTTTTTGAAATGTTTGTTTGAGTTTGAATTTATGAGGAAAAATAACAAACCTAAGTATGAATGTTGATACTAGTAATGATTGTGGAGTTATCCATCATGGACGACAATCTCAAGAAACCTCCAAAAGCATTGACAAGAGGCTTGATAAGGTAGTTAACCTATTAGTAGATCTGACCTAAGCTATTCATGCACTGTCTTACCAACTCACTAAAGCCGCACAAAACACCCTATAAGCCGCTCAACCTGTTAGAGGTCAGAACCCAGCTTGACCCATTTGAGGTGGAGGAGTTAGCGGACGAGTAAAGCAAAGAATAAACCTAAGAGATCTTAATGAAGAGGAAGAGGAGTATTTTGAAGAGAAGTGTATACGAATCCCCAAAGCATCTGATCATGTGAAGCTTCAAATTTCGAGTTTCAATGGATCTAAGAATGCTGATGAATATCTAGAGTGGAAGAGAAGGTGGAACGTATATTTGATTATTATCAGTATGAGGATTATGAGAAAGTGAGAACTGCTGCTGTTGAGTTCTCTGGATATGCCGTTATATAGTGGAAGAATTTTTAGGCCATGAGAAGACAAGAAAGGTATCGAGAGATTAACACTTAGCCTGAGATAAAGAGAGTGCTAAAAAACAAGTTTATACTAGAAACATACCTCCAAGATACATTCACTCAGCTTTAGGAGCTGAGATAAGGAGGTCGAACTGTTGACGAGTATATTCAATAATTTTAAATGCTTATGATATGTTGTGAAGTGGAGGAATCACCAGCTTAAACAGTCTCGAGGTTCATTATTGAGTTGAGAGGAGACATTCGAGATGTTGTGGAGCTCCAACAATTTGATACAATGGATGAAGATGTTAGGATTACCCAATAAGTAGAGAAGCAAAGAAGAAGCTGAGTATCAGCGAGGATGCCGACTAGCCAACTCAGACAGGTAAGTCACTAAGCTTGGTCGAATACAGAGCCAAACGAAAAGATTGATGTAAGAGCTAAAAAAAAAGGCTAACTAGATGATGTAGTGCCAACCCGAACGTAGGAGAAGTGGCAAGGGACTGGTAGGAAGACCAGCCAGATCAAGTGCTTCAAGTACCAAGGGTTCGAATACATGGCTGCTCAGTGCTCGAATCGACGGACAACGGTCATTAAGGGAGACATCTCGAAGTTAGAAGTGAAGAGTACAGATGAGGAACCTGAGGAAGAGGAGGTTCCTGTCGAGAAAGAAAATGATGAGAAAGAATCGATTGAGGAGGATGTGTTTTATGAGGACTTAGATCAATTACTCATGGTTTTCCGATGCATTATAAACATAGAACCCTTACGAGAGGAGGAGCAAAGAGAGAATTTGTTCTATACCATCTGTAAGGTGAATGTTCAAATGTGTGCTCTCATTACGAATAATGGAAGCTGCACCAATGTGGCATCAGTCAATCTTGTTTCAAAACTAAAGTTGCCAACTATTTCACATTTGAGACTATACAAGCTGCATTAGTTGAGTGAGAAATGAGCATTATATGTCACTCGAAAAATACTACTACCAATAACTATTGAGAATTACTTTGACTAGATTCTCTGCGACGTACTACCTATGTGCGCTTCCCACATATTGCTAGGTACGCCGTAGTTATTTGATAGGAGAGTTATGCATGATGACTATAGAAATACGTATATGTTCAAGGAGGATGACTAAAAGATCACATTAAATCCGATGCCTCTGAGAGGCGTTAATAAGTTGCAGAAAAAACTTACTTGTGGATCGAAGAAGACTCTGGTGATGAGTAAAGTCGAGCTCCAAGAGGTCATCAATGCTAATGAGCTGACCCTTTTGTTGGTCCGGTGACTATTGGAAATAAGGGAGCAAGGTAAGTTACCCCAAGAGATCAAGAGTTGTTAGGTGAATATGCTGACCTGCTTCTAGAACAGTTAATTGAGGGGTTACCCCTAAGTCAAGGAATAGAGTACTGTATTAACTTAATATCCGGCGCTGTACTGCCGAACAAGCCAGCTTATCGGATGAATCTCGACAGCCTTCTAGGCTCCAATGTCAAGTCAATGAATTGCTGGAGCAGGGCTATGTAAGAGAGAGTCTCAACCCTTATGTTATGCCTACACTTCTAGTGCTGAAAAAGGATGAAACTTGGTGGATGTGTATAGAAAGCCAAGCCGTGAACAAAATCATGATCAAATACAGGTATTCAATCCCGAGGCTAGAAGACATGTTGGATGAACTAATAGGAGCCAAGATTTTCAGCAAAATTAATCTTAAATCTAGCTACCATTAAATCCGCATGAGATCAGGTGATAAATAAAAGATTGCATTTAAAACTCGACATGGACTTTACGAGTAGATGGTCATGCCCTTTGGCTTGTCGAATGCCCTAAGCACTTTCATGAGATTAATAAACCATGTGCTAAGACATCTCATCGAGAAGTATGTCGTAGTGTCCTTCAATGATATCCCGGTCTATAGTGCCAACATGTTGAGTTATTGTAAACATCTCAAAGCAATCCTAGATATCCTTCGTACCGAGAGACTATTCGGTAATTTAAAGAAATATTGCTTTCGTTAAGAGGAAGTGATATTCTTGGGTTATGTAGTTCGTAGAGGAGGCTTGTGAGTCAATGATGAGAAGATCCGAGCAATTGTCAATTGGCCGACTCTTACTACTTATGCCAACATAAGAAGTTTCTATGGACTGGCTTCATTTTATAGAAGATTCATCAGGAATTTCAGTACCCTCGCTATGCCACTTACTAAACTAATGAAGAAAAACACCAACTTCTGATGGAGAGAAAGGTAGGAGAGGAGCTTTGCTGAGGTAAAAGAAAGGTTGACCTCTACCCTTATGTTATTACTACTCAACTTCGACAAAATATTTGAGTTAGAATACAACGCATCAGGCATTAGAATAGGCACTGTCCTGATACAAGAAGGCCAACCAATTGCCTATCATAGTGAGAAGCTCTAAAGACCCCAATTGAATAATTTAGTGTATGACAAGGAATTTTTGGCACTAATCTGAGCAATGTAAGTATGGTAACATTATTTAATGCTAAGAGAATTTGTCATATGTACCAACCATGAATCACTGAGGTCCCTCGACATTAGAGTAAGTTGTTGAAGTAGCAGGCGAGGTGGGTTGAGTTCCTTAAAGGGTTCAATTTTGTAATTAAGTACAAGCAGGGAAAGAGCAACATAGTTGTCAATACTCTTTTGAGGAGATATGTGCTTTTATCAAAACTACAGACCAGACTGTTTAGGTTTGCAAGTATCGAAGAATAGTACTTCGAGGATCTATACTTTGGATCCATAATTTCACGATGTGTAGATGGGAGGACAGTGGACAATTATCATATGGAGGATGGCTACTTGTTTCAAAGCGGAAAATTATGTGTGCCGACTTATTCACTGAAAAAGCTACTAGTTAGGGAAGCCCATAGTAGAGGTCTCTCTAGACATTTAGGGGAAAGGAGGACCTGTAAACTGATAAATGGCCGATTCTTTTGGCCGAGAATGAGGAAAGATGTGCACCAAGTTGTCGAAAGCCGTGTCGTGTACAAGAAGGAAAAGTGCCAAGCTAAGCAAGGGAAAGCAATGCCCTTACCTGTCTTGACAAGACCATGGACTAAATTGAGCATGGACTTTATTCTCGGACTGCCGTAAACTGCTCGAGGCAAAGATTCTATAATTTTTGTCGTGGATCAATTTAGTAAGATGGCACACTTCGTGCCTTGCACCAAGACTAACGATGCTTCGGTTTTTGCTCCTCTTTTCTTGTAGGAGATTGTGTGGATATATGGTGTACCATGAAGGGTAGTCTCCAACAAAGACCCGAAGTTCTTAAGCCATTTCTAAAGAACCCTGTGGTGTCGGTTAGAAACCAAATTACTCTTCAGTACCTCATGTCACCCCCAAACTGATGGCCAAATAGAAGTGGTTAATCAAACGTTAGGGTCATTGCTTCAAGCTACAGTAAGCAAGAATTTGGCTGATTAGGACATCTACCTACCAATGCTCAAGTTCGCCTATAATCGAACGGTACATGACACCACTAGGCAAACTCCCTTCGAGGTAGTCTATGAGTTCAATCCTGAGTTGCCCCTTGACCATGCCCTTATACCAATACCTACGTAAGAAGACCCTGACACAACAGTTAGAGCATAACCCCTTCAACACATCTACGACAGGGTCACTCGACACATCGACCAAGTTGCTAGAAGAATGTGAGAAAAGACCAAAGGTAGAACTAAACGATTTCAACTAAAAGCCTTAGTGTGATTACACCTCAGCAAGGAGCGGTTCCCGAACAAGAGGAGGAACAAATTATCTGCAAGAGTGGAAGGACTTTTTAGAATCCTCCAGAAAATCAATGACAATGCCTATAGGTTGGAGTTACCCAAGAACTATGGGTTTTTGATGCCTTCAACATTGCCAACCTCAGTCCATATTACCCTGATAGAGAATTGAGCAAACACCATTCAGATTTAATCCCAAATCCAAAACAACCTGAAGGGAATGATGGGAATTAGGCTACTAAACTTTTGACTTGCAGCCAAACTCGAAAACTAGAGGGGCTAGCACGACAAATCCTTCTGTTCCAATAACCCCTGCCAAGCTCGAGTACTTCCTTGTCGAGCTTACCGAGTCACCCTTCATACTATGCTAAATGACCGCCCATTTTTCTACAATATGCCGAGTTGATGATTACTCTCCAATACTGAACTGACCAATTACTCAGCATCTTCCTTATCGAGAAGCCGAAAGAGAGAGAGAGAGAGTCCGGACTAACTAAGCCATTCCTACTTAGATAAGCCCATCTGTTCGTATGTTTTTATCCGTATCTTCTAACGACCTCACCAATGTAGCATCGCTACCTATACAGTATCATGTGCAAAATCCATTACACTAATGATTGTTTTTTTTTTTATATATTCATTTTTATCCTCTTGTATCTTGTACATTACTCCCTTAAGAAATGCCATTTTTGTCTTTTCCATTTTAGGTAGGTTCTTCTAACTTATGAGCATAAATATCCTTATACTTGTAACTGTGAGAACATTGGATCATTCTTAATATATACTCTTTGAGTACTTTTTTCTTCCTTACATAGACACTGTTTGTTTACTCTCGACATTACTCTTATCCTTTCCCTTAAGCAAGGTTAAGTAACAAGTAACCTTACTGGACTGATTCATGCGTTATATCGAATTATACCGTGAGTTCTCGAAAGTTCCATTTGTGCATCATATCCTCTAGAGCTGTTCATAGGTTTTGTTTACCATTTCATTCTTCATTTTAACCCTTTCGCACTTTTCCTCATTAATCTTTTTCGGGCATTCTGCAAGGTTGGACCCATCTAATGATCGACTTTGTCTATTCTTAGTCACGGTTTGCAACAGCTATCGCTACACGTATTGGTGCGTCATTTGGGATAGTTGTACCTATAACAAGCGTATAAGTCTTAAGATCCACACCTCCTATTATTAGCCTAGAGATTGCTCAATAGCTTGAATAAGTTAACCCAACCCCCATGGAAGGCAAAGGAAGGCAACAAGAGGACCTTGCGTACCCATTGCAGTACTTAACCCCAATTCACTAAACATTTATGGTTAAGGAAGTAGGGGCCTACCTTAGAAGGTCCTCCTTTACAAGATGCAACCTATAACCACTAATGACTAGTATGATTTCACCCCACAACCTCGTACTAACGCTCCAAGCTAATCTTGCGACTACTGCTTCATCCTATGTAACGAAAGAGGATATGGAGAAGTACATGAGGCAAACGCAAGCAACACCTTCTACCAACATTCTAAATTTGAAATTTACGTACCTATAAAGGATAATCACATATAGCTAACATTGCCACTTGACAACCTTTTACTGTTAAGTGATTAATGCATCTTATTGACAAGCGCCTTCCAACCATCATGATATAGCTATCATTACTACCACTGTGCTCTATTCATGAATATGATCAGGTGTTGCTAACATTATCACTTGTTATTCATTACTAATAGTCTCTATTAACAAAACTAGTGTAGGTAACAATGCTGCTTAATCTGGTGTAGCTAACATTGCCACCATAATCCTTAGATATACAAATTTACCTAGGATCACCATCCATTATTCGTCAATCACAAGATCGAAGTGATCTTTGCTATAATGGGTTGAAGCAATCCCATAGTAGGCATGGCAGCTATAATGCCTTTCTGTAGAGTTAAGGTTGAAGCAAACTCATCTATGAATGATTGAAGTAGTCATATCATGGTAACAATCATTGCTCGATAGAAGCATATGCCCTTAACCACGCAGCGGGCACGATGTCCATTTTGCAACACCACTCATAAGATTGTTGAAGCGATCTCCACTGTAATGGGTCGAAGCGATCCCATAACAGGCTTGATAGCTATAATGCCTTTTCATAGAGTTAAGGTTAAAGTGATCTTATCTATGATTGATTGAAGCAATCATATCATGGTAGCTGCAGTCACTTGAAAGAGGCATTTTCCTTTGAGCACATAAAGGGTATAATACCCATTCTGCGACATTATTCATGGGATCGAAGTGATCATAACTGTAATGAATCGAAGCAACTCCATAACAAGCTTAGCAACCATAACACCTACCTTCAGAACTTAAGGTCAATGTAACCTCATCTATAAATGATTGAAGCAATCATTTCATAATAGCTATAGACACTTAGTGGAAGCATATGCTATTAAGCACACAATGAGCGCAACACCCATTCTACAACATTATTCATGAGATTGAAGTGATATTTATTGGGATGGGTCAAAGTGATCTTATAACACCTATAACATCTTTTCATAAATCTCGAGGTCAAAGGATCTCATCCATGTGTGATTGAAGTGATCACCTCATTATAGTTAATCTCGCTTTGTAAAAGCATTTACTCTTAAGTACGTAGCAAACACAATGCCTTTATGCAACTGCATTAAATCATAGGTGATACGCAGTGGGTCTTGAAAACTAAGGATGAGGTACTTAGAGTTCGAATGGATATAAAGAGTAGGAAGTGAAATGGGGGTTTTGATGGTGAATGTATATGGATATGGTGCACCAAGACACAAACACAATAAGGGGTTGAGCTTAAAATAGAGTTCGATACAACTCATGAACACAAAATGTCAATCAAGATTCAAATGAGAGTTAAATGTAACTCACTAACTTGCTCAAATGAAGGGGTTTACCACAATCTTAGGGTTAAGATTGATAAGAACACAACAAGAAAAATTAAAGAGTTAACTAGCACCCAATAATCTAAAATAGGTTAGCTCTAAGAGCTCTAGAGTATCCTTACTCGAAAAAGGAAAGTATTTGAATATTCTTTGATGCATCTCCAAGGCCATACACATTAAGAAACACTATGACAAACGAATTGAAAAGGAAACAAGAAAGAAACTAGCAAAACCTGGGCAGCTACCAAATGAATATGACTCACCGCTCGATCCTACTCGGCCTACAATTCACTGGATATGATACACTAGTCTGAACTGAAAGATCACTCACCACTACTCCTTGCTAAGGAGAATAAATAAGAGTTAGGAGATGACGAGAACACTAAGGTTGCTCAAATGAGTAATTTCTATATTGAAAAGAATATAAATTGTGCATATAAGGAAAGTGAGGGTTTATATACTTGCCCACTAAGGTTATTCTACATGTATGAAAAGACAAAAGGGTATTCTACACTAGATTACATAAGACATACTAAAAAGGGTAAAAGAGATAAAGAATATACAGTACGAAAAAGAAAGAATCATTTTAGAATATTTTGTTAAAAGATACGTATCGCTTAGTGGCTGGACATTTGGGATATGGTATAATGTAGGCGGAAGCAGGAATGCGTTACAATTGGCTGACCTAATCTGGATCAGGTCGAGAGCCAATCAACCTAGCAAAAGGTCATCTGTCTTGAAGTTAGATGCCAGTGGGTTAGGTCAGTAGTTTAGCTTAGCTTAGCTTGGCTAATTTTGGGCTGTCTTCTAGATTAGGACTTTGCTGTTAGGTAAGAGCATGTTGGACACACGTGAGGATTTGAGAGATAGGTCGGCAAGTGGTTGGATCAGGATAGGAGTCCTCGTCTCAGTTATGACTTAGAGCTAATATTTTCTATGTCAGCCCTTAAAGTCCTCTACCTCGACTTCTTGTGATTAGTTTATGGGGTTGATTTCTATCATTCTTCTTCTGACAATGTTCATCCTTTGCTAATTACAAATGTTGCTATTTATAACAAGTCCTAAAACTCTATAAGTAAAACTATAAATAATATACAAAGCCTTAAACCTTAAAGAATAGGCTTATAACTAAAATAAAAGAAAATATTTGTTGAACTTAGGGTTCATTATTTGATTTTGATGAGAACAAAACAAAAAGTGTATATCTTAACATGTTGTTTTTTAAGAGAACAAAAATAAGTAGATGATTAAACTAAGTATTATTTAATTATTTTGAGATAATTGAATAAGTTTAATTAGCTTGCTTAATGATTAAATATATCAATTATCTCTACAAGAAATTTAATCTTTTGAAGTGATGATCAAATGATCTTGAAGTTATATTGCAAAGAGTATTCGTTTGTTGTGTGTTAAAAGAATTTTCAGGTGATATTTGGTCTACTAGGTTGATAGCTCGAGGAAGAACCAGGTTGACTGTATAAAGCCTTGGAAAACACAAAGAAAAGCTCACTGACTTGGAAGAACCGGCTTACCCATTCACTTGTTGGTAAAGTAATTTTTACCAGCTTGCTGGTAGTTCAAAGTACCGGCATGCCGGTAAGTCAGATTCAACTAGCCATTAGAACATTAAATGCATTATAACTGGAAGAAATAAATGTGATAATATAAATGCTCAACAATCCGACCAAGGACAGTAGAGAACTAATCTTTTGCTGCAATATTTCAACATTCTCTTGTATTCTTGTTATCTATCTTGTACCATAAATTGCTAATATTTAGAGAGATTTGAAGTATAGTGCTTATGAGTTATTAGTTACAAGTATTGAGAGTTAAAAGCACTACACTAATAATTCTTGAGATTGAGTTTTTGTATTGTGAGTTGAGATAGAGTTTTTGTATTGTGAGTTGAGATTGTGATTTGTGTTGAGAGTTGTGAGTGTGAAACTTGTGTAATCAAGTTTGTGTTTGTGTAGCTCTTGGAGCTTGGATTGAGAAATCAATAAAGTAGTATGAAGTCCTCGGTTAGAGGCATTGTGTGATCGTAGAGACTAGGGGGCGGTTCCAAACTCTACGTTATATCTAAGCTTGATCTTCTTTATTCTTATCTCTTTAATTTCCGCATTTATTATTGTTCTATTATTACTTTGATTACTTTAATTATTGCATTTAGTCATTTATATAAAAAAAGATTTGAAATTTGTCCTTAAACTCAATTCACCCCCCTCTTGAGTTTAGCCCAGTGTTCTTCAATATTCACAAAAGTACAAAACTGTGCATTTAGTAAAAAGAGTCAGCATGCAATCAATCAGCCTGTCTTGGAAAGAGTAAGATCCGAACTTGGCGAGGTCAATGGTTGGATGTCCGAGTTTGAGAAGGAGTCCCTAAAGTCTAGCAATGCTTGGCCGAGATACTTGAAAAGTCAGCCCACAGTTGTTAAGTACTAAGGTCAGTTAACACTAATCTCTCCATGTCGTGCCAAGTGGACCTATGGCCTCGAGTGTGTGGTCTCTCGACTTCTCGGCAGATGACAGACTTAATGCTAAGTGGCTCCTTCTCTTCCTCTCAAGCTTCTAGTATCAACTCTTTCTTGGTAAGAGTTGATTGGCCTCGGCTTTAAACAGTTCAACTTCAAGTTAAAGTAGGTCGACTTCAGTTTTTGATAGGTCAGTGTCGGCTTGGGACAAGTTGGCCTTAGCTTGAAGATAGTTACAGGCTAATTCCTATCAGTAAGGCTAAAGTAACCTCAGCTTTGATGGATTGGAGTGATCCCACAGGTGGCATAATAGCTAAAACACTACTTAATCTAACGATGAGATTGAAGCAATCTTGGATGTGAAGATTAAAAGTGAGTCTACGATAGGCTTTACAACCGTAATGCCATTTCCCTTGAAGCAATTTTAGCCCAATCATTTTATCAAAGCCAACATAGCCATTAACAAAGTTAAAGCAACATTGTGACATACTTTAGTTGGTGGACCATGAAGTACACAAACAAGTGCAAAGGGATTAACATAATAAGATGAGGTAGTATCCTTTAAATCACAATTTAATGTTTTATCATGTTATGATGTGCCATCAATTGGGGGAGAAAAACAATACTTCAACATATCATGCCAATTTTAAACAACAAACATCTTAGCATGATGACAATTAACATAGCATTGGAACTTTTGTATGAGGCTCTTGAATGTAAAGCACACCTCTAATCATGCTACATAAAAACATGATTAAAAGCTTTCTTGAATGGCATTGGTTCTTTAGTTTCTCTCATTCGATGTCCTCTTAGCACTCCGTAGTGATAGCCTTATACACTCGATGTGGTTGATTGTCTATGAACACTTGACTTCCTTTATACTTTTGAGATATTGGTCTTATGCTTATAAGACACTTAAGTGAAGTCGGTTCTCTTTGAGCAACCTACCTAGCTTGTTAATGATCTTCACATGTGGAATAGAGCTAGAGACTCTTGAAATGAACACTTATTGTTGTAAATCCCGACATCTAAAGTGAAGTTGGAGCAACAATCGTATGCTTCTTATTGATGGGCACATTTAAGTAAGGCATGGTACTCCAAAGTGGGCGCTTACACATAGGGAAAGTCTAAATAACTATATCTTCTTAGGAATCTTTGTAACCTTACTGGCGGTACGCCTTGGAAACTAGTCTACCTTAGCGATGTCTCCTTACTTTATAGTGCTTGACCTTTGTTTAATTTCTACAAATAACTTCACGAGCTATAAAACTCTAGCTTAGCATTTAAAGTTGATGAATGATGTCTAACTTGGTTAGATGTAGATTCATTGGATGCATGACTCATTACTCGATTTTAAGGTAGTGGAATCGAGAATTTAAGACAATATTAAGATTAACCATAAGCTTGTTGAATGTCCATATATCAGGAATCCGTACTAACAGCAAGGTTAATCGAAGGCCTATATAATGTTGATGTAAGGAATCCATAGAAACACCAAGGTTAACCAAGGGTTTAAATGAATGATTAGATTTTGAGAATCCAGGCTAACACTTAAAGTTAACCATGGGCCCAAGATAATGAAGCTTGGCCATGAAGTGAGAAAGCACCAAGAGTTGACATGCAAAATGTATATATATATATATATATATATAAGGAAAATATGTATTAAAAAGAATATTTCAAGTAATGTAAATCGAACTCCAATGCAAACATAAGGTAAAATAAAAAAAAGAAGCCCATATATGTAATATGATAAATGAAGTCCATGTTAGCATTGAAAGTAAGCCAAACTCCACATTCTAAGCTTAAGGACTTAATGATGACATGTCAAGTGGAGAAAGAAAACAAACATGGTGTGACTTATGAATCAACTTGAGGAATCGAGCTAGCACAAAAAGATGAAATGCATTAAGAGACATCATACCATACCATTAGACAAACTAATAGCACAAACATTTATTGACAAGGATAAAGAGAATTTGAATCACCAAATAACACCATGGATAATTTTAGGTGAAAAGAAAGGGAAAAATTGTTAGATTAGTTCCATCATGATTGCACACTCTACTTTCCTGAAAAGCTCATACTCAAGAATATTTGCTATTGCAAATTTCATATCGAGTAGCAAACTACGAGCTTCTATCGGCAAGTACAACTACATGCCTATTATTCTTGAGGATAAGAATCAAGCTTATCACCTCATCCAAAGTGCCACATGAAGCATGTATTCATAGAACTCCATTAAGAATCTAAATGTGATTGTCAATTGTAGTACTGTTGAAAGTTTGATTATGCCTTGTCTTTGTTCTATTTTCCTTTTTTTTTTTTTTTTTTTGAGAAACCAAATATTTATACCACCTACATGAGAATAACAAAGAAGGAAATAAGAACAAGGCATGAGGATTGAAAAAGAAGGGGCGAAAGAAAAAAAAAAAGAGAGAGAGCTTACGCACTGAAGAGATGATCAGCAATATCATGGTAAAGGAATTATTGAAAACAAGTTTATGTGCCCCAATGAGTATTTTTTAATTTTTTAGTTTAGAATGTCATAACCACTTGTTTGTGTTAGTTTGAAAGCCATAATTGTTGCCACTGTTCAAACTATAGACTTGCCATTATAATATTCTACTATTGGTGCTTCTACAACCTAAGGTTGTAATCTAGTGATAAAGCACAAGTAAGGCGATCACAATAGGAAAAAAATAATCATAGAAGTAGACAACTAGGAGACTTACCATTAAAGGTTGATACTTTTATGAGGAATGAAAGGAAATCAATAACACATACAAAATATTTATAGCCGATGCAAAGGAATTTAGATGGAGACGAATAATTTGAATCTAAGATTTGATAAAGAGGGATATATTAGATAATGCATAAATATGATTTAGCGATAACAAATATTGAGATATAGTTTGTTAGAGTAAGATTTGAAGGGGTTTCAAATTGAGCTTATTTGGTGAAAATCTAATCCAAGGAGAAAATATCGTAGGGGATTGCAAGGCTCAGCCTATGTTGGTGTTAAACCTAAGTGCACCATTTAGTTCGTGACTTATAGTCATGTTTATCGGGTGAAATATAATAATAATAATAAAATACCATACTACGGGGGCATTGCCCCCACACCCCTACATTATCTTTACATAGTGTAACATGACTCTTGTAATCTTTACAAGGGGCAGATGTTGTTGTTTTGTTACGCTACGCTCCTTCACTTCACATTAGAGCTCTGCTCTACTTCACAACAATACTTCACAACAGCATTACCCCATTTACTGGAATAAAAGATATATATATATACACACACATACAGTCGAATGGAATATTATTAAAGTTATAGATTTCTATAAATGCTCTAATTGCTTTATTTTTCTACTGATGCTCGTAAAATGAGGAAGAAATATCGAGATGAGCCAACTATGTTAACTCTATGCAGTAGATGCAAATTAATGTTATGAGAGCAATAAATCATTGCAAAGTACGATACAAAAGCATACCGAAGTATGTGTCATATGATAGCAAAATAAATATTAACATATCATACTCAACTCATCAGTGATCTAGAAGAAGCATTAATTCCATCGATATTAGAAGTAATTAAGTAAGTAAAGTCAACATTCAGTATGTTTACACAATAATTGAAGAAACAACTTCTAGAAATGTCCAAAACCCCTTTAATTATGTCAAAGGGACTTTTGGTTAGGGAGAAAAATGTAGAGAGTCATTTTGATAATTGGGCTTTTAACTCAATTTAACGCCATAGGCCGATATCTTGTACTAGTGACAAAGTCTACGAAATTGGCCCAATTAAGGATGTTTTAGAGAGATCTAGCTTGATAGGCTTAGAAGGAGAATAATTAGATTGGATTTTCCGCTCTCGATCTTACTTCGTTATCTCACACGTGAAAAAGTAGACTTAAAAACGATTCTTCTAAACTCATTTGAGCCTTAATTGGCTTTAATGGGCCTTAAGGAAGCTTATAAGTGCTCCTAGCTTTTTTACAACAATAATGGGCTTCCATTAACTATTATAAGTCCTTGAGTAAAGCCTAAGCCCATATACAAGCTTAGGAAGATTAAAGGAAATAATAAGCTTTAATAATAAGACTTAATCTCAATCATTTATCTTGGAGCTATTCGACAGATAATATCAACCTCCAAATTTTGATAAATAGAAGGCTCTTTCTCTTATTTGGTTTATTCAAAACATTGGTAAGCTTGAGATAAACCCAAAAGCTCTGTTGAAATCACTTTAGAAAAGATGAAACAAACAATTTATCAAGGACAATTTAAGAGCAATCAAGAAAATTAAATTCGATCCATTGTTACACATGCGCATCAAGAATATTAAGTTTGCCCCTTTTTCTTCCCACACCTCTTTTTAACGATATCCTTCCATGTGTCATAAGGTCAAGATGCTTCCTAGGTTGATCGACACACTTGTCATATATGATCAACCAACTACAATAACCCCATCACACATTTATATTCTTTAAAAGTAAGAAAATCTTTTTTTTTTTTTAATACAATATATGTTAGGAAAATTGTTCTAATTTATGCATTGGAAATATTGAGAGTAAATTTTTATTTATACCTAATAAAAATAATTGTTAGTTGAGGCAGCAAACTTATAAATATTATGCAAAATATTGTCCACTACCACCACCACCCCCCTCTCTTTTTTTTTTTTTTTTTTTGTTTTAGTGATTTGTTGTGCTTTACGTAAACCCAGACTAACAATAATTTGGACTTCTTTTACTTGACCTATGCATTAAAATAATAGATATTTACATATCCATATGCATTATAGGTATTATAATCGTTTCTTATTTATATAGTAATATATTTATTACCTTTTCTAATAGATCTATGTGTGGTGTACGTGAATAAGAAATGATTTTAACGATTGAAATACAAATTGATAATATACCACAAGACACGCACACACTGACTTTTTCGTATTCTTTACAATTATTGATGTGTCTTCAAACACGAATTACACTTCTACGTAAATCCCTCTTTTCTACACTGATAAATCTATGATACAATTATATTGGTTTGAAAAGAATCAGCTACACAAAGTGAATAAGAGAAGAAATAGTTTGTTTAATAGAAAAGAGACATTTACTATCCTCTTCATAATCAATCATGAATTCTCTTAACTGATGTAATTGTTGTTATATAAACAAACTATACGTATTCTGAATCTTTTTTTCCATCTAACTTGCAATTTATTAAAAAAGAGCGAGCAATTTATCAGGATAATTGAGAATTTTCGTAAATACATTAACAAAACAATTATGACTACTGAATAATTCAAGATTGGATGTTTTATTTACAATCGTGCTTTACGTACCAATTCTGATTTAATTTGATGTAATTTATTATTACAATAAATTTTATTGTATATCTATTATTTATACTACATTAGAAATATTCTATATAACTATAAACAAAGATATATATTCATAATATTACTGAATGCAATTATGCATTTCTTAGTTTTATTCATTTCAACACCATTCAAATGTATTTTTTAATTATTTTATTTATCATCTTTCATGTGTGTAATTTGACCCAAATACTCTTTTTTTTTCATATTTAAATTATACCTAGATATGTTTAATTTTTACGCATGAAGGTTGCGGGCCTGCTAGTTATTATACCAAAATTGGCAAAGACAACACGCCTGTCTTTCCTCATCCCTCCAAATGTTTGGTTTATTAGTCGGATTAGGAGCTAAATCCGGAATCAAGAAAGCACACAACAAACAAAACAACCCAAAGTTGAATTCAATTCCTGGTCGAAACTCAACCTGTTCCCCCACCCGAAAAAAAAAAAAAGAAAAGAAAAACAAAAATTGTCATAAAAGAGAGAAAAGCAACAAGACATACAATCCTAGTACCCAGGGGAAAAGAGCCAGTCATTAAATTATTACAAACAAAAACTTGTGTGTTTTCCCTTCAAATGACTTTTTCATTCCAATCTAACAGTCCCCCTCTTTCTTTCCATTTCTTCTCAAAAATCCCAAAACCCATTTCAGAACGTAAAACACACGAAGATCCAAACTTTTGATTGTTTTGGAGATTGCACATTTTTTCATATCTTAGAAAGCATTGAAAATCTCATCTTTGGTCCATCTAAAAACTACCCATTTGTTCATAACTCTAGATTTTCCTAAAAAGCACATATAACCCTGCGCTTACGTTGTTTCAAGAACTGTCCATTTGTCCAAAACCACATATTTTCCTTAAGAAAGAGAGAAAAATTTGAACTTAGGTTGCTTTAAGATTTGCCCATTTGTTCTTGGAGTCCCCACATTGATATAAAACTGAAAAGGAATAGAAGTTCTGCAGTTTTTGTAGTTTAGGTATTGGTATATGAATGTGAGGAGACAGAAAAAGCTGCCATTTTGATTTTAGAAAGAGGAGCGAAAGGGTGTCTGAGAATATGCATTTTTTTGGTTGAAGGTGAATAGGAAGAAGGAATGTGAAAGAGATAGAGAGAGAGCAGAGAAAGGAGAGAGAGAGAGAGAGAGAGAGAGAGAGAGAGAGAGAGGGATGAACAAAGAAAATGGTGGCATTGTAAATTCTTGGGAAACAACAATAGTGAACTCACAACAAGCAGCTACAGAGAGAAGAGAAAGCAGCACTTTTCACAACAATGTCTGTTGCACACGTGGACGATGATGACGTCACCACCACATCTGGTGATGCAACATACCATGCAGAGAAGGTCCTTCCGAATGGTGACTTCTACACAGGCCAATGGCAGCATAACCTTCCTCATGGACAAGGCAAGTACCTTTGGACTGATGGTTGTATGTATGTCGGTGAGTGGTTTCAAGGAAAAACTAATGGGAAAGGCAAGTTCTGCTGGCCTAGTGGCACAACGTACGAGGGTGATTTCACGAATGGTTATATGGATGGTATAGGTACTTATACGGGTCCTGACGGTGACACGTATAAAGGTTCTTGGTCTATGAATTTGAAACACGGTCAGGGTACTAAGAGTTTTGCTAATGGGGATTACTACGAAGGCGAGTGGAGAAAAGGTTTGCAGGATGGTCATGGGAGGTATCAATGGAGGAACGGGAATCATTATATTGGAATGTGGAAGAATGGGGTTATTAATGGGAATGGTACAATGATTTGGAGTAATGGGAATCGATATGATGGGACTTGGGAGAACAGTTTACCAAAAGGGAACGGGACTTTTAGGTGGGCAGATGGGAGTTTCTATGTTGGTGTCTGGAGTAAGGATCCTAAAGAGCAGAATGGGACTTATTATCCCTCGGGATCCATGGCTGCAGAGAATCTTGATTGGGATCCTCAGGAGTTGTTTGCAGTTGATTTGAATGATTGTAAGGTGTCACCTGTTGAAAAGGTTTCCGTCTTGCCCTCACAGAAGATGCTCGAATGTCCTCCTATTGAATCAGAGTTTATACAGAAGCAGTCGGTTTATAGGCCTTTCAAAGGTAATGATTCGAGTACAAAACCTAGGAGATCATCAGTTGATGGTAGGGTGTATGACAGTAATTGGGTCCACGATGGGGAGGCTGCAAATATGGATGAAGGTTTGAGATGTCTTAAGATAGAATATCCAGATCCGAGAGCAGTACCTTCAACACCAAGGCGGAGTTTATTGAAAATTCAGGCAGTGAAGAGACAGGGAGAGACTATTTCTAAGGGGCATAGGAACTATGATTTAATGCTTAATCTGCAGCTTGGGATCAGGTATACGATCTTGTGTTCTTTTTTGCAGTACATATAAAAAGGAGAAGTGGAATATATAAATTGGACTCACTTCTATTTATTGAAGTCTTGATTGATCCATTGTTATGTTGCATCTATAAAATTCTTTTCGCTCAAGAAAAGCAGGGAAAAGCATCATCATTTCTCAATCATGAGGGTTTTTTTTTTCCCCCCTTCACAGGCATTCTGTTGGAAGGCCTGCTCCTGCCACATCTTTAGATTTGAAGGCTTCAGCTTTTGATCCGAAAGAAAAATTTTGGACTAGGTTCCCTCCAGAGGGATCCAAGCATACTCCACCTCACCAATCATGTGAATTTAAGTGGAAGGATTACTGCCCTGTGGTATTCAGGTAATTCTTCTTAGATAATTTGTTTCGTGCTCAAAATTTTGTTGGTGGTAGTGTGGAATAGTTAAGAAGATACATGAGATAAAGAAATCATTCTCACCTATCATGAACTTGAGCTCTTTTCTAAAAATTGGAAGCTAAAAAAAAAAAGATTGAAAAGCAGCTATGAAGTGTAATGAAACAATTGACATTATGCAAATGACCGGTTTGATTACTTACAGTTCTTAAGGAGTTTATGACAATCATGAAATTCTATTTTTTCTCAAGAAATTATCGAAATAGAATTTCAATATGTCATCACATTGCTTAATTTGAATTTATATGGAAAGGACCCTGAGGAAGTTGTTCAAAGTGGATGCAGCAGATTACATGCTTTCGATATGTGGGAATGATGCTCTTCGAGAGCTTTCATCTCCTGGAAAAAGTGGAAGCTTCTTCTACCTCACCAATGATGACCGCTATATGATAAAAACTATGAAGAAATCAGAAGTGAAGGTGAGTATGAGATATGTTGAATTTCGGACTGCATGGGATAGCTCCATGTCTCACTTAGTTATCTTCAAAGTTCCTGTGAACTCCTGTTTCACCGGTGCATACTGATATGATTTATTTTTCAAATCTTTTGCTTTTAATTTATTTTGGAGTTAATAACTTCTGCTATCCCAAAATAGTTTCTTAGGATGTGCCGTGGATTTTTTTTTTTTTTCTGACATTTGTTAAACATTATCATGGTAATATTAATATGTCGTAGATACTAGTAGCTTTTGATAGGTGGTGGCAGAAAACAACTGTAGTAGCTAATTTTCTATAGTAGTGTTTAATAATTATGGACAATATAAAGGGAAAATGAGGAATATGATTTCTTCTTTTTTTATTAATAGAAACATTTTCCTTATTTATCATGTACATTTTCATGATAGTTAACCACCACCATCAATAATCAACTGTTCCTATACTTCTCACAATCACTTGTGTCACTAAAGTTGCTAATAATAGGAATCCTTGAAATTTGAAGATAAGATTTGATAATTGTGAAGCTTTGGTTACAACAGTTGGAAAAGGTCTAGTAGTTGGTTTATTGGACTACTCCTTAATTTCCTATTTTTGTACTCATAAGTTGTCCTTTCAATAATCAATTATGCAAGTGAATACTCCAGCTGAGATTCTCTTTCATGTGGCAGGTTCTCTTAAGGATGTTGCCCGCTTACTATAATCATGTTCGGGCATTTGAAAACACCCTTGTGACCAAATATTTTGGCCTTCATTGTGTAAAACTCACTGGAGCTAACCAAAAGAAGGTAATGTTTAAGAGGTATCTAGGATCAAACTTTGCTACTTCACTATGTTTCAGATAGTCTAGCCTTTACGGTTGTGCTGATTTGGATTAAAATGAGCCAGGTGAGATTCATCATAATGGGCAATCTATTCTGTTCGGAGTACAGTATCCACAGGCGCTTTGACTTAAAAGGTTCTTCACATGGTCGTATAACAGATAAACCTGAAGAGGAAATCGATGCAACTACAACTCTGAAGGACCTTGACCTTAGTTTTATATTCAGATTGCACAGACTTTGGTTCCAAGAGTTCTGCGGGTTAGCTATCTATTCGACATGTTATGACATGTATTTCCATCAGCTTACTTAGCCATTCAGATGTTATCCAATAAAGTAGGTCTTCAATTCAAACCCCTCTTGCACTCATTAAACTCCTATTAAGTGGTACGCCTGATGAGTTTCGATCAAAATCTCTATCCACGAGTGGGCAGGAGTATTTACCAGTACATATAAAACCACGCTGGATTTAATTAATATATCCTTTTAGATCAATGTGTTATGTATTCTAAATTCAAAAGCAAATGCAAGGAAGTTTGTGTTAGTGGTTTAAAAGTAAGGTGCTTTGACTATGGCCTGTATATTTGGCTTCACCACTAAATGAAAGCTTCTTTCTTTGCAGGCAAGTGGATAGGGACTGTGATTTCCTTGAACAGGAAAGAATAATGGATTACAGTCTCTTAGTTGGTCTTCATTTTCGACAAATATCATATGATAAGGACTCCCCTAACGGGCAAGCTGTTCCTTCTGTGGTTCAAACACCTCGAGGTCATCCTTTTTCGCTATTTCTTCATAACTAATCTTTTCTATAACAATTTTCTGAATGCTGATCACTGTGTTGAACTTTTGCAGGAAATGGAACTGGCGCTCGCCTTTCTGGAGTGGAAATAGATCAGCTTCTCACCGATCCTAGTAGGTAATAGAGCAATGTATATTACATTGAACTGTCACGACAGCATCCTGTTAGTAAAATTCTCTTCTACCATATCTGTTGCACGATATTTTGGGAGGCAAGATGGTTCTTTTAGTGGTTTTCTAGAAAACCTCTTTTTGTGGATAGTGGCAACAGATGGTACAAAATTTTTATGTTTTGTCATATCTTTTCAGGTTTTTTCTTTTTTTCCCTTCCCCACCCAGCCCCGACATACCCATTTTGCAGACCATACGTTGTGCTAGTCCACTAGATAGTTTCTCCGATCTAATCCTTTAACATTATGCGAAATAAACACTATATTTTAGCTACTCGATGCACAATTATATAATGATCTTTTGGAGTATCTGAACATATAGCTTATGAATTCCAGTGCTTGTTTTCATTGATTTACAATGTTGATATTTATTTGCAGATGGTCCTCCATTAGACTGGGTATTGGTATGCCAGCACGAGCTGAATTAACAAGGAGAAGAACCGAAGGTGAACCTCAGCCGGTAGGAGAGCCAACAGGAGAAATTTACGATGTTATTCTTTTCTTCGGTATAATAGATATATTGCAAGACTATGACATTAGCAAGAAGCTTGAGCATGCATACAAATCATTCCAGTATGATCCTACATCGATATCAGCTGTTGATCCAAGGCTGTATTCAAGACGCTTCCGTGAATTCCTATACAGAGTCTTTGTGGAGGATACATAGGGTTCGATTCACGTCAGATCTTCGGTATTACTTAGTAAACAATCATGTACAGGCTATCTATGTGGGATGATGGCGTTCACAAGCATCGGGTTACCGTTTTAGTCGTTTATGAAGAACCTCGAGGAGGCTTATCTACAACAACACTTTCCGGTAACTGGCTTGCAGTTTATTTTTTGTAGTCATCATCATTTTTCTATGTAGTTTTGAACATACGTTACAACAAAGGTATAGTGTGAGGATAGAGTGACATCGATGATGCTCTAATTGTATATTCACTAACCATAGGCAACTGATTTTGGGATTCGCCTATTTTTGTATATAAATTATCCCAAAAATAGACGGATGCCGGATTTTGGGATGCATATGTACAACAGATAGATGAAGTGGAGAAAAAGAAAGAAAGAGAATTTAGATGAGTGTCCCAAATTGCGATTTCAGTCTCAGAAGTTTGGTCTATTGAACTAGAGGTGTGAGGATATGTTCCTGCATCAGTGTGTAGGTGTAGAAACATTGCATGTTGCACTATAAAGTTGTAGTAAGAAAACACTGTATGTAGTCGGCAAGTATGGTCCAACTATACGAACATTCAAAATAGTGATGGGTGGCACAAAGTTGCGAATTCTGCAGCCGCCAAGTTGAGGCAAAACGGATGAAATCATTTTAAAACTGATTAATTATCGATGTGCATTACTTATACTTTGGATCAACTTAGTGATAGAAAGTCAAATTGAGAATTCAGTTCTTTGAATCTGAATTTTGGAGTAGTTATTGAAAGTATGCAGTCCTTATTTCCTTGTCATGCAAACTGAGTGGGCAGGCATGAAGTGAGTATTCTATAGGGCGGTTTTGATTTTTATTGGTGCTAGTGTCAAGATCATTTAATACATATTTTCCTATGAAGGAAAGTGAAAATCTGTTGGTTATTTTGTTTTATCTTCACTATTTAGGAAAACAATGTTGATAGCCCTATAAACTTTTTAAACTACCAGGATCCGAATGATCCAAATTTTCGCAATAGATCTTAAAAATTATTGATATTACAAAATTTCCTTCTATTGCTGCACCAAGTTAATTCTTCCAATAGCTATTACTTAACAATTCATCACTACGTATTGTTTAAATAAGAAATCAAACATTACCCCTCAAAAAAAGGTCAAATTAGTAAGAAAAACCTCAAATCTAATGGTGAATTAGCTTTTAATAAATCTTGTGTATATTAAGGTAGAAGATTGATTGAGTTAGTTATGATATGTGGTATTAAGTTGTTATGATTGTAGTTAATATTGAACTTGCTCTCATTTCTTTTAAGTATGCCGGGGTATTCATTCGTGTTAGCAGTTTTATCCTGTTCTATTTTGTTTCAAGTTCATGTGGGTATCAAAATTACATGAAATTTAATAGAGACCACAAATAATCGATTTACAATATATGATTGTATTTATCCATATCATAATTATGTCTCGTTTGTCATATATCGTGTTAGTTTCGTGTTTTCTCTTTATTAACATTGCTTTTTATTAACAACTAACCAATATTCGTAAAATCCATCAACCATGTAGAAGACTTGAGTTAGTCAAGGCATGCATAGAGTTAGAAGTTGCATTCACGTCACAAACGCGATGCACATAATGACCCACTCACTCTGTCCGTGAGTTTGAGGTGGTCCACAGTCTATAAAGATACTCAATTTGGTTCTTTAGTTCATGTGAGGTGACATCCTTATTTTATGACTTAAACTTCTTGGCCACCCATATTGCACTCCCTATACCACAATTTAGACATCATTTGGCATAAATTGTTGATTCTTTTGAAGGTGTGGCTTGCACATTAGTACAATGTATCTGTAGTTAACTAACTTTATAAGGAAAAAATAAAATAGTTATTCCTATTCTATAAATTTATTGATGATTTATTGCTACGAGTGTGAGGTTAGGAATTACAATTCCTTAATAGTGTTAAAGGAATAGCTATATCTTGATTATTTTTAACATATTCGCTAATAAGACCTTAAAGGAAATATAAGTTATACCGATTATTTCTCTATTTTATTTATTAAAAATTGTTAATTTATTCCTATCTTATTCCATTTGTGAAGAATCCAACTAAATCATATGGTTGTATTCATTACAATGAAAATCTATTTGTATAATGATCATTCAGTGTTTTATCAATATTCCCTCCCTTGGCCTAACAATGAAATTGTATAATAGTTAAAATCGAAAGCTAGCAAGTTTTTTTAAGATTGCATATGATTAAATTGAAAGTTAATCCTACCTAATTTAATAAAGAAAACCATATAAGAGAGAGGATCGAATAAGGAATAGAGCTCTTTACGCAGCTAAACTAGAGTTAGAAGAGTATCAAGCTACTCAGACATATAAGAGAGATCAACTAAGGAATGGAGCTCCTAAATTAGAGTTAGAGGAGTATCAAGCTACTCAGACACATGAAAATAGTCAACCCAAAAAAGAAAAAAAAAAAGGTCCTATGATAAAAATCGTGCACAAATCTTTGTGCAACTAAAAGTGATTATTCGTGCAATTTAAGCATTTGATCATAGGTGCTTTTAAAATGTAATTTATAGATCAATTACAATAAAAATGAAATATAATTATTTTTCAAGAGTTAAAAGAGACTAATTTTGAAATTGATTTCTCGATTTGAAGAGCATAAGTCTCCTCCTCCTCCTCCTCCTCCTCCTTCTTCTTCTTCTTCTTCTTCATAGAAGATGCTTGGTTTTTCCTTTAGGTAGGAAAGCCATTTTCTTGTATAAGGAGAAATATATTTCTATTCAAAAAATCCCTTTCAACCTAACAAAATAAAGAAAATGTTGTTGAAAAATACTCTTCTTGAAACAAATGGGGCTAACGTAAAATAACATCATGGGTAAATTGCAAATACAGCCCCTTACATTTGCTTCATATGCACTTAAACCTTTTATTTTTTAAATTAAGTGCTTTGGCCCCCAAATCTTTGAGAAATGTATTGTAGACTCTACTTTACTATTACACACTTAGATAAAAAATTTTAAAAAGTTAAATCAATCTTTATTATTTTTAATGGAAAATGGTCATTAAGGGACAAAAAGCACTCTTTTTGAAGAGTTGGAGTCTAAACACTTAATTTTAAAGACAAGAGGTTAAGTACATACTCAAAAAACATAACAAAGTATAAGGGGGATCAAGTGTCTATGAAAGAAACATAAGGATTGTATTTACAATTTTATCTGCAATACCCTTCAAGAGTATAATATAACAATTCTAATCATCAAGGCACATTCTAGTCCAATGGCCCATACTTAATCAAAACTCCAACATTAAGCTTACTTAACAATGAGCATTCTAACATGGATGACCTATTAAGAAGCAATTAAGTTGAGGACAAACTATGAAGCATATCACGCTAAAGTGGATAATGTCTCATCATACAAAAATCCGATCATTATATATGGTATCAGTACTCTCGAGCTAGAAGGGGAGATCTAAGTGCTATAGAGGGCAAAGTGTCACATCATTAGGATACCTCTTGAGCATGTAAGAGAGTTCCTCTAAAGTCTTCTTTACTTGATGTGGTTCTAGACATATGTGAAGAAATTAGTAAGGACAATAGTTTTATAAGTGAAGGGAGATTATGATTTTATAGTGTTTCAATTATAGCTCCAATTTAATACTATGAGATCATACTGATAATGACATGATAAGTTAAATATAAAACGCAATCGTCATCTAATCCTTTCTTTGAACATAAAGTCATCTTCTATATACAACACTTTAGTAATGTTTATCCTCTATTTGTATCTTTTCAATAGCGTTAATCATTTATTTGCACAGCTTTAAAAACAATTATTCTCTATTGGAATTATTCAAAAGTTTTATCCTCTATTTGAATTTGACCCTAACGTTCGTCCCTTAGTTTGTAATATCTCCTAATGTTTGATATGACACACCAAACTAATAATGAGCTCGCCACAATTAAGATCAATTGATAAAAACTCTGATGAAATAAATTGTTGATTATACTTAACATTCAATATGGTCTGACGAATAAACTTGGAGAGAAAATGATAAAAGATAACTAATGAAAAATTACTTCTAATAAATCATAACAAACTTATGAGGCATCGTAATGGAAAATTTATAAATAAATGGAAGTTCTTGAAAATAAAACATACCAAAATTCGACCTAGAAGTATGCCTAAAGCTGTTGAGTTGTTTGACTAATACCCCTTTGCCATTCAAATGGCTCAATTTTGTAGTTAGAAGGCTCATATCGCCAATCTCATAAGGGTCCCTTTGCCATTTACATTTTAAGTTAATCTAGCCCTAGCTAGCAAATGTCTTTTGAATGCTCCTTTATTGTTTTACACACCCCAACTTCTTGCAACTTGTGGTAGATAATATGGTCATAACTCGAAAATTTAATCTCAAATCTATACCCCTATAATTTCTTGAAATAAGGACAATCTTAATATATAAATTCCTTTTTTCACCTCCTAAACATTCAATGGCAATAAGGTAAAACTCGAACCATTTATTTTAGATTGAATATGTGTTCTTGAAGCCATGATACATTGTACGCCTATCATACTGCCATAGCTTACCTAAGATCACACAAGCTTCATTCATGGGAACCATATTGCACCACCCAATCCTCATAATTCTTGATAACTAATGGAATATTGACTTGCGTACATGAGCCATCCATAGAACCATCATACGCTGTGTACCTACTATCATGCCATAGCTTACTTAAGATCACATAAGCTTTGTTCATGGAGAACCACATTGCACATTATCTCGTCTTCATACTACTTGATAGCAAAAGAGCATCTCAACTTGCTTGTGCACATTAGCTACCCATCTACTCATCAAATTAATAGATTCAACAAGGTTTAGGATGTGTACCTAGGAGCTTCACCTTCTCTATAAACCTAGCAAAAGCAACATTTGTGAAACTCTTACTTTCTACAACACTTGCACAAGTCTTCCCATATATTAAGCACTTGGTATGAAATACGTTCTTTTGCTACTTGGGTGTTTTTCCAATTATGCACTCAAAACTTGCCTAATCACAATTGGCATGACTAGAATTTTTTCTCCCGCTATGTCTATCATCTCATTGTTATTGTCTACTAGGCCTGGGTTTTGCTCTTCTTCTTTATTCTTTGGTCTTTATAGTGTCTCTACTTCCTTTGATTATCATCACTTTCTTGTTTAGACATTGAGAAGCAATGTGATTAAATCTAATGCATATAAATCATTCACATCTTAGCTCCTCCTCCCTTGCACTTGCTTTACAACTTTACAGTCTATTTCTTCACTTTATTAGGTCGCCCCCTCTCTAACTTCCTCTTAACTCATTGCTTTTGTTTAAACTTGCCATGTTTAGGACTTCTTGATTTATGGCACTGCTGTAATTCTTTTTATCCCTAATGTTTTAGTTGCCTCTCTACCTAATCACTAACTGATCGACATCTTCTAGAGTGTTGCGAGGTTGCAACTTTACTAAATTGGCTATTTCATCCTAAAGCCCATTAAGAAACCATGATATGGATTGCTTTGAAGATTTATGAATTTCACATCTAGTCAAAGAGATCTTAATCTCTTATAGTAATATTTAACACTCATCTTCCTCTACCTCAAAGTCTATAGCTAAATTAACATTTCTTACTCAAAGCTTTGCCACAAATCTATATTTCATGGTCCTCCTTATCAACCTCTATGTTCTCACTCTCTCTTCTCCATCCTCTTGTCTCTTAGCTCACAACTTATCCCACCAAAGACTAACATACTTGATAAAAGCAAGTGATGCTAGTTTGACCTTCATCCTCTCATTACACTCATAATAGTTAAAAGATTTCCTCCATTCATAGCACCCAATCTAGGAATTACTCTAGTTTACTACTTCCACCAATTAGAAGAATCTTCATTTTAATATTTCCTATTCTCTAATCAACTCTCCCATGCTCTAATATTTTATCTCTACCAAAATTCTCAATCAGAGCTTCCTACCATCTTCCTTCTAATCTTACCTCTTTGTTAAACACTTGACTTCCATGATCTCTCTTCTCATACTTATCTCTATGTAGTCTCGTCCTACCATTAATTATGCTACCGCTTCGTGCAAATATTCCAATACATTTTTCAATTGAATTTCAACATCAACCATTCTTCTTCTCAAATCCCAATAAGATATCTATACTATCAATCAAGCTATCACTCAACATCTTAATAGCATTTTAATAGCTACATTTTTCTCTTTTAGCAATACAATAAGCACTTGAAATACTTCCCTAACTCTCTCAATGCACAAAACCACAACTTCAATAACAACACCATTCAATCATTAATACAACAACTACAATGTAAACCTTATCACTCTACAACCTACAAAAATCACAATCAATCAATAATAACAACTGCTCATCTTGAACTACAATCCAACCACAAATTACCAAATAGAGTGTAGAGTTTTGTGGGTAGCACGTATCAAATTGTGAGCTTTAATATCAAATTATGATGTGATTAGATCATTGATCAACTTGAAGCACGATCTTCACATACAATAAAACGAATAGGGGAAGAGGAAATATATTGTTTTTGATATTGTGTACAAATACTGAAAATAAAGGGATATAAACATAAACAACGAGTGATACAATGCACTAGCATCAAGTGCAAGCTATGTCTACAATCAGAACAACCAAAGATGTAAAACTAATCATAGTGTTAAAAGTTTGCAAGAAATCAATGATGAGTTCACTACAATTAAGATTGATTGATAAAAACTCTAATGAAATGAAGAGTAGATTTACACTCAATATTCAATATATTCTCAAGATCAAACTTGGAGAGAGAATGACAATTAGTAAACCTTAATAAAGAATACTAATGGTAAAACTGTAAATAAGTGAAAGTTCTTTAAAACAAAATATAATATAATTCTACCTTAAGAGACACGTGAAGGTGTTGAGTCTTTTAAACGGTAGCCCCTTGCTAATAGTTAGGATGGCTCAAAGAGTCCTTAATGATCAGAAGGCTCGTGTTGGAAGACGAATGGGGTTCCCTTTGCTTTATGCATGGCAACCCGACTTGGCCTTGGCATTGGAATGGCAGGCAGTTGCCACTCGGATGCCCCCTTTATTGTTTTGGACATCTCAACTTTTTTATTAACTCTTGTGATAACGTAATAGCCCATGCTCAGTCTACTCTTTAGCTCTTTAGTTTGTGGTTTGAATCCACATTAGAGCATGGCCTCCAATAAAAAATAAATAAATAATGTTCAAAAATTTCGTGACTAGTTAACCATTGGAATGTGAGTAGCTAATGTCAAGAATCAAGATAAAGTGTATCTTCTTATAATTCTCTTAAATGGGATTTGACATAATAATAATAATGCAGAAAAATTAAACTTCAGAACATTTTGACTATGATATGATGCCTATCGAAATCTAGATTCACGACAAATCAATCTCAAAACTTAAAATCACAAAATTGATAATTAGCTTTTGTAATTTTTACTTTTCCAGGAGGAACGAGATCGACATCGAAAAAGTACATCATCTCATCTTTGCAAAGTAATAATGGACACATTGATTTCCCTTTCTCTGGAAGTACGGTATATGATCGCCTGCTTAAAAGCACTTCAGGAAATCCCAGCAGTGGTCAATTCAATTCAGTTTTTGTTACAAGCAGCATGAGCATAAGCATAAGCATTATTTGAGAAAACCACCTCGACTACTAAGTATGGTGTCAAAACCTAGAAGGATGCCCCTTAGCTTGGCTGAATCAGCATTAGTGCAAACCCAAATCTTTTGTAGAAAGCAGCCGCAACCCCGTAATTCCCTGATTATCCCTCCTGCCTGCCCCCTGCAGGATCGGGATCGGGACCGGGATTATCTCCCTCAGAACCATCACAATTTAAACTTAAAAAAGAACTCCAAGAGGAGTATTCCAAGTAATTACGACGCAGCCCCTTGCAAAATATCTATTATGATGCACTACAACTGCTAGACGCTGCAAGTGCACCAATGTGTGAACACAGAAAAAGAAGGACAACCATTACTAAATGATTAACAAGTTATTGACTTTAAAGATATCCAATATTGGAAATATAAATGAATCGATCCAGTTATTGACTAGAGGTGAAGACAAATACTGGATATCTTTTTACAAATGTTTATGCACAACAGAGTACCTTAAGAGAAAATGAATAAGGCAAGTTATAGACTAAACCGGTAGATAAGGGGAATGTAATTACTTGATGCAAAATGATTTGCACTTAAACAGGTAATAATTCCTCATAAGTTTCCCAGGTTAATCCATGATATAGTCAAGAGACAGGGTGATTGCGTCTACGTGACTATCCAGAAACTCACCCATACAATGTCCATGCACGGAGCAACCACGTACACACAGACACAGGCAGCCAAGATATATCCTTACCTAAGTGCAAGTTGATGTGAGAATGAGAAAAAGGAACATTTAGAGGTGAACCTCGTATCTAGAATAATACATTATATTTTCAGACGGAGATTTCTATCTATCTTCATATTGACATGCACCAAGATAAATTTCCCTAGAGGCGATAATAATATAGATGATTCAATCAAGTCTAGATGAAGGGAGTCCTGAAATACAGATTTACATGTAGGCTATGATATTCCCTGCAAAAACTACCACATATATACTTCTGAAGCTAGCTGAACCGTGTTTTTGGTCAGATGCAACAGCTGCTGATCTCACTCATCACCTAGAAATTGAAAGAAGTATTGCCATCAGTACTCACCCTGTCAAAAGCATTTACCTAGGTAAAAGACCAAAGGAATCAAGTTGTAGAAGAGCCAGGAGCTCAATTTGATTACAAAGAAGAGAAACTCCTCAACATGCACAAGCAACAGATCCATCAAGATGCTATTTACTACTGCTGCATTTAAATTTATAGTCATATAATTCAAAAGTTTTTATGTGATCAAAAGATCTTACTAACTGCAGGGTATAGAGTACAAATTTTAGGGCAAGAAACTGTTATTCTTCGTAGATTTTCTCTTAAGTTTCAATGATATCAGTGATTGTCACTATACTTATGAGAGTGTGGTTTCATTCTTGATATTAGACCACTAAAATAAGCATGGCAGATATCATCCTAATCTGCAGTCTTCACTTTATATTTCCAAGACAAGTACAACCATCAGCTAGGAGAAAACAAGTTCCATATTCATGCACATCCACTTGCAATATGCACAACAATATTTGTTTTATTTATATGTGGTTTCTAATTAGGAGCCGTTCAATAGAAACATGGCAAATATAAAGATCACTAAATTGTAGCAGAAGTATGAGGTTAAAAACTTAACTAAAGAAAGCTAAAGCAAAAGCAAACTGCTAGGTACATGAATCTTTGCAACTTGCTCGGTGGGATGTGGAAATTCATAAAAAAATCTTCAAACTATTTGTGGGCACTTGCATAAGCACCTAGGCAATTGCTATGTGTTGCAAAACGCTCCATCTCTTTTTGATGAATATTCAGTGTTCCACAGTGATGTCACTAGGTCTTCTAATGTTTTTTATTCTCTTCAGAATCATTATTTTGGTCATGAGGAATAGCATTAACTAAATCTTTTCAAGTCAGACCATCAAAATGTGCTATCTGAAGAAATCAACTACTTTACTCCAAACAAACAAAAATTGATTTATCTTATTCGAAATTTTCATCCAGAAAATCTGGTGAGGAGTGTCAATAAAGAGTGTATGTAAAGTATGCCAACAGGGGCTATAAAGAAACCAACAAGAGCTGAACAATATTAAACTCTGAGCTCAACTTTACATATCGAAGCTTGATCTCAACTCAAGCTTTGGTTTAGAGCTCAAGACCTCAAGCTCAACTCCACTCGACTAAGCTCATTTCATCACAATTATTTATCGAAAATTATATTACTTAAATTTATGCCGAAACTCGATAAATCTACAAGCTCCACTAGAATTCATTTATGCTCACAAGCTCATTAAGGTGAGTAGGTTGAGGCTTGAGCTTGGCTCGACTTGGCCATTCTCAAAATCCAGTTGAGTAAATATCAAGCCAAACTTAAGTAGCCCATGGGTCAAATAAATTCATTTGCAACCCTAATTTCAACAAAATCCATAATCCTCAAAATTCATGAATAACAAATTTTCATATGGATTAGTTCTACGGAGGGGATCATGCAACAAAAAACTAATTTCATATGCAGACAACTAAAAAAAAAAAAAAATCTCTTTGTTAGCATAGAAGAAGTTGTACCTTGCAGCAACCTCCGGCAGCCAGATGCTGCGTAAGCATCTGATGGATCAACAATGGGGGATGACTCCCTGTTTCTCCCTCCGCTACCTCCTTCAATCCGCAATTTCGAAATACAAGGAAAAGAATTCTTCTCATCAATGCCTTGATCATACAGGAATCCTTTAAAAACATGTCCACTAATGGTAACGGTTGCCTGGTAGACAAATTCAGCTGCACTATCCCTAATCGCAGTGACCCTAATGCACCTGAAAACTGCTGGGGCTCGAACTTGATTCGGCAATGACCGCTTAAAGCTAGCATCTGAGCTTCAAGATAAGTTCACTCGCTCAATGCCAGACAAAGCTCATTTAACCAGAGAGGAGCAACCAAAGATCAAGCATGTAAAGATGATCGTTAAACATACACAACGCCCTCTTAACAGAACATTTGACTTGAACTAGACAAAATTTTAAATCAACATGATACGACACATATATACCAGTGTTTGACACAAAAATTACGTAAATTGACACAACCTTGTCTTACCTTTGGTACTAATCCTCCATAAAGCAAGTACAACACATTAAGCCCGAATATGACCTGAATGCAACACAAAGTGATACAGCTATATATAAAAGTAAGCTGTAATTCCCATTGTTTTGATAAATCTTAATTATGATCCTCGACAAAGCACGAAACTGATACAACACATCTACCTAAAATATGATCCAAATGTAACTCGGATTGACACGATTATAAATTTGATTATTCTATAACGTTCGATGATTTTATACACCTTTCATACTGAACCTAGACAAAGCTCGAAAGCAATACAACAAAAAAATCCCCAAAATGATCCGAATGTAACACGAATTTAACACGACCATATGTTAAACTCAATGAGTTAATTTTAAAATCTTAATAACTTTTATTTAATTCTAATACTAACAAGAATTCTGACAGGAAATGAAAACCACACACGGTCCTGTTACCTTGATGACAGGAACTAATATCAAAGCTTCTAGGAGTAGTAGCGTTAGAAGCAGAAGAACCGTTGTTATGTCCATTTTGTTGTTGTGATGACATATCAACCCTGGGCCTTTTATGAGCAGCCGAAGATGACCCTGAAGATCCATTACCACCACCGTTACCAAAGCTTATCCCCACCATCGCCATCTGCCTTTCTCTCCTCTTCGCAGCCGGAACCCACGTGCTCTTCACGTGAGTTGGACAATCATAACCTCTACTCTTGCAACAAGTCCTACACCTCCTAAAATTACACTCTTTCTTTGCCCTGTTTCCACAATCTCTACACACCCTCAAGCTATTTCCATCAAAGTTCTCTCCTTTATCATTGTCTTCGTTATTAACGACACCAAATCCATCCTTTTTAGCAAAGAAGTTGGAAGAATTGTGATCATTGTTTCCGCAGTCATCGACGGAAGCATTCGGTGGCACCGCGCTGCAAGGGGTGGCTGTGAGAAGGGGGAAAATGCTTACTCCGACACCGAGGGCCGCGGAGGAAGGCAAGTGGTGGAAGTTGGGATGGTGATCGGAAGAGGAAATGGGTGGTGGTTGCTGGTGCGGTGCAATGAAAACAACATCTCTTAGACCTAACATGTTGATGTGCTCTGTTGTTGTAGGGATTGATGTGTAGTTGAAATGGTGGTGTGTGGTGGCCATGCACAAAAAGAGAGACAGAAAGAGAGGAAGAGGGTTCGATTGGGTGTGTGAAATTAGCAAAAGAATGTGGAGTTGACAGTGTTTTGCAGATTTTTGTTTTTGCTGCTCTGTTTTCGTTTTTATGAGTAAAGCATAAGGAAGGGATGGTTAGAGAGAGAAAGAAATAGTATATGTCCAAAAGGGTGTTTGGGAATGAAGGGAGATAGTAGAATTAAATAGTGCTTTTGTAAAGTTTTGCTTTCTTTGCCCTGTTTTTCTAATTTAAGAGTGAAGTTTAAGGATGGACTTCTTGAGAGAGAGAGAGAGTTGATTCAGAAGGGTATTTGTCTATTTGGGTGTCCGAAAATGAGAAGAGATTATCGGGGGGTTTGTGATTTTGGCTTTGTTTTGTTCTGTTTTCTCAATGCTGTGGTTTTGATGAGTGAAGTTCAGTTCTGGGATTTGGGAGGAGGGAGGGAGAGAGAGAGATGTGATTGAAAACGGTGTAGAGAGAAGTTGACTGATAGTGGATTAAGAAGAGAAGAATGCAGAGAGAGAGAGATAGAGAGAAAGAGAGAGAGTGTACACTCTACTGTTACTCGGACTTAGAGGTGTGTGTATTTTCAGTATCTTTCTGTGAGTTCCAGCTGCAGAGCTATTTCTTCTTTTTTAACACTCATATTGCTTTTGATGGTGATGAAGATGGTGGCCTTGGGATTGTTTTTTTTGAAAATGACGACTCAGACTCTATTCTTTCTTCCTTTTCTTTTCCTCCCCGATACATGAGAGTAAAAAAAACTATGCTGCTTACCCTTGGGCCCCGCTGATTAATAATACTCTGTATTTATTAAGAACCGTTTAAATTATATTTATCTTTTTAAATGTACTGATAATTGATACTGATATATATACACACACGTATACAGTAAACGGTGGATAGATGTCGATAATAAATAAATATTTAAAAGTAATGATAAGTAATTTTAAAAATATCTTGCATTTTTTTTTAAATCTGTAGAGCTTTTCTAAGAAATGGACACGATACATTCGTCCTAGAGCTAGACCGCACAATAGTTTCAGTTTTCTTTGTTTACCATTTAATAATGAACCATGCAATTATGTATAAGAGATTTATTTTGTTTTAAATCATAAAAGCGATTTAATTTACGAATTTGATTTGGTTTTATAGATGCCATACCATCATTTGTAGTGTCTAAGCACTTGTTTTTAGATGAAAAACAATATTTCTTAATTTTAAACTGATTATACATTTAGGGAAAAAAAAAAGAAAAGAAAATTTTGAACACCCATTAAATTTTTCTTTCAACGATTATAATATAAAATATTACACAATATTGTAAGATGAATAAAATAAAAAAAACTCATTCATTGTTTTTTTTTTTTTTTTTAACAAGTATTGCAAACACTATAGATCAAAATCCTTGTACCGAATCATCTTCACAAATTTAGGAAGGGAAGAATTTAACGTCAAACAGTGAAACAGAAGAATCTTTTTGATAAATGTGAGTGAGCCTTATAATTATTGAACCAAACAGCTTATAACAAAAATCGAAATAGAGAGAGAATTTAGGGTTATGGAGTGTAGCCGTCTGAGCTAAAAGCTATGCTGGCCCCAATCTAGTGATCTAATCTAGTTTGTATTAATACCAATGGAACTGAAGTTTCCGTTTTGGAAATGTTAGTTCTGTCCAGAGAAAACAGGCCTTGTTTTCTTTTTAGGAAATAGATAAAAGGGTAAGATCATGTTAGAAAGATATTCTGCAATACTACTCTGCACTGCACTCCACTGCACTTCCCATTATTTTTCCATTAATGCTTTTCTTATTCATGGAATATAAATCTACTTCGACTTCAAGAGTTACTGCGTTATCTAGTAAAACAAATAAATAAATAATTTTTAATAAATGATCATGGACATGTGCTATTATTATTTTAAACTAAAGCAAAGACAGGCCGTATGAAAGTAAAATTTTACATAAAAGATATAAGCAACAATTCGAACATGGGATTTATATTTAATAACACGGGATATTGGTGAGCGCTTGTTCAAAAATTCAAAAAGAAAGATTTCTCTTTTTTGTTTTCCTCCATAGACTTGTTTCTTCTTGCAATCAGCCAGCAGGTTGCTAGTTGTATTATACAAGTTATCCATCTATATTTTACTTCATCGGATAAACTTTAAATAGATTTTAAAGATCATGTATAATTCTTGAGTATAAATTTTTCAGAACTTATCTTTATAGAATATGATACAGTTACAAAATTTTTCTACTTTATACTAATGTTGAAACTTATACCTAACATTGATGATATTACATGTTTTGACCAATAAATGTTTTAACAAAATTAAAAGAAAAAAAAAAAAGAGTCCATAATAAAAGTAGGAATTTTCTTTTTTTAATTTTACATATTTTACAAAAGGTTTCGTAAGCTTTGCATACTTGATTCACTATGATTGAAACTAAATATAAATATACTCTACGGCTCGGTTTTTTAACCAAGCATAAAATCATCTACTATCGATGGACATAGACCAAACGAAACTATAAATTGAACTAAACAGTAAATATCAAATCGATCAAGCATTTGTCCTTTTTCCTTTTAATTTTTTATAAATATCATATTTAATATTTAAATTTTATCCATTTTTATAATCAACTACCTAAAGTTTAAAAGTATCAATCCCATGTCATTTAAAATAATTTGATTAGATAATTAATCGTGTAGTTGATTCTAAAAATAGACAAGATTTAGATAGTCAATTCTAATAATAGGCAAAATTGATGTATCAAACTGTCATTTTTAAATCTTAGATAATTAATTATAAAATATAGATATTAAATATGATATTTATCCTTTTTCTTTTTCCCTTTTGAATGACCGATTTAGTTTATATTGCGTTTGAAAAGGGGTTTACTATTGAGGTCACCAAACCTAACCATATAACACTTAGCAGTTCAAACCATAAATTCTCCCATTTAAATGACAATAATAAGAATGAAGACGTAAATTACGAGAAGGAGTGTCAAAACTTAAAATAACTATTCCGATATTTTAATCATGTTAAGCATAATTTTCATGTGTAGAAGAAATTAAAACATTGGCTAACTAGTTTAAGTACATCCAAAACGTTATAGAACGTAGTTTTATATAGATTTATGTAAAGATCGATTTCGAATCGTGAATCAATGTAGAATTGGATTGATCCAAGGGTAGACTAGCCTGAATCGGCCTATGAACCACTAAACCTTAAGGGTCTAGGCGATTTAACCAGTCAAACCCGTTGAACCTATAGGTTAGTGAATTAGCCGGACCAACTTGTTAATTTAGAACGATTCCGCTCCTTTAATATTAAAAATAAAAAATTGTTACATGTCTTTTTCTACTATTTTTATCTTTCCCAATACACAACAATCACAAATTATAATTAATAGTTATGTTATAATTTTATTCTTCTCATGTTGATAATTTATTCCAAAATTCAAATGAGATATTAGCATCCTTTGTAAATTATAACTTTTTTTGTTTTACTTAACATTACTTAATATTTTAATATTAAAGTAATATTATACTCACGCAATTTAAATTAATTATTTCAAAATAGAATAAAATTTGCAACTTCTCCCGCTAACACTTTATAAGATATAAATTATTACAATTATTTTGGGAAAAAAATAGAAAATGAGATCAAATGAAAAATTATTTAATATAGAAATAAAATTGAAGGAAATTTATAAAATAAATAATAATAAATAAATAAGACAACTAATTTAAGGGCCAACAAATCAACCATTGACTGCTAGTTCAACCGAACTAGTCTAGACCTGTATCCTCAAGAGTCAGATCCAATTTAATCTTGTATTGGTCTGTAAACTAAGCAGTTCAAAGCTGATTCGACTCGTCATTCAAGTTTAGCTATATACAATTTTTAATTCAATTCAATTTGACTTTGTTGCCATGGTTGATTTGGTTGTATAAATGCTAGATCCTGTCCATGCAATGCAAGACAACTGATGAATTGTCCCGCTTTCCTTAACAATTTAGAATGTTGAAATGGGAAGTTGAAAAACAATTCCTTAGCATGTGCAACAATTGAATTGCATGATCCCTACCTAATGAATGAGAACGCCGAACAACAAAATATTTAATAATTAAGTCTATAGGCAATATGACTGTGATGGCCAAAAGATTATTCCTATAGACTCTACGCTAATGATGTAGATACGAGGATAAAGTATTACACAAAATATAATTTCTTGAAGAAAAAAAAAATATTTGGAATTGTATTCTCCTCTCTTTTACACATAAATTATTTGCTTAAACATAAAAGAATTTATTAAATAATTTACATGAATATAACGGATTTTTAGTGTATTACCCCGTCTCGACCCATTCACGGTATTTTTGAACCTAAATGGTTCGATTATGATATTGAAGGGAAGAAACAAATGATTTTCTAAAATTATAATTCAAGTGAGCTCATGCAATGTATTTATTTACAAACAAATAGAAATATTCCTTCTAACTTGCAGTAACGGATGGACTTGCTTTTTTGAAATTAACAGCTAATTTTTGTTTCAAGTGATATTAACTGCAAAACATGCACAAAAAAAAAAAAAATGCATTCCGATAATTCTCTTCCATATTAAGTCTGTAAGTAATGAGGCTATTATTTGTTATTTGATTACAGATACTGATAATTCAGCATGCACCCTCACGTAATAAATATCATGGCCAATGAAAACCCCATACATGTGAATACGAGGGAAGAGAGAGAGAGCTTGCAATTGGGTCGTTGCGATTAAAGGTTGAATGTTTAATTGTCCAGGCGATAGTGATAATATATGGTGGCTTCATTAGGGTCAAGGGGTTCCATTGCTTGCTCTTTTTCATTTCTTGTGTTTTTTTTTTTTTTTTTTAATTTGTAAGCTATAGATATATTGCAGTAGAAAATTACGGATTCTATAGTTTACATAATTATAGCAACAACAACAACAATGAAGTCACATATTCCTATTTTAACAATTATCTAATTGCTCCTTGATATGTATAAAAGGACTAGTGTCCTATTTCAAATATGGAGCAAGTGTTGTGGCAGCTTAAATACAAGCATCTCCTCATTTTCCATCAGAAAACCAAAATTTGCTAGCCCATCAACTAGCTGCTTTGCTTCCCTTAGCTGATAGTCAATCTTGAATACCTTTAAATTGGATTCCTAAATCCCTGCAAGCAACCAACAAATTCATAAAACACCATTGATATTTAGAATAGGTAAAGTTATTAAGAAACCTAACTACAAGTAAAGAATTTGATGAAATTTCAATATATTCCATGTGCATACACCTTTCATAGGTTAATGCATAATAAATAGCCCACATCTCTATTACTAAATTGTTCATGTGCCTTACTTTTTTTATTAAACCCAATATCGAAGATAAAGTATAGGAGGCCTGAACTTTTAAATTTAGATAGTTTGGTGCCTAATCTTTGAAAACCCACTTTTTAGTGCCTAAAGATTTAAAAGGTGCTTGAATTAGTGTTGGTTTATAACAGACATTAGGATAGCTAACGACTTGACCTTCTTTTTTGCCACGTAGATACAGTTAGAGTGAGAAAAGGGAAGAAAAAGTTTTTGTAGTCAATCTTTGACTCTAAATTGCATTGAAATTTCACAAGTCTAACTATTATTGTTCTTTTAACCACCCCTAACCCCCTTGTTCCCTTTCAAAAAAATCATGTGCAAGAGTGTTGAAACCCTAACCCCCAAAAGCCTAACCCCTCAACGTTAGTTTGTATTTTTTTTATTTGTTCTTAGCTCTGTAGGTATAGGTGAAGCACAATACTGAAAAGTATAATGGGCTATAGTAGGCATCGAAGTGTGTGCAATTCATCTCCAACTGCATCATATAGCATCAATAGTGGGGATGACAATGTAGCCAACCCATAGTATAAATGTTAGATGCATACTGTGTTGCTAACATGTTAGACGCGTGATCACCCAGGTTAGTGATTTTTCAGATGTCCATTGTATAGAAAAGGTAGATGCAGCTATTTTAGATGGCATGACTCCGTGTTCCTTGATAAGGCAAAGGTGATGATAAATCACTTATTGGAAAATAAGCCAACACAAATGCGCGATTTATATGATGTACCAGTCCAATTATAAAGGGAAGTTTGCTTCGCTCAATTCGAAAAATGGATGCTACTATTTGGCATTGTTGTTTTGGTGATTCTAGTCATGTACGTTTTGAAGTAGCAATGAATCAGTGAATCATATTTAGTTCGATTTCTGTTAATTTTTTTCCTTTTGTATACTCAGGACCTTAGGAGATGATGTTGTCATAGATGGAGGCCTTATTTTGTGTTGGACTGCTCATAACAGGCTTATATGATGGCAATGAATTTAAGTTTCCTAGTAATGGAGTTCCAAAGTTAAATGCATTTATAGTCGTTCTTTTTCATTTGATTTGCTGTTTAAACCATGTGTAATCTCTTATGTAATCCAAAGTTGAATGCATTTGTTACATTGAACTAAAGGGGACGTCCTGTAATAAAATTAAGAATATATTCAATTGCCCTTGAATTACAATGTGAAGCAAAGCAAAACCATAAATCCGCCGCACTAGGTGAAAGCTACTATTCGATTGGGAACATCAAAACAATGAACTAAAATTCTCTTCTATTGTTAGTTCAAGAACAAATGAAATCCAAAAACTACTCTTTATCCTTACATTTGTTTAAAAAAAAAAACAAAAAGAAAGAAGTGAATTTCTTCACCTCTACCTAACATGTTCATGCTAATTAATCCAAAATCAACTGTGCTTTTCTTTAAAAAAAAAAAATATTCATCACCATTCAATGTACTATTTCAAACTAGCGAATCAACCAACCTATTTCAACACTACCCCACATAAATCCATAACTATCACTTACATTGATTCGCAACTATAAGTTGATACAAAATCTACTACTAAATACATCAAGATGAAGTCATTAACCAAAAAACAACCTAATTCATGTTAAGTTGAAAGAAGAAGAAAAAAATAATGCAACTTTCAAGCACATAACCCAGGTTAGTTCATTGAAAATAAGATATTTATATCAAGCAAAAGAGCCATAGCCATCAATGTTGTCCAACATAACAACATTATAGAAAGTTACCAAAAAAAGGAAAAACTAACAGCAAGCTCCTATCAATCAAAAGAGTCACAATAGGACATTAAAAACATCAAGAGTGGATAGGGATCATCCAACATGCTAAAAAAACAGTAAATTCCCCCTTAGGAAACCTCATTACAAGTCATTTCGTCTAACTTATCATCACAAGAACCAACAAAAAATCTTCACCGCAGTTGAGGCATTTGAATGTTTTAATCAACAATCATGACATAGCCCAACTTGTTTCCCTTTCTCTAAATAATTCTTGTACGGTGTCATCATAAGCCGGGAACTCTTCCTTCTTATAAATGAAACCACCTTAGACTTAAGCAACTCCTTCTTCCCCTTAGCGGGCATCTTATCATCATTTCCCCTACACAAATCAGCCTCCTCATCACTATCACTTCTCGCAACATCAATCATAATGTAGTCTTCATCGTAACCATTATCTTTAGTGGCATCATTCATGACACTATTTGTAATGTTCTCCCTTTGAGCATGTCCATCAAATTCAATCAAGGGGTGCTCCTAGTGGTTGTGTTATTGCTCGCCACCCAATGGGAATGGAGTGCTTTTGAAATGTGCTTGGGTTGTAGCATATACGTCTAAGATTTCCTCTCTGTCTACTCTAGCTTGACAGAACTTGTAATCCATTCCTTCGATCTGGAAGATAAACAAGATAATTTAGGCTATGTCAAATAATATATTAGAATGCATAAGATGTTACCAATTATTACATACCTCTATCTACTGCTCCAAGTTATCAGTTCCTTCATTGAAGAGCCCTATTTCTTCTTCATCCCTAGCTCTTAATCCTCTTTGTGCTTGGAACGCTACATAATTACACTAAAAAAATCCCATTACACGTAAAAAAAGTGATACACACATATTCTTTTATAACAACCATACCTCCTCGTACTACCATGGCAAGGAATTCTCAATCAAGCAACAACTCCTACTACTGTAACTAGTTTTTTTACCTAACTTATAGGTCATAATATGTCCTTGATAATTTTTACGTGGCTATCTCTTTCCCTTTAGCTTTCATACCTTTTGTGGATGCTCTCTAATTCCTCTTTTCTCCTTTACTTTTGCAACCTTCCTTTCTTCGAACACTTTAGCAATAGATCCGAACCTTCAACACCAGTATGTTGCCAAAACTTCTCAGCCCTTATACCCGTAATGCTTTGACTATAAATCTTCTTAAATGTTTCCTTCTTATAACACTCGACGTCATAATCTTCAAGAACAAGTCCTAAGTTCACAATTGCAGTTATAGCATAGCAACATGGGATGCCAGTTAAGTCCCATTCCTAACGTACACATTTCTGCTTCCCAACATCAACAACATACATTTGTCTTTCATGATGAATCTCGTACTCTGATCTACCTCTGAAATATATCTGTCACTATCTTGCCTTTTGCTTACTTTGCTTCAGCTTAGTTCCAATTTTAGGACATATCTTGCCATTCCACTTCGCTAATTCCTCCTGTTGCCTTTGGATTCAGCCTTTAACATAAAGTTATATTTCCTTTAGTATAGCGATAATGAACTTGCACCTAGCTTCCAATATCTTCCCATTAAAAGCTTCACAGAAATTGTTATCCAAAATATCGCAATAGAGAGATGTCCTAAAGAAAGCCACATACCAGTGTTTCGGATCTGTCTTCATCAAATCTCCCCATGCCTCCTTATTAACCCCAACCAGTCAATTGAAAATGGCCTCGAAGTCTGCAACAGTTGTGACCTTAGCCTTGTTAAAAAAAAACTTCTTGAAAAAAAGAGCCTTGTGCTTCTTCCCTCAATTGGCATAGATGTGTCTACCATACATCCTATGCTCAGCATATAGGAGAAGTTCCTGTATAGCTAGTAACAACCCTTGTAAACAAACTAAATTAGAATTATACACATGCCTAAATTAGTAGATGTACACAAAAAAGAATCGAATTGTTACCTTCAGCTGGTCGGTGATGAAAGTCCACTTTCGTCCATCCCTTTCATCTTTGTCAAGGCCATCCATTAAAGTACACAGAAACCACAACCATGTGTCCTTACTCTCAAATTTCACTACTACCCAAGTAATCAAGTACATCTGGTTATTTACATCCCTCCCAATTGCAGCCAACAACTCCCCCTTGCATACTCCTTTCAAAAAACATCCATTAAGCCTAATTAGCCTACTACATCCACTTAGATTCCTTTCCCTTAACCACTTGAGGCCTACATAAAGTCAATCGAAACTTGGTTTTCCATTGTACTAATCCCTTTGTACCCACATCAATATGGTAGATCTAAGGTTCCTTTCCCGTAGCTTCCTAACATAATCCCATATCATGGGATACTCCTTCTTATAAGAACCTAAGGGGATTTCGTGTGCCTTTTCCCTTAGTCTACGACATTGATATAGTGTCACATTAATGTCCAAGTGTTCTCGAACCAAATTCTTTAAATCAACTAGCTTGACATATGGCATAACCCTTATAGATGGTAGGAAAATCTTTGCCAACAAACTACTCCTCACCCACTTGTTCACAAAAGACACACCACATGTATGTTGCCTCCTATATGTCTTCAAACAGGAAGCTTGAGTAGCCTTATCAAATGAAGCAAACATGAGCCATGGGCAACCCTACTTCGCACACTAAACTCTAACCTTCTCATGTGTGTTTCGATCATACACATAGTCCTTCTGCTCTGCTATTGTATGCCTCTTCATTGCATTTTTAAACTCAATAAAATCCTTGAATGCTGTTCCAATCATGAAATGCACCTCTCTCACGTTTGGATCAAATACCTTGTAATGATGCTTCTTCCTTCTATACTCTACGTTGCCCTCCTCTTCCTTATCGGACATGAAATCATCGACCATACAGTCTTTTCCATAATCGGTGTTGGAATCATCCTTCTCTCTTAACTCATTAAACCTAATTACCAATTCTCATAAGCTACTAGTAGATTGCACTTTCTTTAGCCATGCAATTAGCTTGAACTCCTTCACACTTCTGTAAGCTTCAACCAATTCAACATCCAATTTCCCCCTTACTCAAAGTCGCGACCTCATCTGACCTCTCCAAAACTTCATCATCTGATTCTACAGCCTTATTATCAGCACCACCTCCTAAACCATTCGAAGTTCCCTAAACTCTGAATGATGCATCGACATGAACCCCATGCTATACATATAATTCAATGGTTCCATAACTTTAAAGTATGTTCAACATTTCCGTAGCATCCTTCTCATCCCTAGAACTTGTAAGTCGTCAACTAGTGTGGTGTTAGGGATGTGATATCTTATTACCTTAATGTTGTCACATTCAACTTTCATTAATAGCTTAGCTTTTATAAGCTCCAACAAGAACTTGTGGATTGCAACCCATATGACATCGCAATTGCCAAATACGCATGAAATGTTTGGATGATCTTTCACATATCTGCCACTGTGGTAAACAATAACAAACATGCCATTCATCTTATATGCGAGTTGTGTGGGGTCTACAACCTTGCCATTACGCAAAAGTACATTTTACACATATTGTTTAAGTTTAATATATAAGCAATACGACATGTTACCCAAATCACATTTGCCTTTCTTACATTCGATATTCTAATGTTTCAACATTCATTACATAAGAATGTATGAATCCTCTTAATTGGGTATTCTAATGCATTTCTTACATGAAGTAGTTATTCACTATAAACTTGGTTTCGTGAATACTCTTATTTTATATAATTCCTTTCGTGAACAACATCAATTATATATAGCATAACAATTTATATATATATATAATCATATTTATTTATCTATTTTCATTCCTAACAATAGATCCTAATCTAGTCATGCTGTAAAGAAACGCATCTTAACATTCTTATTTATTTTACTTATTCTTTTCACTATCTTAAAAAAAAAAAACTAAGAAACAAACAATAATTGTAATCAAAGACATCGTATGGACCACCAATACTACATGGAGTAAACAAATGTATTCTAACACACGTGTGTGCCTAACCACCATGAATAAATGTACCACAACAATAAAGGAAAACAAAAGAGACAAAAAGTACTTACCAATGTTGTCATATTTGTTGATAATCAGTTTTCACTCATCTGATATACTTATTCATTCAGTTGCTAATATGCCGGGTAGTTGAATCTCTTGGCATATCACTAGATAGATGACACAAGACATTTTTTCTAAGTAAAATAAATCCATTCCTGGTTTGAATTCAAGTCCATGGCACGAACTATTATCATAAGTACAGTTATATTACATAACCATCTGCTCTCCCTACATATCAGGGGAGATATTAAATAAAAATGCTTCCATGTATCTTGACAGTTATTTCGACAACTACTTTAGACACTATAACCACCTATAAATATTAGAAGGAAACTCTGTAAGATCTCTTTGAGACTTTTTACTTACTTATACATTTTCCATACACAGTCATCTAACTAACTTAAGTATCAGAGTGGCTACACTGGATCGACCCTGGTACCAAGCATTTCACTTTCTTTTGCAAGATTTGCCCTCATCCTAAAATTCACCAACAACATTTAGCGCCGTTTATTTTTCCCTAAACACACCTATATGGCTAAAACAAGAGTATCTAAGAGTATAGGTGCTAGTACTACCTCCCAACACTCTAAAAAGGAGAGTCGGCATACCAATAAGCAGTGATTGGCTACTTAGCCAAAGAAAACCAAGAGTTAAACAAAAAACACGAGCAAGTTCTTAACCTCCTCCATAGTAATATTCACCTAAATTTGACCCAAAATAAAGACCAAGGCGATCATGGCACTAAAAAAAGTGATGATTCTATTTATTCACTCAAGTTGTAAAAAAAAGCAAGCTGAGAATATGATAGGAACTGTTATCCTCCTGAAGCCTTCATGATAGCCCCAAGGATGTTGATACCCCATTATGCAAATAGCTATGGGCTGGTCAAAGGCTAGAGATTAGTGTTGGGTGCATGACTAATAGGGGCATGCTTCTAGCATTGCAGGTACTTTTGGGCTATAGCTTTGGTGTCTTGCCCCATGATAGGCCAATAATACACAAGCCATAGTACCTGGAGGTAGAGGGCTTGGGATTAAATGTGGTTGTTGCACAGTCTAATGTGCATTTCTTCCATGACACACAAGCCTTCACCTTCTTCCAAGCATCTGAGCAAGGGAAGGTTAACGTTCCTATGGTACAGGATGCCATCAATTAACATGTAGTTAATGGTGTAATATCTAAGCTTCTTTGCCTCCCTCTTGTCTTCTCAGAGCGTACCCTACTCCAGATAACTCTGGATGGGATCCATTCAACTCAGCTCTAATGCTACTATTGTTAGTTCTAAGACTTCAGCTGAGACCAAAGTTATGCTCTTCTTCAGCAGGTAATCTGTAAAGATCTTCCTATCCCTTTCCTCTGGTTTTTGTATCCTAGTGGAGGTGAGTTTAGATAGCCAATTTATCGCTAAATTCTCGAGTTAGGGGATCTTTGTGATGCTCCATGAAGGGAATTCAGCTAGCAGGCTCTTTACCTTCTCTAGGTACCTCGCCATCATATCGTCCTTACCTTCATATTTACCTCAGACTTGTTGGACAACTAGCATAGAGTTCGAGAAGACTTGTAAGTGTTCGACGCTGATCTCTTTGGCCAACTTTAGATCAGCAATGACGGCCTTATACTCGGATTTGTTGTTGTTAGCATTAAACCTAAATTTGAGGGTGTAACAGATTGCAACCTTGTGCAGGCCAATCAAAATGAGACCCATAGCCCTACCCCCCAAGGTAGATGATCCATTGACGTAGAGAGTTTACATCGGTTTGTCATTGCCCAAAGGTGCTTCTTCCTCTCTTATGTATTCTACCACGAAATTAGCTAGCACTTACGCTTTATAGGCCATTCGTAGCTAGTATTGGATTTCATACACACTCAGCTCCATTGTATACTTCATCATCCATCTAAATGCATCAAGCTTCTGTAACATACTACACAACGGTTAATCTATTAGTATGATAATCTAGTGCTCCTAGAAGTAGGGCCATAGTAGACATGTTGAGATGACGACAGCTTAGGCGAATTTTTCTACCCAAGCGTACCTGACCTTAGGCCCGTAGAGTATATGGCTGACGTAGTATATGAGTTTGTGTTCTCTTCCATCTACTCTAACTAGCATAAAAGAGAGCGTCCAATCGCTCACAGCCAAGTATAAGAATAGGTTATCCCCATAGATAGGCTTAGAAAGGACCAGTAGGTATATAAGGAAATCTTAGAGCTATTGGAAGGTAGTGGCACACTTCGGGGTCCATTAAAAACCCATTAGATTTTTCAGGATTTTAAAGAACTCGATGCATGCCACCATGCCAATGAGCTTCTACATGTTTTGAACTGAAGTAGGGAGCTTTATCCCCCTAATGGCACTTATCTTTTCGAGATTGGCCTTAATACCTCTTTGGGTGATCGAGAAACCTTGGAATTTGCTGTAGCCAACCCTAAAGACGCATTTCTAGGGTTTCACTTTATGTCATATGTCCGCATCTAGTCAAAGGCTTCCTAGAGGTCCTTGACATGATTGCTTGGCTTCGTGCTCTTGATGATCATGTCGTTGATGTATACCTCTATATTATGCTTGATCTGAAGCTTGAACAATTTTGTGACCATCCATAAGTACGTAGCCCCAACATTTTTTAGACCAAACGGCATCACTGTATAGCAATATGTACCATAGTCAGTGATGAAGGAGGTGTGGACCTCATCCTTCAGGTCCATTTTAATCTAGTTGTACCTCGAGAAAGCATCCATGAAGCTTAATAGGGCGTGTCCAAAGTGGAGTCAATAAGCTGATCGATTTTTGTGAAGGGGAAGTAGTCTTTCATGCAAGCTTTATTGAGGTCGGTATAATCGATACACATATGCCACTTCCTAGTCTTCTTCTTAACTCGTACCATGTTTGCTAGCTAGGTTGGGTAGTTCTTTTCCCTCATGAGGTCAGCCTTGAGCAACTTCTGCACCTCTTCTTAAATCACAGCTTACTTCTTCGAAGCGAAGTGCCTCTTCTTCTGCTTGACAAGTTATGCAATGGAGTCAATGTTAAGGCTACGAGTTATTAAGTCGGGTAAGATCTCGAGCATATCTGATGCCTACCAAGCAAACCTATTTGAGTTGGCCTATAGAAGAACAATAATTTTGTCCTTTACCTCGGGAGGAGTCTCAATCCTAACCTTTGTGGTCTGGTTAGGAGTGTGATTGAGCTAGACATCTTCCATTTTTTCACTTGACTTGCCCCTCTCGACCGGCTTCTCTTGCAAGTTGGACTCTAAAGTGAAGACTTTGTCACCTTTAACAACCTTAACATATAGCTCTTGTAAGATCTTCTAATCACACTTACATATTCCCACCCCGGTCGAGGTTAAGAATTTTGCCTTCAAGTAAAGGGAGGATGTGATGACCCCAAATGTATTTAGACCTGGTCTTCCCACGAGAGCGTTGTAGGGGGAGGGGTAGTCAATCACAACAAACTCTACTAGTCATCGTGCTACATAGTAGTCATCGCTAAGTTCCATGTTTAGAGTGATTATCCTCTAGACTCAAACGGTACTTTTATTGAAGCCGATTAAGTTGTGGTGGTATAACTTCATCTTAACCAGTAGCTTCTTCCTCATCCTCTTATATGTATGGAGGAAGAGGATATCGGTGGAGCTGCTAATGTCCAACATTAATTTCAAGGCCTCGAAATTCATGATCCTCACCCCTATAACTAGGGCATCTTGATAGGGGCTATCTACCCCCTCCATATCTTCATCGGAGAAGGAGATAGAAGTATCTAGCTTCTGTCTCTTCTCCCTTATTGGCAGTACCTCGAATAAGGCATTAACTAAGCTACTATTGCTCGGCCGGCTCCTAGGGTGTAGCCCCTAACTATTATATTGATGATGCCACTGGAGGCGCAATTATTGCGGTGGTCAGTGATTTGCTCTGCTCTAGCACCTTTGGTCCACCACATCCAAGATGTTTGGTCCTCATCGTCATCAAAAAGGTCATTATTCCTCACTTAAGCTACATATTCATTGAAGAAGCCTCGCTAAATGGCGTATTCAATTCCGTTCTTCAATTGGAAGCATTCATCAATGGTATGACTATAGTCACCGTAGAACTGGTAGTACTTATTTGAGTTTTGATGACTAAGGTTCCCTTTCATTTTCTAAGGTTTTTGTAGTAGGTTCATGTGCTTCACCTCAGAATAGACCTGAGTTATAAGTCTATTTAGGGAGGTAAACTACATGTATATAGGAGGGGGGAGTAGGTCTCACTCGACTCAGTGCTTCTTCTTTCCTAAACCTTCCCCCTCTAATCTACCTAGCACCCTTCCACCAAGGTGATCCTTTACGGATAATCTTTCCTTGTCCTACTTTCCACTCGACCTCTTTTGGTTGGCACCACACCTAGCGCGAATGTTGTCCTCCTAGTCGTTATACTTTTAGGCCTTATTCCAAAAGTTGGCCAAAGTCTTTGGCTTGCTCTTCGCAAGCGATCAAAAGAAGACTCTTGAAGGTTAGATGCCGAGCTGAGTAGCATAGATAGTAACTTCCTCATCCAGCTGAGGGATCTCGACCATAGCATTATTGAATTGGGCTACATGGTCATGCAAAGATTTACCTTCGCTTTGTCTTATCAGGTACAAGGACGATGTGTAGTTGGATAGAGACTTGCTAGCCTTGAAATGGAGGTTGAATTTCTGTACCAGCTCATCAAAGGAGCTGATGGAGTTCTTAGCCAGGTAATTCCCGTCCAAGCTGCTTTCCTTAGGGTACTTGGGAAAGCTTTGCATATTATTGCATCCCTATGACTACGAAGGTTCATAAGGGTGTGGAAGTGGAAGAGATGATCATTAGGATCACCCGTACCATCATATTGGTCCAAGGACAGAAGTTTACTATTAGGGGATAACACTTCATCCTAAACGCCTTAATAAAGGAGGTCTTGTTGCTAATGATCAACCCAACGTTGCTAGTAACCTTACTTCTCTACTGTTCAAAGAGCCCCCTCACTGTTGTACGAAGCCCATTGAGGTCGGCATTGTCCACCAAATGAGCTTGGTGCGCTACGAAGTGTGCTAGTACTCCTTGGGAGTTAGCCACTTGCTCGTTTCTAACTAAGGCCAGGCTATGGGTCGTTGTAGAGCTAATTGGCTGTTGTTGCACTAAGGGATTTGGTTGCTAATCCCTACCATTCTACAACTGCTACTAGTGGTTGTTCTGCCAAGTATGGGCATCCGAAGCTTCTGGAGGGTGGGTTTATGCATTATACCTCTTAACTTCATCGAGGCGAGCTTAGAGCAACTTATTTTAAGTAGCAGACTCCTCAAGTGGGCGCTTCTAATGTTTCCCTTGGAAGGTGCTGGTTCTCAGCAGGTTGGTTGTTCGCCAGTTGGCAGTTATTGGTTTTGCTAGTGTTACTTATAAAGTGTTTAGTCTTGATCACATGTACGGCACTTAGACTCTTCAAGTTTTCTGAAGAGAGCTAAGTTAGCCTTCTTCGCAAGTACTCATAACACACTCAAGAGAGGGAGAAAGTGTTTAAGGAGAGAAGCTTGAAAACACAAGGAAATTCTTACTCAATTAACTTGTAAGTACAAATGAGGGGAGGTCCCCTTTATATATAAAAGTGGCCTCTTCAAATGAACGACCAAGATTGAATTGATATAACGGTCTATATTACATTTATATTTACAATGCTATCTACCCTATATCCACAAAGATCTAAGATCTTCCAAGATCTTCTGGGATCTTCCAAAAAGCTTCCCTCCTAGAAATCCTTATTAGACTTAGGTCTTAAGTTCCTTCTTAAATGAGCCGATAGGAACCTCTTAACTCTGGGTCTCTATTAAGGGTTCGTAACATCCTCCCATAACTAAATCTAGCAATGTCCTCATCGCTATCTCTTGATTCTTGTTAATAAGTACCTCGAATTGTGATAACTCTAATTTTAAACATATTTTATATGGTGATTTTATAGCATTTCCCGTACANTAAATACATTATTGCATACTTGAAGTCGTTTGTAGTTTTATTGCTTTATAAATTGCTTAGTTAAGTCTCATAAGTAGTTTAGTTGTTAATTTCAGTATTTTTAATTCATTCAACTCATCACAATTTTCCGGTTAGATAATAAAGCTAAAGTTAATATTAGTACTCAAAATCTCTGAGGGATCGACTCGAACTCATATCCGACTATATTAAAATTGATAGGTGCGCTTGCCTCGTATCAAATTGCCATAATAGTTTGGCTAGCTACCAACTGTTCTCGCTGTCAGGTAGTCCTTTCCATTTGATGAATTACTTAATGTGATTCGGATGCCCTGACTTTATTATGATTCGATCCTTAAGTACTTCTTCTATGTCTTTGTCATATGAGCTTTGTACCCCAATTTGTGCTCAAGTTGATTTCATCCTTCCTAGGTCTTCTTTATCTTCATAGTAACGCTTTAGCATGCTAAAATGGAATACTGGGTGTATCTTAAGCCTTGGTGGAAGTTCCGACTTATATGCCACTTTTCTTATTTTCTTCAAAATCTTGTAGGGTCCTTCATATCTCCTCACAACCCTTTGTGAAGAGTCCTTCTTGTTCGCTGTATTAAGTGTAACCTTACTGTGACAAGATCCTCTACTTGGTACTCAAAATCCCTCCTTTTTGGGTCAACAAACTTCTTCATTCTCTAAGCAACCTTATATAGATAAGTACAAGCAATGTCAGCTTTCTCCTACCAATTTCTTACAAAGTTATGTGCAACCGAGCTATTACTTTTATACTCAATAGTAATGGTGTTTAAGGTAGTAAGCTAGAACCCTAATACCACCTCAAAGGGGCTTTTTTCCCATGGCTTCACTAAAATGAAGGTTGAAAGAAAACTAAGCAACATGTAACAACTTTACCCAATCCTTTTGGTTGGCACTCACATAGTACCTTAGATATAACTCTAGCAAAGAATTCATCCTCTCCGTTTGTCCATCGATTTGTAGGTGTAAACTGGTGGAAAATTTTAGGTCTAACCTCAGCAGCTTAAATAACTCAAACAAAAACTTTCCTGTAAACCTCCCATCTCAGTCATTGATGATCAAAGAGGGTACTCCCCAATATTTTACAATATGCTTCATATATAATCGAGCAGCCTCCTTTGCGGGACATTCCTTCAAGGAAGGTATGAATATGGCATACTTAGAGAACCTATCCACTATCACCATTATTATCTTATACTCATTGGATTTTGGAAGATTCACTATAAAATCCATAGAAACACTCTCCCAAGGTCTTTCAAGAATGGGAAGAGGCTATAGAAGACTTGTTGGTGCTTGGTTCTCCACCTTGTCTGATTGGCATACAAGACAAGTCTTTACATAAGCCTCAACATCCTTCCTAACGTCAAGCCAATAATACTTATCTTCAATTAGTACTAGTGTTCTCTAGACCCTTGGGTAGCCTGCCTATGGGGAGTCATGGTACTCCTTCAAAATTTCCTTCCTTAGACCCATATGTAAGGGTACATAGAGTCAAGGCCCTTTCATGTACAATAACCCATTCTCTATCCAAAATCTTCAAGTTCTCCTCATTGAGGCACCCTCCATTAAGGCCCTTGCCTAAGGGTCGTGCTCTAACCCTTGTTTAATCTTTTCCAACATGTCCCTTACTGGACAGCTAGCTAGAGCTGCTAATTCAGCCTTCCGACTGAATGCATCTACTACCAAATTAGCGCTCCTGGGCTTGTGTTCTAATACATAATCGAACTCCGCTAATAAAACTTTCCATCTAGCCTGTTTAGGTGATAGTTTCCTCTAAGTTTGGAAATAATTGGTGGCTATATTATCAGCCTTTACTATAAATCGACTGCCCAACAAATAGTGTATCCATACCCTAAGGCAATGGACTATGGCCATCATCTCCTTCTCATGGATAGGGTACTTCCTTTCAATCTTGTTCAGCTTATAGCTTTCATAGGCCAATGGGTGTCCCTCTTGCATAAGAACCTCACCGATAGCAAAGTCGCTAGCATTGATGTATACCTCATAAGATTTAGTGAAGTCTAGTAAGGCTAGAACCAGTTCTTTTATAATGGCTTCTTTTAATCCATCAAAGGTTTCCTAACATCTTCCATTCCACTGCCAATCTGTATCTGTCTTGAGTAAGTCCATCAAGGGTGCTACAATTTCGGAATATCCTTGAATGAATTGCCTATAGTAGTTGGTAAGTCCCAAGAACAACCTTAATTCGCTTAGCTTAGAGGGTCATTCCCACTCGTAGATAGCTTGGATTTTAGCCTTATCCATCTTGATTTACCCTTGTCCTACCACATGACCCAAGAAGGTTACCTCTTCTTGGGCAAACAAAAACTTCTCTAACTTCACGTATAATTGGTTTTCCCTCAAGGTGGAGAAAATCTATCTCAAGTGTTGCATATGATCTTCAAGAGTCTTATTATAAACCATAATATCGTCTAGGTATACTACCACAAATTGGTCCAGGAATGGGGTTAGGACTCAGTTCATTAAGGTAGAAAATGTGGCTGGGGTGTTGGTTAGCTCGAATAGCATAACAAGGAATTCAAAAGATTCGTACCTGGTGACACTTGTGGTCTTCCGCTCATCCCCTTCAGCAATTCAGACTTAATGATAGCCTAACCTCAAATCTTAACTTAGAGAAGTATCTTAGCCACTCAACTGATCAAATAAGTTAGCTATCATAGGTATAAGGTATTTATTCCGAACCGTTATCTTATTGAGAGCCTCATAGTCTATGTACAATTATAGTGATCCATCATGCTTCTTCTAAAATAAGACCGGGGCACCGTAAGGTGCTTTAGAGAGGTAAATTAACCTTGCATCTAATAGTTTCATCAATTGCCATTGAAGTTCTTCTAATTCACTGGGTGACATACAATAGGGAACCGTTGATGGAGGCTTAACCTTAGGCTCTAACTCATTTACATGATCTACTTCCCTTCAGGGTGGAAGTTGTTTGGGGAGTTCCTTCAACATTACATCACTAAACTCCCTCAATACTTCCTACACCGTCTTTGGTGTCTCTTACTTCTTTGGGACATCATCTTCTACTTTTAGGGTGGCTAAGAACGTAGGTTCATTCCGCTTTACCCCCTTAGATAATTAGATGGTTGATAACAACTTGGTAGCTGGATCGGAACTTCAGCTGATTGGAACAACACATTCTCGGGCCTTGTCCATGATAAAAATATAATTAAAAGATGGCATGATACATGTCCAGATCTTATCAAGGAAGTTCATACTAATTACTAACTCGTAGTCATATAAGGGAATCATCTCCAGCGTTTCATTCTCATTCCATTGTCCTACATGAAAGTTTACATCTCAAGCTACTCCTGTTGTTAGTATCTCTTTAGAATTAACCGTCTTAAACTTTCCCCATCCTTTCTTGATGTTTAACCCTATCTTAGTAGCTGCCTCCTTTAAGATGAAAATGTCGATGGCCTCCGTATCTACTAAGGCATTCATCTTATGACCCGTAACTTGGGCTTCCACATACATCAATCCCTTCAATTCATAAGTAGGCTTACTTTTTATGGCATTCAAGAATATCACGGCACCCAATTTAGTGTCATTCTGGGTTACTTCCTCTTCTTTCGCGTATAGCGCTACTAGCTTTGCCTGGTTTGGACACTCCCTTCCTTTGTAAGGGCCTATACATAAGAAGTAAGAGAACTTACGCTGGGAAGACTCCCTTAGAGGCTTAAGGGCCTTACCTTTCCATGCCTGTGCTAGACCCTCTCTTCTGGAGCCAGACTCTGTCCTTTTAACATCTCCCTTACCTTTCTAGGGTCTATCATTCCTATCTTTATCTCTAGGTCCATTATCGCGCTTGCATTTAATCAAGGCTTTTGCAGTAGCCATAGCTTAGGCAAGGGTTTGGACTCCTCACCTTTCCAGTTCTATTTGGGCCCACCTTTGCAACTCACCTTAGAAGGCAAACGTAGCATCCTTATCCCTCATATCCAAGATTTCTAAAAGCAGCTTGAAGAATTCTCTCAGATACTCTCAAATAGAGCCCTTATGCTGTAACCTTCTCAATCGGACCCTAGCATCCTTTTTGACATTGCTAGGGTAGAATTGGGCCTTCAATTTTACCTTAAAGTCCTCGCAAGTGGTTATATCATCAACAACTTACTGGGTACTTTCTAACCTCCTTTACCACCACAGCGTAGCTACATCTTCTAGGAACATAGGAGCTAAACAGTGCTTGGAAGCATTATCTAACACTCTTAATGCATCGAAGTACCTCTTTAAGTTCTACAAGAAGTTGTCAATTTCTTTCACGTTCCTAGTTCTTGAGTAAGACTTCGGTTTTGGAACGCCAATGCTCTCCATAGGTCCCATTTGGACTAACTAATGGCCAATAGCATGGCCTTATTGTAATATAGCTCGCAACCCTTCAACCTCCCTTCTCAAGGCAGTTACCATCCCCTTTAGATTGTTGTCCTTTTTCTGAAGGTCATCTACCACCTGGTTTAAAGCTGATAGCATCTTCCTTAGAAGCTCATCCTCTAACTTCTTCACGCTGTTGTCAACCACATCCACTTGATCCTTCAGGTCCCCTACGACTAGTTCTAGCCTTGCTAACCTAACCTTTATAGGAAAACTTACCCCTTTAGACAACATTAGATTAGTCAACTCCCCTACACCAAAAGTAATAATTGGAGCTCCATCATATTCAACCGCATTAGTTTTGTTTCCAATCTTAGCTTTTCAAACCTAGGGCTCTGATACCATTTGTTACATATGGAGTGTTCAGTCTTGTTCACACGTACGGTACTTAGACTCTTTGAGCTTTCTAAAGAGAGGTAAGTTAGCCTTTCTCGCAAGTACTCACAACACAATTAAGAGGGGGAGAAAGTATTTAAGGAGAGAAGTTTAAGAAGACAAGGAAATTCTTACTTAATTGACTGATAAGTACAAATGAGGGGAGGACCCCCTTATATACAAGTGGCCTCTTCAAATAGATAGCTAAGATTGAATCGATATAACGGTCTATATTACATTTATATTTACAATGCTACCTACCCTCTATTCATAAAGATCTAGGATCTTCTAGAAGCTTCCTTCCTAGAAATCCTTATGGGACTTAGGCCTTAGGCCTTAGGTTCCTTCTTATATGGGCCGATAGGAACCTCTTAACTCTAGGTCTCTATTAAGGGTCCATGACACTAGCAAAGGACATAGTGATCAAAGGCGGTGTTTAGGATCGATGTGTAGTGTTTTTGGTTGGTTTATGTAAGAACTAGGATCAAAGTTTCCCTTAGATAGTGCCAAATGTTATCTTAGGGTATTTGCTGGTAGAAATTAGGCTTTATGCATTGGGTAAGCCTGCAAAATAGAACATTGTGACGGGACCTTGAGGTGTTGTCTGACATGGTCACTCCGATGCTTAGGTTAACAAGGTAATTTGGAGAGTAAGGAATGCTTAAGAGCAATAGACAGACTTAAGCACACAAAGTGTTAAGTAATTTACCGCTAGGTGATAGCTTTTTTTTATAGTAGAGTGGTGCCGACAGTTAGAGGATAGTCAGTGGGCAAAATCCTCTCCTGCAAGTAAAGTGGGCTCATAGTGTCCAACGTGTCCCACATATATAGGAGGTGGTTGTTAACTTGGTTTCTTATCATTATTTAATGTCTTCTAACCATTAAAGAACCTCTTAGGTTTAGTCAAGCATGGCCTAAGGCTTGAGCCTATGGCGGAAAGCCCCCAAATGGTGAGGCACATCAGATTTAAATGGGTTTGAGGGGCCCATGTCTAAAGAGCCCTATCAACATTAATTATATTTATAAACATATGCACTTAAATGATTATCAAAGTAAACAATAGTAATATTAATGCACATAAGTATAGGTATACAAGTAAATAAACCATTAATAGGTGATAATGGGAATACAACAAAAAAGGAATAAGTAATAATAGCTATAATAAATGATTAAAATAAAGTAATAAATTAACACTCACATGGATTAACAACAAAAAGTAAGGAGTAATAATAATATGTGCCAAAACTCTTGTAAACTAATGGTATGATATGAATGTTGATCTCCTAGTGAGATGAATGGAGTTCGAATTTCCACTCTCCATTGTAATCACTTTAAGAAAAAAAAAACAATTATAACATATATAATCAATAGTATTATAATTTTATGCATATAAATACACATATGAATGTATAGATAATTATAAAAATAATCATAAGTAATTATAATAGTTAACATCTTATGCAAGTACTTATATATTACCTATTTGTTCAATTATTTATTATGGTTATTATTTAGTCATTCCCCTTTATATTTACATTATGACCTATTAATGAGTTGGTTACTTGTAAATCTATATTTACATGTTTTAATATTACTATTATCTAGTTAGGTAATCTTTTATTTGCTTGCGCTCATATGGTTAATATTCTTATTGTTATTATTTGTCACCTTTGCCATTATTGTTTTATTAGTTTCCTCTCTTATAAGATTTTTCTATGGTCTTCTTGTTGTATTTTAGGAGATCGGTTCAGCCTTCTAACCCATGCTTGATTTACATTTTCGAAAAACTCAACAATTAAACTAATTATGAATTTAACGATCCATATTTAAAAGAATATAAATTAACAATAGGATAGAGGACTTAACCAATCTTGTCAAAATAGAGAATGAGATTGTAGAAGCTCTCTTTTTCATTATTATTATCATTATTATCATATATACTTAGTCATTACTTTTTTCTATATATTCACTTATATATGCATATGTAATTACTTGTTACATCTAGTCACATATGAATACATACTAAATTGCTTATTCCATGTATAATCATATATATTATTTCCAAACAAGTTATCATTAGTTATTAATGCTATAATAACATTATTATTACTAACATTTATTATGGAGTAGCACTTATATTTTCTAGCAGATGCTGCACTCATGTTACAAGTGCTTAAAAAATAATAAATGATTGAGTAAAATAATTTGTTAGGAAAAAATAAAATAAATCAATCACATGAAAAAATGCTTATAAAAATAAATTTTTTTCTTTTTCTTTTGAATGAAGAATTAGCATATGTATTAATTAATGATTTGGTATTAATTATTATGAAAAATTTATAAAAAATCTTACAAATAAATGGTTTTACTTAATATAATAAATAATAGATATATAAGGAAGTTTTAAATGAATATGAATATATATGATTTTAAATTTGTATGAAAGTTGTGTGGGATATGTGCAAGATATGGAAGTGAGATTTGAGTTGGGAGTGGAAAAGTAGGGGTAGTCATGATTTAAGCTAGGAAATGGAGAGAGAGATAGAGTGGGAAATTAGGAAAAATACTATATTTATCCATATTATAATATATTTATAGTATTTTTAGTGTTAATTTTTTCATTATTTAATTTTTAGTTGGAGGTCTAAATAGTAATTTTATAGAGAGGGGTTACTTAAGGTTTTTTTGGCTTGAATAATATAGGTTACCAATTAATTAACCTTTCCTTTTACATAAAAATACTCACTCAACAATAACATTAATTCCAATCAATTAACTTTTCATATAAACTAACTTTTTACCACTAGCTATTGATTTAGTATACTAACTATTTAATTATAGTTATCTATTATTTAAGTACCTTATAATTAAAATATTAAATTTTTTTTTTTCTATTTTCAACTTTCAATACTTCCAATTATACGTGGAACTAAAGCCTTTTTCCTTTAAATTTTTTGTTTTCTAATGAATCAAATAATCTTTGCTTAACACGTTTCTATTATGAAATCAACCTAATAGCTAACTTTTTCTTCATGATTTTGTTATCACAAATAATTCATAAACTCAATTTCAGATTATCAAAATCTGATACCTTTCAATTTTTAACGTATTGAGTATTCTTGTCAACGTTATTTTATGAATTAACCAATAATCTTTTTAACTTTTAATATTTCAATTGCAACTCCCAAACTCATCCAATCCCATTATTTACACGTCCACCAATTTCTATCCATCAACAACTTAATCCAATTTTTCCATAAATTCTTAAAATTTGACAATTGATATTTTTCTTGCTTTTTATGCATTACTCTATTTCATACACATATAAACGTAAATCCTAGATCAACCATGTAAGTACTTTATTATATTATACTCCAAAATTTAACTCTAAAATGTAAAAAACGATTTCACCATTTAAGTGGCAAACCTAAATTTATTGTTACTGATAACATGAATTAAGAATCCTAAATTATCAAAAGGATTAATTTTAGATCCTTATCCGGTCCATAACTCTTCTCTAAGGTTTGCAGTACCACTAATAGAGGTACCAACACTTACAACTTTGGATCTAGCTTTAAAAAAAAAGGTGATTAGATTTAATCATTCACAATAAGTATTATTATTACATTTATTCCTATCGAAATACTTGCTCCTATGGAAATTTCCTTAAATCACAATGGATGGATTAATTAGGAATATTTCTAGGCCATCATGATGTAAGAAATTGTAGTAAATTGAACAATAGAACTCCTTTGGAAAAAGAGGGAGGTTTCCTCATTCTTTTTCTTTTATTCAAGAGTTTTGTACTTTTGTTTCAAAAAATGGAAAGAATTAAGAGAGAAGGAAATGAAAGAAAACAACTAAAAATGAAAGAAAACAAAAGGAAAAGTATAAGTTCTTTTATTTGGATAAAGGATGGAAACAAAGCAACAAGATGAAAGTTGATGATATAATATTTTATATTACTATCATAACGAAAAAGTCCCTATATTTTAAAAATGTTCTTTTTTTTTTCTTCAAGGATAAAATTGTAATTTTATAACAATTTTCTCTAAATTGATTTTAGAGAGCTCAAGGAAAAACTTTTTTTTCCTAAATCCATTTCCCTTTATTTTCAAAATAAGGAAATTACATAATTTTCCTTCCAAATTCCTCTCCTCTCTTTCCTTCCCTCAATCCAAACATAATATCAGAGTTTCCAAAGGTCCACAATAGCTATTGTGCAAGAGTATACATTGAATCATTGTCATTTGCAATCAAATTTTTGTTTATTATAGATTTAATAATGAAAGATTTATTGAAATGTCCTTCTTTTTAATATTGCTTTATTGGGCATTTCATGCTCTCCATAGAAAGAACTTTAGTCTTTGAAAATTAGTTAAACCTTTGTGCATCTTTAATTGTTTATTCTTTATAACTTCGTCTAACTCCAATGTAACTTTTCACTTACCATATAGTTGCTCCATTGGGCCTTCACATGCTCGATTACTTCTTATCTTTATGACTTACTCTTTCATATTCCAAAATCTATTTTTGTGAATTTGTTCATAAGTTCGCTATTAAACTCCTAATACACATATCTCCATACTATCTATAAAGTCTCCCATTATCATAAATATAAATAAGTCTCTAGTTACTTTATCTCTTCTTTTTTTTTATTGCATCTTACATTGTGCTATTTTAATTATATCTTAACTCTAAAGTTCAAAGCATTTCATTAATAACCATTTCCCATTTATATAGATATTTATGTTATTTTGATCCCTTCGTCTACTTAACCTAAAGGATTTAAGCTTATTTGGATCATTGTCCGAATACCACCAAGTTATACTAATATCTCTTAAAAATAAAATCTATAGATCTATTTCCATCTAACTTGTATACATAAACTTTTCCTTCATTGTTCTCATATACACATAAAACTTCACATCATAATTTAATCCTAAAGATCTTTTTTCCTTATTAGACTTTAATCTCGTATCTTCATGCCTCATCTCTCTTGATGAATGTCTTTACTTTTTCATGACTAAGGACTTTGATTATTTATTTTACTTAGTCATAACCTCCATTAATTATTAAATTGATTGTTAAGAACTTTCTACTTATTTATTATCTTAAACATAACTGGCTTGGGATTGATCAGTTGTACGATGCCTACTACAAAGAAATATTTATTACACAAAGTGCATTATTAAAAAGATCATTGGGGCTTAAGCTTGCTTTGTAAGAAGTAATAAAGAAATATTAACAAAATTAACTTGATAATCTTTGGAAATATAAAGATACTTATCCATCAACTCAAAACCATAGTTAGCTGTTCCATAGATAATCAAGATGTGTTAGTATTGAAGATATTTCATAATTATCTAAAAAGAATCTTGTTAAGGGATTGCTTAGGATTTTTTTTTTTTTTTTTAAGATAAGGTTTTTTTAGCATGTCAATTAAGAAAACAAATATTAACTTCTTTTAAAACAATGAAAAACAAACTTTTTCTACTTCTAGGCCACTATTTATTATATCATATGGATTTGTTTGGATTAACTCGTACTATTACTTTAGGTGATAAAGAATATACACTTGTTGTTGATGATTCCACTATGTACATTTAAAATTTCTTTCTTGAAAATAATAATAGATGAAATAATATGGAAGGATTTGAATTAAGAGTAGTCTTCCCTCTCTTTTTTTTTTTTTTTTGTTATGAAGGTTTTATTTAATGCTTAGTGGTTATTGTAAGGGAGTAGTAGTCCCTTCTATATTTTTCAAGTAAGTTACAAATTTCTAGTGATTCAAGAGGTTATATCTTACTTCCCCCAACTCATAGTAGACGGGATTTCCTAAAAGACTATGGATAAGAGTTTGAAAATCATAAAATGGATAATTTTGTGATAACAATGATATATTATACACTTATTTGGTTATTTAAACTCTAAAAAAAGGATTGTTGAAAGGAAAGTAGGATTTTAATTAGAATGGCTCAAAAACACTATGAGAAAATGATTTATCAATATATTTCCAGGCTAAGGGTATCTAATCAAACTTTTATAAGATCAAAATCTAAAAATGACTCTATATGAACCATGTAAAGGTAAGAGGTTTAATTTCTTAGATTTTCATCCATTTAAAATAAAATGTTTTATTTTAAATAATGGAAAAGATCATCTGGCTAAATTTGATGCTAAATGATGAAGACATTTTTGTTAGTTTTTCTTTAACAAGTAAAGCATATTAAATGTATGATAAGAGACTCTTACTGTTAAAAAGTTAATACTAATATCAATGATGGAATTAAAACATATTCCACTTGTTGATTCTTTGAGCAACATACTAACAATGTTAGTGCTCAATATGATAAGGTAGATTTAGATTAAGTAAATCAATGCCTTTCGAATAAGTTGGATATAGGAAAGAGCCAAATGATTTAGATTAAATAAATCAATGCCTTCAATAAGTTTGTGCAACTCAATATAAAAGATTAAATAGCTTCTTGATGCTTGATGATAAGGAATATCTAGAGGAAATCTTGATACTTATTCACTAAAAATCACTAGTCAAATATGCTTATTATACAAATCTATGTTAATGATTATGTTTGATACTATGGTTAACAAGTTGATGGATGAATTTGGTGGTGTACTTAGGAGATTAATTATCACTAGGACTTATCAAGGCAAATTTGAACTGAAATGAGTCCTTCGAGATATCAAAGAAAATTAGAGGGAAATGGTCCACAATCAAACAAGAGTAGTTGACGTGAAGCTGCTTGGAGGATGTAACTCACCAACGAGTATAACACGACTTGACACCACACTTGATATGATGCAAAAGTTGATGTCAAGGTCTACTCGCCACTAATCCTAAGCTACTCGGTAAGATTAGATAAGAGTGTATGAAATATAGACTTGGAAAGAGTTATCTTACAAGAACAGAATATTCAATATTAAAATATAAGTTATTTACAGCTTATAAGAGAAAAGGACTATTTATAGTAAGTCCCTAGGGTAGCATTATAAATAATGAAATTACAAGAAAATATATACAAAAAGGGGATTCTTAGTATATACCCAAAAAGGAAAAAAGGATAAAAGACAAAAAATGAACAAGTAGTACAATGTCAAATAAGGTGGACAAGTGGCAGTACAACATTAGTCCTATATGAATATTTTCTAAACACAACAGGCAAGCGGGGTCAAAATGTTGCAGTAATACAAGGGTTGGGATGAGAGAGATGGTAGCATGTCAAAAGAAAACCATTGCAGCAATAAAGGGGCAGGGACGAGAGAGATGGTGGTATGCCTAGAGAAAACTATTCGACCGTTTAAGTAAGTTTTTTGTCATTCGATAGGAACTTCTCGACAGTGGTTGGTTGGATTACTCAGCACAAGGTCCTCGGTAAGGGAATGGTCGACATCATCACTACCAAATGTGCAGATCAACATATGACAATTAGGGGAGCTCAAGGAGTTCAACCACATTCCTTCAACATAAACTTTCTCATCATCAGTAGGTTACCGAGAGGGAATTCGTTGGGTGAAGGATTAGAGTCCTCGGAGCCATACGCGAGTAATAGGATCATTTGTTGACAGTTCATCAGTTCCCTAGGGTTGTTGAAGATTTGCTCTCAAATCTTAGTCTTCATTATCTTCAGGCACATATGGAGTTAAGTCGGCAACGTTGAATGTAGTAAACATGCCGAAACTTTTGGAGCTCAATCTCGTAGGCATTATCATTAATGCGCCTAAGGACCTTGTAGGATCCGTCCACTCTAGGAGATAGTTTGTTCATCCTCTTGCTAGGGAAGTATTCCTTGCTAAGATGGATTTAGACAAAGTCCCCAAGGGCATAAATGATTCGTTTCCTTCCGTGGCTTCCCGTTTCCTTCTATCGAGCCACAATTTTGGCCAATTGCTCCACAATTCTTTGATGCAACTTGTGAAATTCCTCGGTACACTGCAGGCCGAATTAACTCTCCCCTTGTGTAGTCGGACTGTTAACTAAGTCTAAGGGTAGGTTCGGGTTAAGTCCATAAACAACCTCAAATGGTGATCTTCTAGTAGAGCTGTAAGTGGAGCGATTGTAGACAAATTCAATGATGGGCAGGAATAAGTCTTAGTCATGAGAGTTCTTTCTAACAGTGGCACGCAAGAGATTACCAACGGTTCTGTTAACTAGTTCAGTTTGGCCATCTATCTAGGGGTAGTAAGAGTGCTGAATAGGAGCTTAGTACTGAGTTTCCTCCATAAGGTCTTCCAAAAGAAGCTCATGAATTTGGAATCACGGTCGAACACAATACTCCTTGGCACTCCATGCAGTTGTACAAGTTTCTACAAAAACAGGTTAGCGATGAATAAAGCATCATTAGTTCTATAGCAGGGGATGAAGTGACCCATCTTACTAAACCGATCGACTACCACTATGATTAAATCATGTCTTCTCAACATGTGGGGAAGGCTGAGCATGAAATCCATGCTTAGATCAGTCTACGCCTGCTCAGGAATTGGTAGGGGTGTATATTCTCTATAGGGTTCTCTCTTCCCTTTGTATATTTACATACCTTGTACCTCTCAAGTATTCAGTATACATCCCTCATCATCCCAAGGCAGTAAAAGTGCTCCTTCAATATCTTAATCGTCCTCTTTTCCCCAAAATGGCTAGCGAAACCCCCAGCATGAGCTTCTCGAACTAGTAGCTCCCTTGCAGAACCATTCGATACGCAAATCTACTTACCATTCATCAAGAACCCCTTATTCAAGTAAAATCCGTCTACAGCTCCTCTATCACTACACTTGGCTACTAAAGGCCCAAAATGTGGGTAATTCTCATATCGATTAGGTAAAGTGCCAAATCTAAGCACTTTAGCTTGCAACGTCGTAATAAGGGTATGACGGCGAGAAAGTGCATCAACTACGGTATTGGTGCTTCCCTTCTTATACCTAATAACATAGCAAAAGGTCTCCAAGAACTCAACCCACTTAACATAATGCCAAGAAAGCTTCTATTACCTATTAAGATGCTTAAGAGATTCATGATTCGAATAGATGATGAATTCTCTAGGCAACAAATAATGTTGCCAATTCTGAAGTGTATGGACAAGGGCATAGAACTCCTTGTTGTAGGCTGAGTAATTCAAGGCAGCACCTCGGAGTTTTTTGTTAAAGTAGGCAATGGGTTGTCACTCCTACATAAGAACAACACCAATATTGACACCAGACACATCACATTCAACCTCAAAAACCTTCTCAAAATCTGGTAAGGAAAGTATTGGAGCAAACGTCAACTTATACTTCACATCTTCAAAACTCCTCTAAGCCTTTTTTGTCCATTTAAACTCAACGTTCATCTTGGTTAATTCAGTCAATAGCACAGTTATGAAGTTAAAGTTTTGGATAAATCTCCAATAGAATGAGGTTAGGCCATGGAAGCTCCTAACCTCGACAACATTAGTTGACATAGGCTACTTATTAATAACTATGACCTTTTCCTCATCAACTCAAACTCCACTCCTTGAAACAACATATCCGAGGAATACAACCTTGCTTCAATATAACGTGCATTTCTTTAAGTTGTCGAATAATTTCTCAACGTGGAGTATGTTAAACACCAATCTCAAATATTCGACATGAATGAGAAGGTTGCCATTGTAGACCAAAATATCATCAAAATAAACTATAATGCATTTGTCTATCAATGTTTTGAGCACATGATTCATAAGTCGCATGAATGTACTCGGCACATTAGTTAAACCAAACAGCATAACCATCCACTCAAATAGACCATCCCGAGTCTTAAAGGCTATTTTCTATTCATCTCCCGGTCTCATTCGTATTTGATGATAGCTACTCTTTAGATTTATCTTCGAAAAGATGCGTACATCATGCAACCTATCGAGCATGTCATCCAATTGCGGGATCGGGTATCGATACTTAACAGTAATCTTATTGATGGCATGGCTATCGATGTACATCCTCCATGATCCATCTTTCTTTGGTACTAGTACGGCTGGGATGGCACAGGGGCTTATACTCTTACAAATATATCCACAATCTACTAACTCATCAACTTACTTTTTTAGCTCAGCTGCCTGTTTAGGATTGAGTCTATAAGCGGGTCGATTTGGTAGGGCTGCTCCAGGTTGAAGATCGATGTAATGCTCAATTCCTCTCAAGGAAGGTAATCCTTTTGGCATCTCGATAGGGAAGAGGTCAACAAATTCCTAAAGTAGCTGCTGCACTTCGACAAGTAAGTTCTCAACCTCTCTAACCTCTAAGAGTCTTCTGACCAAGAGGAGTACATAATCCTCGACCTTAACCTCTTATATAAACTGAGCTCGGAAAATCACCAAAGACTTTCGTTGCAGAGATCTAACAACCTTTTCCTAGGCTTCTTGCACTTCTTTAGGACTCATAGGTGTCAATATAACTTTCTTCCCCTCTTTTTGAAACGTTTGGGTGTTTCTATACCCATCGTGTAACATTCTCAAGTCAAATAACCACGGTCGACCGAATAATATGTGAGATGCACACATAGGAAGGACATCATATAACATCTCATCCCTGTACCTATCACCAATAGTAGTCGACACTCTGACTTGCTCGGAAACGTGTAATCCTCCTTTCTCGTTCAGCCAGTGTATCTTATACAGCTTGGGGTATGGAAGAGTTAGCAATTTCATGGCCTTAACTACCCTTTGCGTGATGATATTGGTATAGGTCTCTCCGTCAATGATCACAATGCATAGCTTGCCATTCACCCGGTAATTCGTATGAAAAAAGTTCTCTCTTTGCTCATTCTCTTAGCCACAAAAGTACTGAGGGATCACCAAACAACAAAGCAATACTCGACTCCGCCCTTAAGGGGTATCTTAGCCTCCTAATCTTCCTCAAATTCTTCTAACATCTGATTGGTCGCCACTTGTTCCTCTCCTTCACTCGCACTTTCTACTTCAAACTAAGGCTTGTCTCCCTTTATAGTTATGACTTGGTGGTTCGAACATTGACTAGCCACGTTTCCATATCCAAGGAATTTAAAACATTTGGTTTCTCAGGTTTTCCTCCCGGAACTCTAACCTTAGTCTCTTTGGATCTCAGGTTCCTTGGTCTTGCTCTTACCTCGACCCTCGTCTGGTTAATTTGGCATGTGACTTCAGTGTTCTACCTCAGAATTGCTCAAAACCCTGTCATTGCCTAGTCTACTTAGCAAGCCAGTCCTATTCGACATCATGGTTCGGGACTCTGCATTTGGCTAGCTTGGATCTGCCATTGCCTTTCAACTCTCTAGGCTACACGGATGGTTCCATTCAAATTTGTGAGGCTTTGCAATTCCACGACGTAACCAATCTCAGCTCGGAATCCCGAGATGAACCCTGCTATAGTTTGAGTCTCAAGCTCATCAACATCACATTGTATCATGAGCAACCGAAACTCTTAGACATAGTCACCTACGGACCTATTACCTTTCCTTAAGTCTTGAAGTCATCGGAAAGTATCCTGTTCATAGTTTTCTGGAAAAACCTATTCCTCATAACTCTCTTCATCTCGTTCCATGTTTGGACCTTGCGTCGGGTCCTTAGGTGAACATTCTGTAGTTTCTTCCACCACATTGCCGCATATCCAGAAAATTCTAACATGGCCACTCTAATGCGTATAGCATCTTCATAATCATAGAAGTCAAATATCTTTTCGATCTTCTCTTCCCAGTCCAGATAGTCATTAACACTACCAGACCTGTTGAAGTTTGGAATCTGTACCTTACAATATTCGGCACCTCTTGGCACTTTATACTCTCGCTCATCAATCCCAATATACTGTTCTTCTTCTTCTTTGTACTCTTCCACTTCGTTCGCTCTAACCTTCTCCTTGCGACTCTATCGACACGTCATGATGGTGTGTGGTTCACTGGAAAGGTTTCCGAAGCTCACTCGTTCATCTGCCTCCTTAGCCTATCTCTCATTTCTCGGCCTTACTCAGCAACTCTCTCATGTAGTCCGTTCTCTAAGACCCTGTTTATTGAGACAGCTAAATTGGTCACAATAGCAGCAAGAACTTGTATCTGCTCATCAGTAGTATGTAGTGTTTGTTAGGTAACTCAACCATAATTATGAACATCACTTTCGACATCATGAATCTCTCCTTGTATACTAGGGTTCGACATTCCTAACATAAAATTTCAGTAACCACTTCACACGAATCGCTACAACACATATAGTATCTCGAACAGTAAACTAACTATTACTACATAGCTCTCAGTCTTAACCTTAACCTTAAGATTTGGTACCAAGAATATATGATGTACCTAGGAGCTCAGTTATTACTAGGACTTACCGAGGCAAATTTGAACTGAAATGAGTCTTTCGAGATATCGAAGAAAATTAAAGGGAAATGGTCTACAATCGAATAAGAGTAGTTGACGTGAAGCTACTTGGAAGATGTGACTCACCAATGAGCACAACACAACTTAACACTACATTTAATATGACACATAAGTTGATGTTAAGGTCCACTCACCACTAATCCTGAGCTACTCGGTAAGATTACATAAGAGTGTATAAAATATGGACTGGGAAAGGATTGTCTCATAAGAATAAAATATTTAATATTAAAATGTAAGTTATCTACGGTTTACAAGAGAAAATGACTATATATAGCAAGTCCCTAGGGCAGTATTACAAATAATGGAATTACAAGAAAATATATACAAAAAGGGGATTCTTAATACATACCAAAAAGGATAAAAAACCAAAAATGGAAAAGTAGTACAATGTCAAACGAAGTGGATAAATAGTGGTGCAACATTGTTCTCATATGAATATTCTCTAAGCATAGCAAGCGAGAGGGATCAAAATGTTGTGGTAATAATGTTGTCAGGACGAGAGAGATGGTGGCATGTAAGAGAAAACTATTACGACAATAAAGGGGTTAGGATAAGAGAGATGATGGTATACCGAGAGAAAACTATTGCGGCAATAAAGGGGCTGGGATAAGAGAGATGGTGACGGGACAAGAGAGATGGTGACATACCGAGAGAAAACTATTTAGCCATTTAAGTGAGTCTCTCGTCACTCGGTAATGGTTGGTCGGATTCTCAGTACAGGGTCTTTGGCAAGGAAATGGTCGGCATCATTACTACCGAGTGTACAGATCAACGTATAACAATTAGGAGAGCTCAAGGAGTTCAGCCACATTTGTTTGGTGTAAACTTTCTCATCATTGGTAAGTTGCCAAGAGAGAATTCACCGGGTGAAGGATTGGAGTCCTTAGAACCATGCGTGAGTAATGGGACCATTGGTTGGTAGTTCATCATTTAGTCACTTTCTTGATTTATAAGTAAAACAAATTGAAATTGACATTTTCATAAATCAAGCTACATATCATAAACCATAGAGCTTTTGAAAAGATTTAAATTAGATAATACTAATATTGGACTTACTCTAGTGAGCAACTATATTAAAACTTAAATAAGAAGAGGAAATAAAATTTATTTTGTGAAAATTTGTATAGTAATATGAATGGTATTTTGCATTGTTTAATTGCTTCTAAAATAAATATCATGTTTGTCATTACTTTTGTACATGATCTCGATCTTGCCTAAAGGAAAAATGCTTGAATACCGCAAAGCACGTTTTCAATTATCTTACAAACACTATTAACTTAATTCACAACACCCTAAGTAACATCTCTTTCGATCTTTTAGAGTATTTCAATATAGATTTTACTAGTTAAGAAGTTGATAGGAAAAATACAAGTGACACTTGCCACTTCTTCAATTATGCTTTGGTATATTGGCTTTTGAAGAACTAAAATTCCATAGTGCTTCCAATCGTTGAGGCCAAATATGTAGCTACTAATAGTTGCTATACTCAAATCTTTTGATAAAACAAATCTTGCTTGATTGTGGTTTGAATTTTATTGAAGAACTAATTTATTGTGGTAACATAAACGCTATAAATTTAACTAGAATTCTTATTCAATAATTAAGGACTAAGTATATAGAGATATAATATCGTTTCACAAGAGAGCTTGTTCAAAATAATAGTGTATACTTAGAATTATTGATAGAAATAATCAAATAGCTAATATTCATAGAAAAATCCCAAATTCATATAGATATTGTACTTTTAGAAGAAACAAGGACATGTTAATGCAAGAGAATGCATGTTCTAGTAGAATTAACAAGTGTTTTTGTGCCAATATAATATATATTTTTTTTATACTGTGCCAATATTATATTTAAAAATTAAAAAATGGCTTACAACTTGATATCAAGCTTATTAACCATAGTCCCTTAATTAAGAAGTTAGTTCATGTATGCTTTGTGATTGCCTTTGTTGCTTTTATTGAACCAAGGAATCATTTTATCATTTAATTAGTCATGTTATAAATTGAACTTATTGAACAAGGAACCTTCTTCCAATTTGTTATCCACTAAATTCATGGTTATTTAGCATTAAGCCATGACAACGTTGATATAGGTTACATTGTAAATGGATTTAAGAACTCTAGGGTTGCCCTAAATTCTAATGCTGGTTACATTGTGTGGGTCTCATGGGAGTTATGCTCAAGGGTGCTCTCATGCGATACTTAGCTATTCCAAAGACTCTCGAGAGCACTAGATCAACCTAACCAACTCAACATTCATTATTCTAAAGAGAAAGTAGAGGGAAATCTTATACGAAAATGTTTTTCTTTAGTAAGATGGATGCTTTAGAAGTGACAATTAAGGAGACAACTTATGTTTACATGTGGTCTAAGTTTACCAAATGTAACGCCAAGACTTATTCGATGTAATGACTCTAATACAATCCTTATCCACCATAGTAATAAATATATCTATTTACTCTTACCTATTAAGATATAAAATCTTAATAATTATAAAAGTGGCACTTTTTAATGAACTTCTGTCTTTGGCCATGATTCTAAGGCCCCTTTTGGACCATAATTTGGAGCTTTAGATAAATTGTCCGTATGCATCTTCACTTTAAGGTTATTTGGGCAAGTCATATCTAAGCCCATCACATTTGTTTTTTATCCCCAAGAGCAGTACTCCTAAAGAAGTTTTTCAAGAAATCCTTTTCATTTCCACTTTTTTAACACATTAGTTGCAATGTACTTTTTGATACAACTTATTGTACTGTTTAATATTTACAATAAAATAACTTTGCTATACCATGTTGAATTCAAACATATAAGGTGACCTTTAGAACTTAGGACATAATTTGCCTATAGCAATAATGGCAGGTATTGCACTAATGTGATAGAAAATGTAAACAAAAAATAAATACGTTAGCCTAATAGTTTAATTCATATAAAAATTGTTTCCTTACAATATGTTTAATTTTGCCTCCTGTTAATGGACAATTTTGAACAATGAGCTCCTATGACTCATTCCAACCACTTAGACTATGGGTCGACTTATCTTGACCAACATCTAACCTATTGGATCTCAAGTTTAGGCCTTATTTGGGATTTCTATCCTAATGTTGAGCTATATCAAATACTTAACCTACTATAGGTCAAGACCTTGACCCTTTAGTTTAGTTTTGCTCGTGGCATCCATGCAGGTCACTAAAGGACTAAGACCCGACTAGGAAGCTTGGATGACGTATATCCATGGGCATATTGTAGACATGCCAACCTATGGAAACTACCTACTTGCCACTTTACTTTTAGGGATTTTGGATTGTATCTAAATAAGGAAGATATACTTTCCTATTTAAACAAGATATGAGTTATCAATTTTCCCAGATATATGTCTCCCTCGCATACTATATAAATAGGGTTAATCTCTAATAGTAAAGCACTTTTTACGCGCTCTCGAGCCCTCTTACTTTCATTCGTAATCCCACAGCATATGGATTTAAGTATCGAAGTAATCACATATAGACAACCTTAGAGGTAGGTAATGGACTAAATCGGAACCGTCGATTCATGGGCTCTATTATGGCTAAACCATGACCAGCTTATGGAGAGCAGCTTCAAGCAAATTCAGCCCTTGAATCGTTTTCCTTTTTAATATTTAATATTTTATTAAATTTTTTTTTTATAAATACATTAATAATACTTAATAATGTGAANGACAAAGGAATTGATTTGAATTTTGATTGTCGTAACCAAATTAAAACTCCTTATATAGAGGGACAAGTGACTCCTAGTCCTCGTACTTGACCTGCTTATCAAGGAACTTGATAATCCATGCTTACCTGTCTTGGTGTGCTACAGAATAGTCAACATATGTCGTCTTCCTCGAAAGTTTCATTTTCTTTCCTTGTTGTGCTGTTATTTTAGATAATGTAATACAATGACTAGTGTCTGCCTTGAATAAGGACTATACGTTCATTCAGTTTGAGCCACATATTCCCTATTTGCTTCCTAATATTAGACCCAAAGACTTTATATGATTACTAAAGATTACTATGAATATTGAACTGAATATAAGGGTAGTAGGTACATTTGATTCCATCTATTTATGGATCAATTTTTTTTAACGTTTCAATTATGTAAATATGCTCAATAGGGTCGTATTTTCTTTAGATCTAAAATTAGTGTAAATTATATCTAATTCTATGTATAATAACTTTTACCTATTCTTTTTCCATTTTAAAGATTGACATGTGATGTTTCTTATTAACGCAGCGGAGATATGATGAAGTAATTCAAAAATAGGGGTTCTACATATACTTGTTTTAGCAAAGCCAGTGATTTTTGCAGCACAATTACGTTAATATGAAATGTTGCGGGGAAAGAGGGATATGAGGTGATATATAGAAAAAACAGATTCCATAATTTTCCTAAGAACTCGAAACATATCCAAGGAAAATACTATCAATTGAGAAAAGCTACATATTTTTAAGCATATTATGATTTTAAACAAATTAACAAAATTCTGAAATTGAAGATTACCAAAAAAAAAAAAGAAAGAAAGAAAGAAAGAAAGAAAGCAAAAATTATGAAATACTAGGTCTATTAAGAAATCAATAAAAAGAGGGGTTTGAATTGATTTGACGTAACTAAATTTTAACTTTTTAAGAATCCTTTCCTTTACTATTTTTGAGAATTAGTTATGCTTTCAAGCAATAAGTAAATGCAGAAATTTTAATTAAAAAAAAAAAAGAATTAAATAGAAGTTGAATCAAGAATTACCATGGTTCCACCTTATAAGTTGGTCTACTATTCTAGTTCTAGGTTGAGCTTTAATATATCGAATTTTTAATTTTATTTAATTATTATTTATCATATACTTTATTTTTTTTATTTTTTAAATATCCAAATTATAGTTCATAGTACCATCCGTGGATTTGAAGCCATTGAACATTAATTTTTTTCTTAACAGCATAACATATTAGCCTTTTGGTAAGCAATCAATTCCAACTATCACAACGAATAATACCAAAATATAATTAATATGACAATAAAAAAATAATCGTGTCATGTTAGTTTCTCCTAAATATCTTTCTTAATTTCCCAATATTTACACTTCATCGCAGAGTTCTTCTCCTTCTTTCCTTCTCTAAACACCTTAATAAACTCTAGTGTGACTAAAGTTAGGTGCTAAGCCGACCTAGAACTGTCGGTTTACTGGTTCAACCATGACTGAACTATGATCAACCCGTGGAAAGCGATTTTGAGTCAGTTCAGTCCGTAAACTATTTTTTTTTTTAATATTTAATTTTTTATTAATTTCTTTTTTATATAAATACATTAATAATTTCTAATAATATAATATCTTTCTTGTATTAATTCATGAATAATTTCTAATTTTTTTATTAATTTCCGATCTAATGTAATTCTAATTTTTTTATTTTTTTCCCTTAAATTTTATTTTTTTCTTATATTTAAGTCCTTAAAATTTGATAATTTTTACAAAGAAAAACTTACATTAATTGAAATTTAATTTTTCATCTATTTTTTATACATAATTAACTTATAATTAGTCATCTATTATTAGTTTAATGATATTATTTTTAAAAAATTGTCTTTTACTATTGCAAATAAAATAGCTTTAATATGTAATGATCTATTGAATATTATTTAATTATTTTTTCTAACTTAGTGATCTCCCTTTTCTCTTTCTTTTTTTTTTTTAAGAGGGTGAATCGACTGGACCAATCTACCAATTTAATAGCGGACCGATCTGATCCAATCTGACGGTTCGCAATTTGCTGATTCAAGCGATTCGAGGTGGGGGAAGGGAGGGGGCGATTCGGCCCAATCTCTCACGAACTGGGTTGAGCTAATTCATCGGCCCACCAAACCTATTTCAGGCCAATTCATAGTTTAGAATAAGTTCCTACACAAATCTAAGCAACCCTTAATCCCCCTTCATAGAGTATTATTTTGTAGATATAAGTTTAGGTTCAAGCCTAAGTCAGATATAGCTCTATGGGTGAAATTCTCACCATAACACCTTCCATTTCTATAAATTATATATTTGGTCTCAAAAAACAATTATTCAAATTATATACTTGTGAAAAGGGAATAAAAAGAAAAAAAAAATCTAAATAATGTAACGCGTTACGCGTAGAATATACATATGCCGGAGACATTATGAACCTTTTGGTTTCTTCGGGCAGAGCTGCTAACTCTAATTTGGATAAATAGTTCCATCCTTCTCATGATCAAAGGTTGTTTTTTTTCTTTCATATGTAGATATATATATTTTGCATTGCCGATGGCCAAACAAAAGAAAAGAAAATAGTTTACTTTTGCCACAGACAGAATTAAATATTGGAGACAAGTACATGCACCAAATAAATACAATTAAGTCTTATTAATGAATATTTTGAGGCATTAATCAAGATGTTAAACACAAAAAATTTTCATCATTTCGAAATTAATTATACGCTTCCCAAAAAAGCAAGTATACCAAAATGGAAAATTTTTCTTTTATTTTTAATTTTGACAAGTATGTCGGTAAATTTTTCTTCTATTTTCGTTATATTATTATCTATCCTTGGAATAGCTCTTTTGTCTTAAGGTTGGGAAAACACAAATTGAAAAGCAAATAAGTGAAGATAAAGTGGCAGAATCAAGAGTGAGACCTGCAACTAGCGGCTGACGAGGCTTAGAGTGGCTGACATGTTATGTTCACCGACTATTGTAGAGATTTGGACATGTTTGTTTCTGATAACGTAGGGGGAAAAAAATACATGGAAAATGATAAGGACGGGAACATTTGCTTACAGTCGAAAGAATGATCATTAACATTATTTATTATATAAAATGTATAATCACATTAAACACTAGAGATAATATTAAAATTACTATTTTTAAAATTTTACACATGAAAATTGAAGTTTTTAAATTTTTGTATCTAATAAAACTTTTGAATATTAAATGAGCAGCCTCATTTCTAATATGTGATAAGTATTTATTATGATATTTTATAAAAATGGTAAATTTAACAAGAAAAAATTCAGTAACATATCAGGTTTAACCAATTCAAGGTTCAGGCGTAAAATTAAAAGAACAAAAATTCAATCAGAAATGAAATTTAATAATTTTAAATTTTAGGGATAAAATTAAAAGCCTACGTATATAACTCTTTAACATTTGTGGAAAATTTTTCTTTCGAATTTATTAATAAATGCTTAGTATACAATAGTAAGGCCTAAAATAAATTAGTTGGAAAAGACTTGTCTCTATCCCTACACCTAGTCCTGTAGCCCATTCTCTAGAAACCAGCCGCAGACCCCACTAGCCAAAAGGAGACATGGACCAGCCTAGGTCATGGACCCACTCCACTAATCCCTAGGTCAAGTCTAGGGCTCTAGCTCCTATGAATATGGCCGGTCTATGACTCTACACCTACCTAGTCGCCATAGTCCCTGGTGGCCTTAGACCCTAGCGCCTATGTGTTAGCCACTAGCCATCCTAGTGCATAAAGTCAGTATTCCACTCACTTTAGCTTTGCACTTTTTGATAATGATGTCCATCACCCAAATTGCCAAAATCCAATTACATATTTCGTCGTTTTAAGGAAAATAAAAATTAAGGAACATATATATTTTTTTAAGGAAACTGGAAAAGGACTTATTATGGGGCAATATGATGAGTTTTCGTTTTCATCTTTCCTCTGCCAGGGTGAATGATTAGGGTTTTAATGGAGTTAAGTACAATACCACCGTCACTTTGGAGCAGGCCAATTGAAAAAAAAGCTTTTAAGCTACTCAATTTCTAACCTTTTCGTTTTTTTCCTTAAATTTCAATTTGCACTTCTTGTAAAGCAAATACAACACCAAGCAGGGAAACAGACGATACAGTAGTGTTTTCTTTGCAGTTAAAGAGGTGATAATGAAAGGTTTGTTATGTGAAATGATTTCTTAGGGTTTGGTAATGCCCAAATTGTTGTGGACTTGAAGAAAACTAAACGTTGAAATTGCTCAGAACAAATTCATCTACTGTAGATGAAAACTTTTTTTTTTTTTCCTCTCGACTAGAAATTTTTTTTTTCCTTAACCAACTAAATTACAATTTAAAAGGATAGGAGATTTGAATCTAATTTATCTAGTTTGAATATTAATATTTATATCACTAAATTATAATAATCTTGTTTTAATAAGGATTTTCTTAAGAAAATACCTTTAGGCACTTATTAAAGGACACAAGATGAAAATTTTCATCTTATCTTTATTATACATTATAGATTATAAAATATTTGGTGTTCTTTAGTTCTTAAATAAAGAAAAAACTAAAAAGTCGGCATTTGAATTCTATATACAACCTTGGCAAAAAAAAGAAAAAAAAGTCTATATACAACCAGACTGATCTTACTTTTAAGATAATCATTAGATGGTGTTTTCTTACTAATTATACTTGGGCAATTTACGGCCGTCCAAAATATTATTTTAATGGGTAAAAGTTAAAATGGATACTTGGTAAGCATGGACCCATTAAGGCATTAGGTAATCAAATTGATAAGGGAACTTATGAATGATTAATCTTAAAATGTTGGTGCATCACATTATACGAGAACTTGAGTGAAACCATAATAAGACCAGTTCAATATGCTTCTTAGTATACAATATAAAAAAATAATCAGAATAATTGTGGTAGGACGCTTGGCACTATTTCTGTCGGCACATCTCCCTTTTTCTTAAAATATATTAAATCAACATGTTGCTAAGCATTGTGCGAAGATAATCAATTTGGGATTTTGAAGTGCAAAAGAAATATTGAAGAATAATATTTTAATGATAATTCTCAAATTTTAAAGATAAAAGTCTTGTTAAGACTTAATTGTTAATTAGAAAGAGCTAGGAAAAAGGATTTACAGATCAACTGATATAGCCTAGTTATGTTGAGAATCAGGTAAGATGCCTATGATTTTTTTTTTCTTTATTTTTTATCAATCAACACCTTCGGTTTTCACTTTCAGGCAAGAATTTTAGCCTTTTAGGTTCTTTAATAATTTTTCTTTCCGATAATGTGCCGTTGACTAGACAATGGACAACTCCTATTCACCCCATTTATATTGGATTATTATATTTCATTGGGACTTTTATATGAAATTTAGATTTTTTTTTTCCAATTTTAATCATAAAATTTGAAGTTGATAAATGCTGTATCTGATAGAAGAGGTTCAAACTATATTTTGATGCAAGGAAAGAAGGAAAGGAGAGAAAATGAATTAGATGAAAAAAATTACTTTATTTTCTTTCTATTTTTTTCTCTCATTTTTCTTCTTTTTCCTTCATTTTATTTAGTGTATAGAAATATGTAAAATTATAAGAAATTTACATATTTATCATTAAAATTAAAAAAAATTATATAATTACAAATTGTATAAAAAATATTATTAAAATACTAATGCGATATCAGTATTTATATATATGTTGATATTCTTACAAGTAAATTTGCACCTATATAATTAGTATTTGTATATATATTATATTTTCAAGATACGATATTGCTTTTAGTATATTATTGTTATGTTGTATCTTAATATATAAGATGCAATATTAATATTGTATTTTGGTACTATTTTTTATACAATTTATAATTATATATTTTTTTTACATATCAATAGATATATGTTACATCTGTAATATTCCATATTGCATTATTTAATCCTATATTCCATGAAATGACCGAGCACATAGACTTAATTAATTGTAATTTTACAAACAGGGACACACCATCACCATCTTGGCTTTTATGAAAGCCTATAAATAATTCTTTAAGAAGCCTAGAAATGGAAAATCGTATTGTAAGACGGCTTATTGAAAAACCTAACAAAAATTGTTTAACATATCTAATCAGTATCAATTATACATCACATTGTATAACCTTTAGATGAGTCCGTAAAGACTTAATCGGATTATACCCATGACAAATTGGGTTTTCATATAATATTCATAGACCAACTTGCAAAAACAAAGCTACTAAAAAAAAAAAAACCTTGTGAAAACAAGGGAGAAACTTACGAACAGTCGGAGATATATGAATGATTTTTCAGCCGCTCATCTACACGTGTATTTTCAGGCGGGAATTTTTACGGTTCTATTCGTTACTTTAACTAGATGGATCTAACAATTTATCTTATTATTTTTCTAATATCTATTACATTTAAATGGTTAACAATATAATTAGTTTAATAATTTAGATTTAATAAACATTAAATCAATATTGCGATAGAGAGTGATACTCCTTTGAGGGGTATGCACTAGTTATAAAAAGGTTATTACTTTTTTTATCACATTTACCAAAAAAAAAAAAAGTAAATACACTCTCACCAAAAAGTTGAAAAAAATTAGTAGTTACTATGAAGAAAATACAATTATAAAAAAATATATAATATTACCACAAAATAGAAAAAATAAAAGAAGACTAAAATATCAGCCAATTTTTTCTTGATTGACTCTAAGAATCTCTCCAAAAAAAGTCAAGGATTCAATATGAACATACATTATTTTAAACACTCTTCAAGGATAAGTAGCATCTAGAGGGAGGGGAGAAAAAAAAAATTGATATATAGACATGGCCATAGGTTATAAGCTTATAAGAAAATAATTTTTAATGTAAAATATCTAACTAGAGGGATTCATAACGTTAAGCCACCCATATCAGGCCTTGGCGAGTTCATAACTCTGAGTCCTCAACTTTTTTTTTTAATTTTTAGCACTTGAAATTTTTAACACCTTATAAAAATAAAACTTTTATTATATATATTAAATTTTTTATACATCTTGAACGTGTGTTAACTTCTCATTAGTCTTAAATAGTTGAACAAAATAGCTGTGGTTTGCATAAATTTTTTGAGTCTATTTTTCTACTTTAATTATTTTTTGTAATTTTCCATTATTTTAATCATATTATATAATTAAATTCATCTAATATTACTTTTTATTATTTTATGTAATCAAATATATTTAATGTTATCACTTTATTAAATTAATCGTTATGGATCAATGTAAAGTTGATACGTGTTATAGAGTAACTGATAATTCAATAAATTTATTAAAAATCTTACTTTTATAAGGTTTTGAAAATATTAAGAATTTAAATAAAGGGATAAAAAAAAAACGTTCTAGACTCAAATAAAAAAGTAAAGAAGTCTTAAGAACTTAAAATGTACTTTTTACTAAACAAATTCTCAATATGTTCAATTTGCTTATGTTTAGGTAGTGCTTATGTAGGTTAGGAACAAATATTATATATATATATATATATATATATTTTATCAATTGAGTTTTCCATCATCTTTTTTAACTATATTCAAGGTCCTTATTCAATTAAATAAGTTAGATGCCTTATAAATACCCACCTAATTACATCCTATATGCATGTCCTATATATCTATTTCTAAATCCCGGTACTGGATGAGTCTTGTTGTGGATCGAGTCACGTCAAACTGAATACTTGTACACTTATCATCAACTGATACGAATGCAAAAAGAAGGCTAACTCGCGTTAACACCTGTTATAAAAAAAAAAAAAATTCAATAAGAATTGTGTAAACTATAATATTTGTGGTGTTACTTAAAGATCCCTTTACAAAAGCAGTTTAGCTTGATCACTCGTAAGAAGATGAGGTGACGATAGCAAAGACATTTCACTTCATCTTTTCATCTTGAGGAGATGATGCCGTAAGTAATTTGCCTGAACATGCATTGGTCGAAAACTTGCAGACAAAAATATTTGTGTTTTCCTAAGTATCTCACATGCTTGTAAGGCTGCAATATGCAAGGTTACAACAAAGTGATGAAGTTTGGTTCCAACTTTTTGTGGTTAGGCGAAAATCCAACATTAGGGTTAGGTGATGGTCCATGAGTATTCACCCTATAGTAGAATGATACTTTCTCTTTTGCAAGAGGGACGCTGTCAAATCTCAAGCAAAAGAAACTACCGCCTTTTGTGGGCACTGAAAAAGGGCTTCCCAAGTAGTTCCTATGGCTACAAATGTCACAAGAGAACCGTCACTTCCTTTCCCCTAGACCTACCCTACTTCCAGTTCACCATTGAGTAGATGAAAGTTTGAATTGGAAGCTATGACTCTGAAGGGTAGGCGTTAAGCTTTGTGTCTGATCTCAGCTATCACCATTGCTCAGTGATGACCCGCCAAAAGGGGATCAAAAGCCTCAATTCTTGGGCCAAACTTTTCATGGGAGTTAAAAATGTGAAACATGCATAATTAGGTCCCGATATTTATTTACTTTTTAATTTAAATTGTTAATATTTTCTTTATTTGTTTGAGTCTTAAGATTTCCCAACTTTTATAAAAATATGACCTATGTCAATTTCCGTTAAATACTTCATTGATTCTTAATATATGCAGGCTTCCAATTAGTGTTGAGGTGGATGGTCAAGGTGGTTGGGTTAGGTTTTGTGTAATCTTTTAATACCTTATTTAGAAAAAAAAATTGTACTTTTTATTATATTATATAATTAATTACACTTGATATTATTATTTATTAAATTAATTATTATAGACAAATTAATCAAAAGCTATAAGTGTTGAGAGGAGATGGAAATTTTAATGGACTTGAGGAGTCCTATTTTTATAAAAGTTAAAATACTTTATGAATTCAAGTAAAAAAAAAATATTGAGAACCTAAAATAAGGTAGGTAAAAATTAAGTGCTAAATATTTACTTTTCTTTAAAAAATATAAAGTTAAATTGCAAATACACTTTTAGACTATTGATAAGAGGTATAGACAAATCTCCTCACCATTTTGTTGACAGTCACCTTTTGGCATAGGGTTCCAAAGGCTCATGCCCATTACGGAGCCTAGCTAGCCCAATCAGAAACTTCACTCACTTTTAATAGATGATTTTTCTCACTAACTACATGTAAGCTAGCTTAGGTATGTGCACCAACACTACCCACCAAGCTTAGAGCATAGATGAACATCCCAAATAGCTACCGAACACTTAACACCTCTGGAGCTCCCCCTCAAATCTAGCCGATTAGAGGGTTTAAACGACTTATGGTAGAGCTTGAGGCCCTAAGCATTTTTTAGCCAAGCTCTAAGCACTTGGGGAGCCCCCTTTCCAAGGTCCAATGTTTCACCTTCCAACCACCAAGAAAGAACATGACTCCAACTTGGAGTGACCTTTAGAAGGCGCTCTATTTGATACATCTGGACTCACCATCCTCCTCGCCTCTTTTTCTCTCTTTATTAAATGCTGAGTGACATCTTAACGTACAGTCTAAGGGTCTAACCACCAAGCTATGGTGGCCACTCATGCCGATGTAATAGGTTCATTCTTAGAAAGGAAGGAGTTTTTCTTGTATTGATAATGTTCTTTACTTGGGTTTCATTTTGGCTAATCCACTTGTGCTATGTAGCCAAACTAGTGAGTTCACTTACCTATAAAGAGGAAACAAGGCACTAGGTAAGAGGATCCTTTTGGAACACTTCTTAATCAACTATTTTACATACTTTCTTAGCTTTAATTACTCTCTTCACTAACTTGAGTGTCAGAGGACTTTCATTGGCTATGCCAAATAAGGCTTTTTTGCAGGTTTACTACTGTCAAGGCCCATTAGACCATTAGAAGTTCCATTAAGGATTATATTATTGATATCCAATATCACTATTTGGCGCCCACCATTTACGTAAACCCATCGTCATGGTTAAGTGCAAGAACACTAATTCCCATCCAGTACTATCAAGTGATGGTAAGCGATCATCAACACCACTACAAATAAAACAATCACCATCGACGATGGAACAAATGAAGATAATGTTCCATTAGTTGATGGAGACCAATAAAAAAACCCTCCAAGACAATGTAAACTTAATGCAACAATTGGCAGCCACCAAAAAACTAAAAGAAAAAGGCTAACCTTAAAGACAAGGTCAACCTTGAAGATATGTTTCTTACCTCCTCTAGTAGACTTAATAGGCGTCCTAGGTGCTCACCTATACCTACACTAGTGAACCCTACACGACCATGTTCAACCTAAGTATCATTTAATGGAGGACTTGCACAATTAACTAAACACCAATCACGATAAGACACAGCACTAGGGCGAACTCTTAGGCATAAGTAGGATACGAAAGCACATATCCCCCGAGTACTTGCAAAAGCATGTAGAGGAGATGAATGCCTAAGAGCTTGATGAGCATATGCGATGCGCTTCAAGCTTGCATGACCAAAAGGAGCTTGAATCCTCTACTTGACAATCAAGCATCATAGCGAGCAAGAGCCCATTAACACCAATCATTCTAGAGGAAACTCTTCCGTAGGGCGTATGGCTTCCTCATTTGAACACCTATGACGGCTCAAGTGAACTAGACAACCATTTGGTACATTTTCGCATAATGATAAGTTTATGTAATTTCTTTGATGCCATCGTATGCAAAGCATTCTCGAGTACGCTCATTAAGGTAGCTTTAATATGATTTAAAAAACTCGTAGATCGCTCCATCTACTCGTTCGATGACCTAGAGAAGCTTTGAATCAATAAATGATCTTTGTTATCTCTGCCTATTCCAATCTCCTAAAAAGGAGGAAGGAAAAGCAACTCTATCTATTCTAAATAAATTTTCTATAAATTCTAGCAAACTAGACAAATTAAGGTTCTTTAGATGATTATGATTTGAGATAAATTCATTCCTATATTTAGCCTTTATGGCAACACTAGGAGAACTTGTCACCAACAAAATTAAATAAAGTAATGGCACCTCAATAAGTATAGGCTATAGAACTTATAGGAGAAATAGACGGGCATAGTATGGTAACAGTAATGATAGAATCTTAGTTGATTTCGACAACACTACCTTATCATTAAGGTACTAAGCAGGGATATGTTTACCTTATATAACGTCTGACAACGCACTAACGAAACCTTACAAGCCTACCTTAAGTGCTTTAATTGCGCCAAACTACCAATCCCTAAGGTAGAGGTTGGAATAGCTCTCTAAGCCATTATTCACAGCTTAGACCCAAACAATAAAGTCTCCAAGGCCATAATACTACGATGCCTGAACACCTTTGAGGAGTTCATGACCACCACTAAGTGATATGTCACCCAGGAAGGCACCATAAGAGTACAGTTGGAGATTGACATTCATTGTAGCACCTCTATAAAGGATCAACTCGGCCCTTAAGAAGACTGTCCTTCAGCATCTAGAGAAGGCTAAAAGCGACAGAAGCAAAAAATCTTATATTACTCTAACTACACTCCACTAAACCACCCCCTCAGAGAAGTTTTTTATGAAGTCTGTAAAAAACTGCCCTGCGCCCCGCACATTAAGGAAATCCCTAAAGCAGTCGCTTCAAACAACTTTTGAGACTATCACGACATGTATGGCCATAATAATGATGAACGCCTTCATAAAAAAAGTGTGATCAAAGGCCTTGTCTATAAAGGTTACATCAACTACCTTGTCGCTAATGAGCAAAATCAACCACAACCAGCTAAGCATCGCTAACTTAAAGAGCTACAACAGCAACCACAACTATAATAGGAAAACTTACTTGACAATGTAAACCATAGGGGTAAAGGAGGGTAGATACAGATAATCACAAGAATGTAAATGCCCCATTTTTACCACTTTTTATTTTAGATTGTTTTCTTTTGAGCTAGATTTATAAGAATAAAAGAAATTGAAAAAATATAAAAAAAAATCCAAAAAATTGAAATATATAAAGTATTAAAAGTATCTGAGCCAACTCAAGTTAGTCAATTTTTTAGGATTGGATTAGGCAATAATTGAAAATATACATACAATTTAATAAATTTAGAATCTTTTAAAAAATTATACTTTATTAGAAAAAGTATTTTTATAAAGATAGTCTAGTAAAATATTTGAGCTTATAAAGTGGAATTTTGTCCAATCTCAAAAACATTTTAACTAAACTAATTAAAATAAGACTAAGGATTTATTAAATTAAAAATGGTGTTAAAAATCTTTAGTATGTATATTTTAGGTTATATAAATAGGATATAGTCAATTTAAAACAAATTGGGTTAAATTCTGCTTGGGAGTAAAAGTCCAAATTAAAGTTGGACTTGGCAAAGAGAACTTAATTTTTATTGAAATGCATTAGTTATTAAGAGTAAAAGCCAACTCGATTAGTAGGTACCTCACGTTCAAGCACCACCTAAACTAAGCCTCCACCCACAACCACCTATTGCTCAACAATAATTCCCAATGGCACCGCAGTTGGGACATCTAGCAACTCCTTAACCATAGTTACCTTCCTTATAGCCCTAACGCCAACCTTCCTTCTTCTCTTCGTTACTTAAGCTGCTCCTTGCTCCTTAGTAGCCCACTTGCACTTCTCCTGCATCCTGACTCCTTTATCTACATCATCGTTGCCTTAAGCGAATCATCACATAAGTCATAGGCTGCTGATACAACTCAAAAGTTAGCACAACAAAAGACTAATAATAGCAAAACAGAATACTTGTTGAGGATAAGCAGCCTTGAGCTCTCCCCTAATATCGAACAACGGTGGCGAACTCCCAGCTACCCATACCTATCTTCTAAGCATACAACCTCTCCTTTTGTAGATATGTACTTATAGTGTGCTTTACATGGAAACCATCCTTGAGCTACTGTACCACATTGAGTACCAAATCCTTCGTATTATCATCATCAGCAACAAAATGGTTCACAACTATTGTACGGATCAATTTATTCCACTTGGTTGGAAAATCGAGCTTACGAACTGATCTCACTTGATAGAATTAGTCCTTCTAATTGTCTATGTTTGACTTCTTCCCATGGAAAATTTTTACATGTGACCCTCGGCTCGCATAGCGCACCCAACCCTCATTACCCTTCAGCTGGAAGAAAAGATGAAAGAGCCAAGATGTTGGCCTCTTCATGTGAAAAATGAACATGGCCTCGAAGTCCACTAATACCTGCCATGTATTCGAATGTAGGGAACCCAGTGACACTTAGAAGTAGTTAAACACTTGCAACTAAAAAGTAGAGAAAGGAAGGCATATCCTTATGTCTATTATCTTCCAATACATGTAAAATGTGTTTTTGCCTCCAAAGTTACACACTCAATCATTGACCTTGGGTTTCTCCACTTCCTAAACATCGGTCTTTGATGAGAACTCTCGACAAACTCGATGCCATTAGTGCTTGTTATGTTTGTACTTAACCTTGATCACAAGTTACACTCTCTCCTTAGTTAGCTACAGCTTCACTACCTTCTTTAACTTATTAGGAGTGTAATTCCCCTAAGGCTTATCCTCTGTGATTACCATTCTTGTCTCCTACCAATAACTATCCTCTTTGCTACCTCTTACAATCACCACTATACTTTAGGGGGAAATGGGGTTGTGCATGCCTTCTCCTTGGTTCATGACATTAGATGCCTCACCTATGACTTTTTCTGTTGTTGTTGTTTAGCTAGCTCTTGGAAATTCCTTGAGAAAGTGGAGGGAAAATGGGAGAAAATGAAGGAAAGTGCTCTAGAGAGATTTTGGCAAAGTCACGATAAGGTAAAAGTAAGAATGAAGAGTAAACTAACCTTAATGGCCCTTGTATAGTTAGGCAGGTTTAAGCAAATCGTCACCTCATGAACACTCATCGCAAACACCTACGTGTCGTGATCAAAAGTTGATGGCTAGGATTCATCTGATGAGCAAATTGCCAACTCAGCATCCATATACACCTATTAAATGGCTCATGCCCTTCAAGGACCTCAAACATCCTAACGGTCACGTTAGTCATGTCAATTGTTACATCTCTCTAATAGGTGGTTAGTCACCACATTCCTGAACACACCCACTAATACTTAACCACCTGGAAGTACATAAGCTTAGGAAGGCCACCCTACATGATTAGAAAGGAGGTTTGAGTGCTCGGCTGTAACCCTAAGCATTAAGCAAATAGCCATAAAAAGAACAAGCAAACCAACAAACACAACGATAAGTAATGGACGCGGTTATAGACTAACGAAGAGAAAGGAGAGGAGAATAGATGAGCGTATCTAAGAACTTCAATTCATTTCGTTCATTTTCAAAATTTTCACAAGGCTTTAAGGGTCGGTGTATCGACCTTGAATATAAGCAAGGGTCAGAATATAACAAAAAATGTAAAATAAAATAAAGCTCGAGCTCTCCCATGCAATTTGCGTCCGACTACCATGATTCAAAAGCTTCTTATTTTGCTCGTTGGATTCACTGTGTTCAAAGGTTCGATCTCATCTAGCAAGACATGGTAATAGGCTCTTCCTTCACTGTACCTAAGCCAACCATGTCAATATCGATAGCTTTGAGGCGAATAACCGACCTATCAGAATGATTGGGGACACTCGACTGTTTGGATTATGCAGCCAACTCCCAAGAAAGATTCTTGTTTAATTGTAGCCACCTGAGCACCTTAGAGTATGCATGACGACTGCCATTGAATCACCACCATAAGAGCACATAGATTTGTATGAAAGGGGACTAATGTCCACTTGTTCCCCTTACAACTACTGGGCTCCCATGCCTTAGAACACCCCATGAGCTCTCGCAACAATCCAGTTAAGCAACCTTGAGTCATCAAGGAACTATCTCTCAACATTAGAAACACCATAAATGAAAGGCAACATGCGAGCATCTATTGCACATGTGAGTGCATCTGTGGTGTTGGTGCCATAATAATTGGAAAATGTACCCTCGAGCACCCTTCATCATGCAAACTCACTTGGCTTTGTAAAGGATCTTATCGAAGGGCCTACATACACCCCTCGATTGATACTCAGAGGCTACCCCCAATCACCAGGTGACCTATTACATCCCTCAATCAATACTTAAGAGCCCGCGATGGAAGTGCAGCCCAAGTTTGTACACTCTCCCCTAAAGTTTGATCTTTTTTGACTCAGACATCTCTCATACCTTACAATACTGGAGGAATTTTTTTATACTCTTAGAGTACTCAAAGATGGTGAAATGGAGCAATGAAATGAGAATGAAGAAGAAAGACCCTTCATTGGACCTTTATATAGCTAAGGAAGGGAAGTTCTAAGCCATACATGTATCACTACCGACCCATCCAACAATAAATGGCTACCATTAATATAGTAATTCACCTATGATTATGGTGTTTCCAAGGTGCATTAATGGTCATGCATGCGGTGCACTATCTTAGGCATTATCATTATATATGGGAAAAGACAGTCTAAGAAAAGATCATACAAAGTAGTCCTGTCAGTGGTTGTAGACGTTAGGCAATTCCTCCCGTCTCAACCATTTGGAGCTTATTGCACCTCTCCTTAGGGTGCATGTGACAAGAGCTTTGGCCTTCATAGCCCAAGCATGCAATACTCTCTTCGCCACTTCGATACTAAGGAGAGTAAGGAGCCAAGTGTTAGCAGTTACCTTTCAACCTAGGGCTCTAAACGCCCAAGCCCATTACTAAGCCAGGCTAACCTATTTGGAAACTTTAATAGCCTTTGACAGATGATTTTCCTCACTAAGTACATAAGTTGGCCTAGTACGTGCACTAATATTATCTATTGAGCTGATAGAGCAAATGAACATTCTGAATAGCTTCCAAACACCTACCACCTCTCAAGCTCCCTTCTAAACTCAGATAACCAAAGGGCTTGGACGCTTTGCAACAGAGCCAGAGGCCCCAAGCATTCTTGGGCTGGGAGCCCTCTTTTGAAGGTCTAATGTTTCACCTTCTAACTACTAGGAAGGAACGCACTCCAGCTCGAAGTGACCTTTGGAAGGCGCTCTGTTTGATACAGTTGGACTTGTCGTCCTCTGACCTCTTTCTTTCTCTTCATTAAATACTAAGTGACATCCTGACGCATAGCCTAATGGTCTAGCCATTGGGCAATGGAGGCCGCTTATGCCGATGTAATAGGTTCATTCTCTAAGTTTCCACTAACCAGTAGAAGGGGAGGAGTTTTTTCTCATACCAACAATACCCCTTTCTTGGGTTTCATACAATCCAATCCCTTTATGCCACGTGGTCGAATTGGTGAATTCCCTTACCCATAAATATGAAGCAAAGCACTAGGTAAGGGGATCCTTTTGGAATACTTCTCAATGAAGTATTTTACATACTCTCTTAGCTCCAACTACTCTCTTCGCTAACTTGAGTGTCGAAAGGTCTTCACTAGCTACGACAAAGGGGGCTTTTTTATAGGTTCACTACTGCCAAAGGCCATCAGACCATTAAGAGTTCTACTAAAGATTATACCAATGACATCTACCATCACCACATTTGACAAATGACTTAACCACTTTTGAAAATGTGTACATATACACGATGCATTGCTAAAGCCTTAAAGGGTTGCTAATTATGGTCATTAATAAATCCAAGCCATAGTCCTTATCCTTTTAATGTTCTTTTTTTACTTCTGTTGTTGAACTTAGGTTCATTACTTAATTTTGATAAAAACAAAACCAAAGTGAATATTAATCAATTCATGAAATGCTAATGTTGAGTTAATTAGAAAATAAGTTTTTCTTACCATATTTGGTGCTAACAGTAACTAAGAATAGACAAGGCCGGTTGCTAGATAGGTCTAAGCTTGTAGAAAGCTCTAAAGGAGTAATGAGGAAAATACGTAAAAGAATAGCGACAAATGAAAGCTGAGCAAAACATATGAACAACTCTAGAGGATATGAAGCACCAATGGAACTTTCAAGGACTTACGACATAATTCAATATGATGTACAAATTGGTTAAGTGGTTTAATGATGTTACTCGCCACCTAACCTTGCTTAAAGGAAAGGATATGAATGATGTCAAGCATAAAACAACAGAGTGTTTACACCAGGAAGGAAAAATACTCAAATGTATCAATGATAATTTGTCTACTTGTGGCTTACAAATACAAAGGGTATTTATACCTAAGAATTTAGGGCAACTTGCCTAAAAGGGAAAAAGACAAAAATAGGTGTTACCCTAAAGTAGTAATGTACAATAATACAAAAAGGGTAAAAATAAATATTCATAGAAGCAATAATTAGTGGGGCAAATTCTACACGTGGTCCTGTACATATGAGGATGCTATATTGGTGAGGTTGTTAAAAGATGCCAACAAAGTAGTATGGCCAATTGGCTTGTCAGAGCGAGGATGACTTATGTAGTCCGGGGTCTCTCTCTCGGTATGGCGGTAAGGGTAATGCTGAGTAAGTGGTCAAGCATGAGGAAAGATTGGATGTTATCTTGGCTATCCATTCCTCAGCATTCTATCTACGAGAGACTGGCAGTCATTTAGCATAGCTTAAGGAGTGACTCGGTGAGGAAGTACTTGGCCTCGACAGGAATTGGCTGGAGTAGAAGAATTTGTCTCATCAAGCCTTCCAATCTTCGGGCTCGGCTGCGGGTTAAAGGGTCAGTAGCTCAATTCCCATCATTCCTTTTGGGCTGATTTAGATTTAAGATCAAATCTGGATGTTCTTTGGTCAGTTCTTCGTCAGGATGATAGGGATTGAAGTCAGCAATATTGAAGGTATCGGAAACCCCATAATCTTTTGGCAGCTCCAACCTTTAGGCGTTGTCATTGATCTTCTGAAGGATTTTGAAGGGTCCCTCAGCCCATGTGGATAATTTGTTCTTCCTCTTACTTGAGAACCATTCCTTGCTAAGGTGCAGTCATACCAAGTCTCCTGGTTGGAATTGCTTAGCCATCCTACCCTTGGTCTTCTCTCACATTCTTCTAGCAACTTGGTCAATTTGCCGAGTAACCTTGTTATATATGTGCTGAAGGGATTGTGCTTCGGTCAAAGCATCAGGGTCCTCTTACGTGGGTATTGGTATAGGGGTATAGTCAGAGAGCAACTCGAGATTGAATCCATAGACCATCTTGAAGAGAGTTTGCTGAGTAGTGTCATGTACTAGTCAATCGTAGGCAAACTTGACTACTAGTAAGTAGATGTCCTAATCAGTCCCTAAGTGCGAACCACCTCTGTTTGGCCCTCAGTTTTGGAGGTGACATGAGGTACTAAAGAGTAATTTGGTCCCCAGCTGATGCCACAAGGTTCTCCAAAAATGGCTTAAGAACTTCGGGTCTCTATCATAAACTACACTTCTTGATATGCCATGTATCCGTACAATCTCTTACAAGAAAAGAAAAGCGATAGCCGAAGCGTCATTAGTCTTAGTGCAGGGCACGAAGTATGCTATCTTATTGAACCTATCTACAATGACCATTATAGAATCTTTGCCTCGAGTAGTTCGCGGTAGTCCAAGAATAAATTCCATGCTCAATTCAACCTACGGCCTTGATAAAACAGGTAGGGACATTACTTTCCCTTGCTCAGCTCGGCACTTGGCCTTCTTGCACACGGTATAGCTTTCAACAACTCGGTGTACATCTCTCCTCATTCTCAGCCAAAAGAATTGGCTATTCAATAGTTCACAAGTCTTCCTTTCTCCAAAATGTCTAGAAAGTCCGCCATTGTGAGCCTCCCTGTTCAGTAACTCCCTTAGGGAACAAGTTGGCATATACAGTTCCCCACTTCGGAACAAGTAGCTATTCTCCACATGGTACTCATCCACTATTCTTCCATCAATACATTGTGTAAGTATAGGTCTAAAGCATGGATCCTTAAAGTACTGCTCTTTAATACTTGCGAACCCAAACAGCCGAGTCTGCAGTTCAAATAAAAGTGCATGCCTTCTCGAAAGAGTCTCTACAACTATGTTACTCTTTCCCTACTTTTATTTTATTACAAAATTGAACCCTTTAAGGAATTCAACTCATCTCGCCTGCTGCTTCGACAACTTGGTTTGACTTCGAAGGTACCCTATTGATTCATGGTTAGTATATATGACAAATTCTCTCGACAGAAAATAGTGCTTCCATACTTGCAGTGCTCGAATCAGTGCCAAAAATTGTTTGTCATATACGAAGTAATTTAACTATGATCTCCGGAGCTTCTCACTATAAAAGGCAATTGGCTGACCTTCCTGCATTAAGATAACGCCTATTTCAATGCCTAACGCATTGCATTCTAGCTCAAAAATTTTATTGAAGTTAGGTAGTACCAACGCTGGTGTGGAGGTTAACCTTTCATTTATCTAAGAAAAACTCCTCTCCTCCCTTCCTCCCTATCAGAAGTCCGTATTCTTCTTTGTTAACTCGGTAAGTGATGTGGCAAGGGTGTTGAAATTTCTGATGAACCTCTTATAGAATGAGGCCAATCCGTGGAAACTTCTCACGTCGGCATAAGTAGTAGCAGTCGGCCACTCGACAATTGCTCGGATCTTCTCATCGTCAACTTGCAAGCCTCCTCCACTGACTACATAGCCCGAGAATATCACTTCCTCTTAGCAAAAGCAACATTTCTTTAGATTATCAAATAGTCTCTCGACACAAAGGATATCCAGGACTGCTTTGAGATGTTTACAGTGACTTGGCACGTCGGCACTATAGACTGGATGTCGTCAAAGTATACCACGACGTACTTCCCTATGAAATGTCTCAGCACATGGTTCATTAGTCTCATAAAAGTTCTTGGGCCATTCGATAAGTCAAAGGGCATGACCATCCATTTGTAAAGTCCATGTCAAGTCTTAAACGCAGTCTTCCACTTGTCCCCTAGCCTCATGCGGATTTGATAGTAGCTAGATTTAAGATCAATCTTATTGAAAATCTTGGCTCTACTTAATTTATCCAACATGTCTTCTAACTTCGGGATTAGATACTTGTATTTGATCTTGATCTTATTCATGGCTCGGCTGTCTATACACATCCGCCAGGTTCCATCTTTCTTTGGCACCAGAAGTGCTAGCACAACGTAAAGGCTGAGACTCTCTCTAACATATCCTCTCTTGAGCAGCTCATTGACTTAGCATTGGAGCTCAGAAGTTTATTCAGGATTCATCCGATAGGCAGGCTTATTCATCAGTGCTACGCTAAGTACTAAGTCAATGCAGTGTTCTATGCCTCGAGTTAGGGGCAATCCTCTAGGTAACTATTCTGGGAACAGGTCGACATACTTATCCAGCAACTCTTTGATTTCCTGAGGGAGCTTATCCCGTTCCTTCATTTCTAAAAGTTGCCTAACCAACATAAGGGTTGACTCGTCTACTTTGATGACCTTTCAGAGCTCGGCTCTACTCATCACTAGAGCCTTCTTCGAGCTGCGAGCAAGTTTTGTCTACAACTTATGAACGTCTTTCAGCGGCATTGGGTTCAGTGTGATCTTTCGGTCATCCTTTTCAATTGTGTATGTGTTCCTATAGCCGTCATGGATGACTCTCCTATCAAACAACCATGGTTTACCTAGCAACACGTGGAAGCACACATGGGTAATACATCGTAGAGAATCTAGTTAGAGTAGTTCCCAATAATGATTGGCGGTAGTATTTACTGAGTGACATGTAATGCTCCTTTCTCACTCAACCAGTGTAACTTGTACAACTTCAGATGTGCAACAGTTGGCAACTTCAGTTTTGAAATAAGATTTGCTAATGCCACATTGGTGCAGCTTCCACTATCTACGATGAGGACACACACCTGATCATTCACCTTATAAGTAGTATGAAATAAATTCTCTCTCTGCTCTTCCTCTCATAAAGGTTCCATGTTCATAGTACGTTGGATAACTATGAGTAATTGATCTAAGTCCTTGGCAAACACGTCCTCCTTAATCAACTCTTTCTCAGTAGGAACCTCCTCCTCCTTGGGTTCCTCATCCTTACTTTCTATTTCTAGCTTTGGGACTTCTCCCTTGAAGACCATTGTTCTTCAGTTCGAGCATTGAGTAGCCATATGTTTGAACCCTTGGTACTTGAAACATTTGATTTAGCTCGTCTTCCTCCTAAACCCTTGCCCTTTCTTATAAGTTCAGGTTAGCACTTCATTATCAAATCGGCCTTTTTGCTCGGCTCGATACTCAGTAGAGTTCGGTGACTTCCCTGTTTGGGTTAGCTAGTTGGCATTCTGGTTAGCACTCGGACTTTTCTTTACCTCTCCACTCATTGGGCGATCTTAACAGTTTCATCCATTATGGTGAATCGTTGAACCTCTAAAATGTCTCGAATATCACCTCTTAGTCCAGTAATAAATCTCGACACAGTTTGAGCTGGTAATTCCTCTACCTCACAATGAATCATGAGCATTTGAAACTATTAAACATATTCGTCAATAGTTCGACCTCCTTGTCTCAGCTCTCGTAGCTATCTCAGCTCTTGTAGTTGAGTGAAGGTATCTTGAAGATAAGTTTCCAGTACGAACCTATTTCTAAGCACTTTCTTCATCTCAAGCCAAATGTTAATCTCTCGGTAGCCCTATCATCTTCTCATTACTTTGAAGCTCTTCCACTACATGGTGGTATATCCGGAGAACTCAACAGCAATAGTTCTCACTTTCTCATAATTTTCATACTGATAGTAATCAAATATATGCTCTACCTTCTCTTCTCATTCTAGATATTAATTATCATTTCCAATCCATTGAAACTTGGAATCTAAAGCTTCACATAGTCAGATGCTTTGGGGATTTGTACACGCTCTTCTTCAAAATACACTTCTTCCTCATCTCTTATGTCTACCAAATCAATCCTTCTCGTCACTCATCCGCTCACTCCTCCACCTCGAACGGGTCGAGTTGGGTTTTGACATCTAACAGACTGAGCAACTTGTGAGGTGTTTTGCGTGGCCTTAGTGGGTTGGTAAGACAACGCATGAATAGCTCAGGTTAAATCTACTAAGAGGTTAACTACCTCATCAAATCTCTCGTTAGTGCTTCCAAGAGTTCCTTAAGACTCTCATCTATAGTGGACAACTCTACTGTCATTGCCAGTACCAACATTCATATTTAGGTCAATCATTTTTCCTTACATATTCAAAGCTCAAATGAACACTTCAGGAAATTAATAGTTAACAACATAGTGCTCAAATAAACATAGTAATTTGCTCTGTTTCACTCACGCAAAACAGAGTATCATAGAACTTTGAAAACACATGTCAACTCAAACAAAACATTCGCTTTGATACCAAGATGGTGCAAACCGTGACCAAGAATGGATAAGACATGTCACTAGATAGGTTTAAACTTGCAGAAAGCTCGAAAGGAGTAATGAGGAAAATGCGCGAAAGAACAGTGATGAATGAAAGCTAAGCAAAACCTATGAATAGCTTTAGAGGATATGACGCACTAATGGAACTTTCGAGGACTCATGACACAATTCGATATAATGCATAAATTGGTCCAGTTAGGTTACTCGCCACTTTACCTTACTTAAGGAAAAGGACAAGAGTGATACTAAGCATAAAATAACAGAGTGTTTAAACCAGGGAGGAAAAATACTCAAGTGTATTAATGATAATCTATCTACTTGCGGCTTATAAATACAAAGGGTATTCATACCCAAGAATTTAGGGCAACTTGCCTAAAAGGGAAAAAGACAAAAATGGGTGTTATCCCAACAATACAAAAAGGGTAAAAATAAATATTCATAGAAGCAATAATTAGTGGGGTGGATTCTACACATGGGGATGCTGTGTTGGTGAGGTCATTAAAAGATGTAGATAAAGCAGTACGACCGGCTAACTTGTCTAAGTAGGGACGGCTTACATAGTCCGAAGTCTTTCTCTCGGCATGGTGGTAAGGGTAATGCCAAGTAAGTGGTCAAGCATGAAGGAGGATTGGATGTTGTCTTGGCCATTTGTTTCTTGGCATTCTATTTACGAGAGATTAGCAATCATTCAGTATGGTTTAAGGAGTGACTCGGTAAGAAAGTATTTGGCCTTGGTAAGGAAGTACTTTGCCTCGGTAGAAGTCGGTTGGAGTAGAAGAATTCGTCTCGTCGAGCCTTCCAGTCCTTAGGTTCGGCTGTGGGTCAAAGGGCCAGTAGCTCGATTCCTATCAATATCATTCAAATATACCAATTAGCTCTTTAACATATCCAAAATATTGGACTTAAAAGTGAAGCAAATTTGTTTAAGGATGAATCATATAGTAGTGTTTGCAGATTGTATGTTTATTTGTTGAAAATAAGTGAAGGATATTTTTGTTGCTCTACTATCTTAACGGTTGTAGATAGGTACCTATATGACGACAAGAAGCTCTAGATTGAGAGATATCTTTAGTTCTAATCACTAAGCTAGCATAACGATAGGGACTTGCTGGTGGTCATGTTGGTAGAAGAAATAATAACTAGCTTAACAGTAAGCACATGAGCCATCATGATGGTAATTAAAGCATTCAATCCACAGTAAGGAGAAGAATTTATGTAGATGATATAAATGCTAAACAACTTGACCAAGGACAATAAAAAAACTCATATTTTCTAGCAATTTAAAGAAACTCTTTTACATTTTTTGGCCATATTACTTATAATTTGTCTCTTGTACTTTTCATTACCATCAATCAAAAGAGATTAAGTGTGTAGTACTTGAGGGTTTATCCCATGTAATACATAGAGAGTAAAAGCACTATACTTGTGTAGGTTTTGTGTGTATTTGTGATTGGAGCAACATGTGTAGCTTTTGGAGCATTAAATTTAAGATTAATAAAGTGTTGTGAAGTCTTCGATTGTAGGCGATTGCAAGTCCGTAGAGTGTAAGGGTGGTTCGAACTCTACATTATAGTCAGGCTTGATTTCTCAATCCCTTTCCCTTTACTTTTCTGCAATTCTCATTGATTATCACATCTTACTCATATTATTTATTACTTAGATTGCATTTGTCATTAAAAATCAATAAGAAACTAAAAATTGTCATAATACTCATTTCACTCTCCTCCAGAGTATTAGCCTAATGTACTTCATCCTTCACCATTCTAAAATTGTAGATCTCTTGCTTCTATTTTCAATATCTAAAGATCCCACCTTTTTTGTTAAATGAAAATTCTCAAATATACTACCATAGGGGGTTTGTTGTCAATGGTCAGTCACATGCATGTTGTGTGTTAGAAGACCTTGAGAAGCCTTGATCCATGACCTGTTGAGGACTATGATTAAAGAGAGGTATGAGAGAAGGAATGACAAGGAGTTTGCACATGAGAGAAGATCACTTTTGATCATTTTGATAATCTTTTGGAATGAGATTTTAACAACACAATGACGTTTATGTAAATATTCTTAATGTTACAAATGGAGATGAGAAGACATCTATTTATATATTTCAAGAGTCCTTCTCAACTATTGGATGACTCCTAATATAGATGGATGAAACAAACCATTTATGATATTCGTTGGATAGATATGATGATCAACGAACAAGTTGAAGCCTCCTTTATTTCTTTTGTAACTCCTCATAGGCTTTAATGTAAATCAATTAAAGAGTCCATGCAATGGATGGATGAAAATTTCAATAATGATTATAATCTTTTTTTTTTTAATTGTAAGTGTAATCTAACGATTTTTATATATTATAAATAAAAATTTGTTAAAAATAACTTAACCAATATAAGGTTTTGAAAATGAATAACTCATTATATATACTTTGTTCACATGAGCATTAACAAAAAAAAAAATAATAATAAGAAAGAAAAACTGTAAATCCTTTGAATTTCCTAGATCAGGGGCTACAAGTTAATAAGATTTCTCAAAAGCTACCCTTAATATTGGCAAAATAATTAATCTTGAACTTAAGAGACGACGCTCAAAAACCTTAACACAAACTCCTAAAACCCTAGATGGCAACCTCAACCTTAGTTTGACTCCTACACTCAAAATCTTAAAATCCTGTAAACAAATGTTAATAACTAATGTTAACTCCTAAGATTAACATAATCTAACGAAACCAATCCTAAACCCTAATGGAAAAAAGATTGATGGTCGAAGCTTATGAGAATTTTTTGAAACCAATAAAGGGTAAACTAAGCCAAAAATGAATATTGATATAAATAACCCCATCAATGAATTCGAAACTCTAAAACAAATACTAAAACTCCTAAATGAACCTTCAAACCATAAAACCCTAAATAGAACCTTAATACGCATGAACCTTTGAAATGATTGTAAGACTCTAATCTAGTGTCGAAAACCCTAATTCAACTATTGTACTCTAATTAAATAGTAAAACTATTTGCGAATCGGAGACTAATTACTTAATTGCCTTATGTTAGATATCTCTCATAGATTTTGACGATAACAAAAAGAGAGAAATACTAATGAATTAACAAGTATACAAATATTCAGAAACTTCTTTAGAAAGTTTAAATTTGTAAATTGAGGTGCATTTAGAAACTTATTCAGAAGATTTGAATTGATTAAAAAAATTGATTAAAAAAGACACTAGTTTGAAAATCTTCAAAGAGTATTGTAGAAGCTTTTATAAGAAGAATCGGTACAGTATTTTAGAAACCTGTTTAAAGACTTTAAAGAAAAAAAGATTGATACTCTTCAAAAGGTTATTCAGAAAGTTAGTCTAGAAATATATAATGATGAAATTTAACTCATATCATATTTAAATTCAATAAGGCCTAGCTCCACTAGATTAGGTGTATTAGGGAAATACACTTAATCCTATTTCACTTAAGATGAAACCAAGATCCATGGGGATTATTTTTTGAGTGAATATCTTTTTGATAAATCAAGATATACACAAATATGAATAAGGATAAGTTTGATTCGGATTTTGTGGAATTTCAAATTTTTTTAATATGAGGCTTATCTATAAGTTACTGATAAAGCATATCTTTTTGTTAAATTCAAATTTGAAGCTTATCTGGAAGTTGCAAAATAAAGAATATCTGGCTGAATCAAGATAAGAAGAGATGTTTTTAAATTTCAAACTACTAAGATCTTCTCAAAATGTCTAAGGATTATCTTTAACGAATAATTGTTGGATAAACACGAAAGTGAAGATAATTTTAAACAAATTAGCCTTTGGAAGATTTTAGTATAAAAAGAGAGAGGATTAAAAAAGTTAGATACTTTTAGAAAAAAGTTATCGATACACAAAAATTCAGATTCTACCTTCTAAAAAGTCATAAAAAGTCTTTTAGATACTTCTTCAAAAGGTTACACTGAAGCAAATTTACAACAATCGTTATTTTTCTTTGGAGCGAAATTATTTGAGACTAAAATTATCATTCTCGCTTATAATTAGTAAAATTTTATTTGTCGTTTGACTATTGAGAGAAGTCAGGTTGCACTCTATAGATCTGTAATCAATCTAGATTGTAGAGAGATTAGATAGACAGAACAGAGTGTTGTGAAGTCCATGTGTGACGAAAGCTTGTAATCTTCTTATGATTTGATTTAGTAGATCAAGTGAAATAGCATCGATGAAGTAGATTAGGTCCCCAATAATAGAGCTAGAAGAAAGCAATAAGCAAAAGGCTGAAGCTCTATAAATCCTCAACCTGATATTTTCTTTCCTTTTTCTTTCCTTATTCTTTTAATTTGCATTATTAATTGTTGTATGTTGAATTATTAAAATACCACTGTTCATTAATTTAGGTTATTAAGAGGGGTATTTTTCTTATATCAAAAAATTTTCAAAAAGTTTAAAGATATCAATTTACCCCTCCTCCCCCCCCCCCTTCGATATTTTATACGAACCAATACCTTAAAACCTTAATCTACCCTCTAAAACATACTAAAGCAACAATAATTGGTCCTAAATCCTTAAATTAATTAGATAAGATGACTTAACGGACCTTACTAACTTAATTTGGCACATTAAGCCCTAAACTGTACCGAATTAATGTCAAGTGTAGGAGTAATTAAGATTAAAAAACTTAATTACACCTTAATCCACTAATTAGGTTTTACATCATAATTAACTATAAGTCAAGAGCAATTAATCATATAGAGCCAAGGTAATTATATGAAAATATCTCCTTAATAATGCCAACATTATACTTGGGGAAATAATATGAACCCCCTTAAACTTTTGGATCCAAACTCAAGGTCAAATATAAGAGTCAATAGGTAATCCCTAGAACTGCTCAAGACATAATAATAAAAGATATAATAATACAACCTTAAATAAAATGACCAAACCTTAAGTAATAAGTCGCAAACCTTTTTATAATTAGTTGAAAAAAAAAACCTAAAGAGAGAAACCTTAAAAGCTTAATCATATACATAAAATCATAAAAACCATAACATGAGGGAAACCCTAAAACAACGGGAAAATATCAATAGATTGACTAAAACCTTAATTGGAAGTCCAAAACCCTAATTCAACTAATAAACTCTAAGTATATTTATAAAATAATCACTAATTGCAAATAATTTCTCTAATATGGAAACCTTAAATCGCTTGGAAACCTTAAATCACCAATCTAGTATGCAATCCAAAAACCCTAGTCGATCCTAAATACTAAAAGACTCTAATAAATGAATTAATATAGGTTAATAAACTTAATTAAAGTGATAAAATATGGAAAGACCTTAATTACACCCTAATTAGGCTTAAATTACTTGAGTAAGTATAATCATGATTAATTAGATTAATTACCCTTTAATCCATCTACTAGCCCTAGTATTCTTAATTAAAAAATGGATAAGGTAAATTAAGAAGACAAGACAAAAAGATTAGTTGGTAATTGGAATATTTTGGAGACAAATTCTTGCCTTATTTTGCAAAAGTCATAAAAGCAAGTGGTCCTAACTTAAAGTTAGTACTTGGTAACCAAAAGAGGAGAGGGTTTGTCCCTCATATCTCACCTTTTTTATCTGTAATTTCACCCCTTTAAAACCCTCATTTGACTCAATTTTTCATTCTTAGAAAACCTTAAAATAGCCCCTTTATAAACCTAAATAAAAATCAAAGAAAGAAGGAAGGAAAATCAACAAGCACTCTTGGATCCCCTTGTGCACATCTACAACTTTTGCAATTGACACCACTACATACCACCAAATCACAAGCCACCACCACCACCAAAAGATCACACACACATCCTAATTTCTTGTCGACAAACAACTCCTCTCAAAAGAGCAAAATTTAACTTCATTTTTAAGTGAAAACATTGGAACTTGTACAGATCAGTTTAAGGTAAAACTCACCCAACTTAAGTTTTCTTTTTATAGCTATTATACTTATGATATCTTAAGAGTTTAGGATTAGAAATACTAGATAAACATGTAAGAACCATATACATGTCATTTTAGAGCCATATAATCACACCTTTATTCATATATTTAGCTAGTTTATCACTTGCATTCTAGAAGTGTAAGAGATAGTTTTATATAGGTAACTTGATAAAATGATGAGAAACCACCAATAAAGCCCCCACTACTTGCTAGTGTCGATGCATGAATAGTCCTATCTCCATCATATTTTTTATTTTTCATGTTCATCTTAGGAAGACTTAGCTTAAAATACATCATAGTAGTAGTTTTAGCACGTTACAATAAGTTGTGTAGAGAAATAGTTAAAATCCTCTTAAAAACTCTCATCAACTACCCCCTTTACTTATGAAAACAGGCTATAAATTCTAGTCCAATATGTTAATTACATGATTAATTAATGTTAATTAGGATATAAGACTTAATCATTAGAATTAAGTAGCTAAACAAGATCCTAGAAGCATAAAATGGCTTAAATGACATATAGGTTTAGAGAAATTAATTTAGAGCCCTCAAATTGGATAAGACTAGACTAGAACACTAAGTAAAATGGGTTATTTAGTGGACCCATTAGGATATTTGATGCATTGGAACAAGTTAGAATTAAGTTTAGGGCCCTATAATGTAAATTAGGCCAAAACTAACTTAGTTAGAGATTAGGGCCTTAGAAATAGGACTAGAAGCCAAATAAATGAAAAGAACAAGATTTGTATCATAATAGAAAATGGACTTATCTTGGGGCTTTTAGTGGGCTTCATCCCAAAATAACAAATAAGATTTGGTTTAAGGCTTTAAAGAGTGAATTGGGCCCAAAATCCCCTAAAAAGACTAAAAATAAAGCTCAACAACTTAGCAACTAGATTTGATCCCCAAATTAAAAGATCATAAAATAAAATGTAAAAGGCCCATTAAGTCCAAAAACCCATTAAAGTCATTGCCTATAGACCCCTTAATAAGCTAAGGCCTTAAATTAGTAAAAATGGCATATTTAAGCACATAAGAGTAATATTAAGGCTCAAATTAAAAGTTATGGAATTTTGGAAAAAAATTAAACTTAAAGTACCTAAATAAAGGCCTAAAAGGTCAAGTATAAGGTCCAATACCTAAAATTAAGCCTAAAGCCTGGAATTGGGCTCAGACTCTAAAGTAATTAAACCAACACCATTAACCAACGAACTTGTTTGACTCAAATTGAATTCTTACAAGTCCAAACACCTAAAAAGGACCTTAACAAATTAGAGAACACTCGAAAATGATAAAAATCAACTATAAGAATATGGAATTCAAACTTAACATGAGAAAGTTATGTCCAAAATATGAAATAAGTGAAAATAGGGAAATTGTAGCAAGGCTAGCGAATAGATTAAGTTTTACATGAGTCTTATTGACTTTAATTACTTTACTCAAGTGATTTGGGATACCAAGTTTGAGTGGGAATAATACACTTCAAGGTTAAGTGAGTGTATCACTTCGTATTTTATTCTGCTTTGTGCTTATAGTTAGTGCACTATTTAATTATATTTGATTATTGAACTTATTGCATGTTAGGGTACATGGGAACTTATATGTACTTACTTTAGTTAACTTTTGCTTGCAAAATATCTTAAGATATTTCAAACACCCTTGTTTGTTGCATTATAACTTAAGATTCAAGTGCAGAGTGCTTCACCGAGCTGAGAAAGTAGAGTAATAAGATTAAAAAAGCAAAAAAGATAGTCGAATTAAATTTTTGAAGTGTCTAGTGACTTTATGATGGAATGTTTTTATAAGCTTATTATGAAGTGCATGTAATAGTTGTAATGATTTCAAATGAAAAAGAATATATGTTTTTTTATATAATTAAATATTAAAGAGGATGGAATGGTTTTATAATGACATATAATACAAGCATGGTGTTTGTTAATATACTTATTTATTAACATAAAATAAGAAAACAACAACAACAACATCAACATCATTAATCAATTATGGAGATACATTATATTAAATTATTTTTTTGTTATATAAGGCAAGTGCTTTCAAAATTATCTAAAACTAGTTAAGTTAAAAAGCTTACACAATATGCGGATAAAAATTTGAGCAATGATTATAATTTTTCTTAAAAAAATTGTAAGTGTAATCTAATGATTTTTATATATTATAAATAAAAATACTTTTAAAATAATTTAAGCAATGTAAGATTTCAAAAATGAATGACTCATTTTATATGCTTTCCTAAATATTCAACAAAAAAAGAAAACATATATTAAGTGACTATATGAGCATTAAGGGAAAAAAGAAAAAGTTAAGAAAGAAATACTCAATATTTCTTTTACATACGCTTTATATCATAGTCTTTCTAAGCTTACTATAAAGTGTATGTAATAATTTTATAAAATTTCAAATAAAAAAATATTTTTTTTATATAATTAAATATTAAAGATGATAGGTTGGTTTTATAATGACATGTAATGCGGGCATGATGTTTGTTAGTATATTTATTTATTAACAAAACATAAGTAAACAACAACAACAACAACAATAGTAAATTATGGAAATACATTATATTAAATTATTCTCTTGTTATATAAGATAAGTGCTTCTAAAATTATATAAAATTTAACAAATAAGAGAGGGAATATGCTAATGATGAAATAAAAAGAAGAATACAAAAAAGAAAGAGTTTCTGATATATTATAATATTATATGATACAACAAAAAAAAAATGAAAATGCTTTAATAATGCCATTACAAATGATATGTGAAAAAGAAAAGAGCTTTCAAAACTGTATACTATAATATGATAGGATATGATATAACAAAAAATTATGACACTATATTATTGATACAATAATAAAATGCTACATAAGAAAGGAAAGAATTTTCACAATAATATATTATATATTATAATATGATACGATGTAACAAGAAAAAAAATTATGAAACTACATTAAAACTACATTAATGGTTCTAATAAAAAAGGTGGAATACAAAAAGGGAAAGGGCTTTTTTTAGTAGATATACTTCTAACTGAAAGTAGAGAATGTAAAAGAGTATCATATATTATTTAGGGCAAATTACAAATAACCTTCCTAAACTTTAACTTAAGTGTGAATTGACTCCCTTGAACTTTCAAAATATGGTTTTAACCTTCTAAACTTAATAAATTAGTAATATAAATAACTTTTTTTTAGTTAAAAAAAGTTATACTATGGTCACATTTTGTGAGGGTCTTGAAGCACATTTTAATAAGTTTAGATGGTATTTGTGCACTAAAATCAGAGTTTTAAGAAATTTATTCTTAACCTATGGGGGTTATTTGTCAATTTATCAAAGTTTTGAGGGTTGAAAAACACACTTTGAAAGTTTAAGGAGTTAATCCGTACTTAAATCAAAGTTTAAGAAAGTTATTTGCATTTTCCCCTATTATTTATATTTGTAGTAAGTTTGACATAATTTATCATGTTATAACAATTACAAAATATGATATTTATCATAGAAAGTAATGTGATGTGTATAATATAAAAAAACATTATGTAATCGAAACTATATAAGGCAAGAGCTTGGAAAAGAATATATCATTGTATAATATTCCAATATACTGTCTTTATCAACCTAATTTTTGTTTTCATCAAATGAAATAATATTAATGACGTATTATCCTTTTACTTTTACAATGCGTACATTTTGTAAAAAGAAAACAAATAGCCCATACATTACGCAAATAATAAAACAAAATATCTACAACAAAATATAAAATAATTAAAAATATAAATTGCAAAATTATGTATTTATAATTACAATGGTAAGCTAAAAGAATATGTTGTATATCTTGTTAATATGAAAATGTACTTTGTTATGAAACTATATAAGATAACAGTTTTCAAAATTATATATTACAATATGAAACGTATTATGTCACATTCTGTAACAATTAGTACTATATATTATATATTTATTATATACGAATACAAAAACTATAATATATTTATATTTATTGTATAATATAAGTATACATATATATATTGTTATATATTTTAAGTATGTTGTATAGATTAATATATTACGTTGAAAGATACATTGTCATATATATTATATTAAATCTAATATTATGAAGAGTATATTAAAACCATAGTAAATGTTATATGGAATATCATATATTATGTACTTTAAGTTATAAATTAAATGATTTAGATTGTCTCGATTTTTAAATATCATGCGATATCATCTTAACATTATCTATTTTCTTTATATATTATATCTTGTAGTTGCATTGTTTTCTAATATATAAACTAATATATCAATTGATTCATTAAACTCATATTATTGCTGTATAATTATTTTCTCATCAAATTCCTATCTTATCCATAATATTAGAAGAGAACGGCAATACTTTACATTATTATGGAAATAATATGCCGATAAAACATATAACATGAAGAAACACAACTCCTAAATTGTACTGTGTCAATTCAAATATTTTAACTATCATAATTTACATCATTTATATATTTTCTCATCAATTGTACTTTGATTTTTACGTTTTGTTAGTTTCTAAATTTTCAAAATAATGTTGAAAATACGGTGAAAATGAAGATTTGAGTAAATGATAATGAACAAATTTTGTAGCCTTTTTGAAAGTTGGATATGAGTATATAGAAGTGAAGAAAAACTCCTTATATATATATATATATATATATTTTAGTAATTTTATGAATTTCTAAAGGAGATATAAGAGAAAGTCATATTTGCTGTGATTTAGTTTTAAATGTTAGGATAGTTTTCAAAATATGTTTTAGTTTTAAATATATGTTTACTGTTATATAAAAAAAATGGAATAAATGACACATTATTACTTACTCATGCACTATAATGAATATTAATTACCATGTTTAATAGATTTAGTCATAACCTAAATATGAGAAGGTGGAGGAAAGAGATGTTTTGAGGAGAATTTACTATTGTATCAAAAATGGAATAAATGACTTCGTTAGCACATACTCATCTACAATAATGAATATTAATTACAAAAAGTTGAAAAGGCAATTAATGTTTGATGGATTTATTTATAGCCTAATAAAGAAGAGATATTTGATAAAAGAGAAGCCTCGGGGGAAAATTACCTTAATAACCCTTGAGTTACTTTATGCAATAAAAAAAATATATTTTTAGTTCAAAAGACAAATAAAGGAATATGATGGTAAATTTTGAGTTTTAGGGAAAACTCCTTGCTAGCACTTATATACACACACACACACACATATATATATATATATATGTAATTTTAATATACGCATCACAAGTGCATATTTACTAGTATTAAAGAGAGTGACAATACTTTGGTATTTTTAGTGTTTGTCTCTTTGTATATTTATATATCTTATATGCACATACTTTATTGTTCCTTTTTTTCTTTAATTTTTGTCATCGTTTCAAATTTCATTAATATCAATTCAAATCAAAATTTAAAATCTAAATTAATTTATTGATGATATCATTATATTTGATACTAATAACATGATGATTCAATTGTGACGTCAGTGACTATTAATAAATGACTAAATTATCTTATTTTGTCATTAGTAGTACATTTTTATTATTGTTAATATAAATTTATATTACTAATTCAAGATTTGAATTGATTGCATTTGGTATCAATAATACTATTAATAATATGTTTTGATTGATATTAAACCTAATTCTCATAGATGACTTATTTTTCATTAATAATATGTTTCAATTTTCATTAATAAATGCCATTATATTTGACACTAATAATATGTTTCCATTGAAATATATTATTGATGTATATAATATAGGGAGAAGTAAGTAGATACGTTTGGTATGTCAAAATAAATTCAAAAATAATTTTAATCAATTATGAATTTATTATACTAATTACTAAATGAATGTATGATTAAGTTGTAAAAATCAAATGGCATTTTTAAATAGCAATTACAAGAAACCTAAAATGAATATGAATTCCAAAACTATATATGCAAAGAGCTTTCGAAATTATAGATTATAATATGATTTGGAAAATAAGAAAGGAAACATGTTAATGATGGAATAAAAAGAAGAATGCAAAAAAGGAAATAGTTTTTGAAATTATATATTATAATATAATATGATAGAAAAAAATTATGAAAATGTATTAATAATACCATTGTAAATGATATATGAAAAAGGAAAGAGCTTTCAAAACTACATATTATAATTTGATATATGGCAATTCATTAATGATACAATAATAAAATGCTATATAAAAAAGGAACGAATTTCCAAAGCTATATATTATAATATGATTTGATAAATAAGAAAGGAAATATATCAATGATAGAGTAAAAAGAAGAATATAAAAAAGAAAAGATTTTATAAAATTATATATTATAATATGATTTAATACGAAAAAAAATATGAAAATGTATTAATAATGTCATTACAAATGATGTATAGAAAATGAAAGAATTTCTGAAATCATATACTATAATATGATGATTTTCTTAATAAGTTTAATATAACTTAAATGTGGCAACCCTTATAAATAAACTTTTATGCTAAATCATCTTATAAATAAGCCTATAAAAAGGCTTTTTAAGTGTGCTAACCAATTGAGAAAGTTGAAAACCAGTCAAATCAATTCAATAATCTCTATTCTTAACATGCTAACTGATATCTTCTTAAGATATCCTTAAATAATTGGGTTTGGCTTTCTTAGCTCTATTACTGGCCATTTACCCAAAACTCTATGGACAAAATGTAAGGGTTTTGGGTATTTGTTAGATAATTGTTGTTGGGCATGTGCAAGTTGTTGAATCGTTACCTTATTAATATGATGTCCATAGAGTTGTTATTTTTTACTTGTTGATGCCTTATAGTATTATAATTCTGCACTTATGCTAAAAATATGATATTCGCTTCACAGTGTATGCTTGTTTGTCTTTGTAATAATCATGATGCCTCGTACACAATAATCAAACATATGTGGTATGATACTAGAATCTTAAGCCTTTAATAATTTATCCTTAATGTATTTGTAATGAAAAATAAACCCTATAATTATTAATGAATACTTGGGTTTTAAGTAAGAAAGTTACTTTAATAGGAACTCTATGATGTACTCCTTAAAATTTTAGTTGTTTTAACATAGGTGAGCTTCTATAAAATAAATTTGTTATAACACTGGTCTTGTAAGCCCTTATTAATTTGGCACTTCTTATCTTCTAGAGGAAAAATAAATTTATTTTAGTGTGAATAAATAATTGAGGCTTTAAATAAGAGCTCCTCCAATAGGCATTTGATGATGGACTCCTTAAATCTTGACCTATTATGACATAATGAGAATTCCATTCAGTGAACTTATTGCATCATTGACTTTGCAAAATTAGTAGCCTTAATTCCAATAATTTTTTTTACAAAAATTTAGTAACATGAAATTGTCATGATGAAATTCTAACAAATTCTTTTGTCCAACATAATTTTTTTTTTTGGGTGCATTTGCTTGTTGAGGAAAATAAATTATTTTTGTTAAAAATAGTTTATCATTGCTCCTAATAAATGCCCATGAATAAAATTTCTTTGTTGCCTCATTATGATAATTTCAATAAATTGAGTACGTATGACATGGATTTGTAATTTTAAATTTTCATCTTTCTAGAACCTTGTACATGTTTGTATTTCTTGGCAACAACTTCCCATAATGCATTTATGCACAATTTTTCAATGCATTTATGTGCAAATTTACACAATTTTTTCAAAGGGAAAAAAAGAGGGTAAGGCGATAAGAATTCTTTTTCATGGGCCATCTACTCACTATAAAGAACTAGTCAAACAAATCCCTTCTCCTTCAATCTCATTAGTAAATTCATAGAAAGGCATTATGTTTACAAATGTTTAGTAGTAATGCTTCTATTTCAACAACAACAACTATTGGCAACAAAAGTTGTTAATTGATGATTTTAACCATACTTGGAAGTTGGACTTATTCATGCATTATGCCTCATGATAGTGATGATAGATTTACCAAGATATCTCAAAGGTTTTTATTAAAGGGATAAGAGATGTCATTTAGCAATGGCATCATGGACCTATAATAGTAACTATAGCTTTACCTTAGTTCAAAAGGAGTTATCTAATGATATTCTAAAGTAGCGTTGCATTTGCATTATGTGCCAAAGTATCATTGATCTCTAGAGATGAGAAAAACAATAAATGATGTCTTTCGAGAGTAAATCTAACCTTTCTCTTTCAAGGATGATGATACAAACTAGCTATTCTCTTAACATTTGCCTTAAGAATGGCTTGACAACTCTAAAGGTTTCATCCTATGCTTTTTTTGCTTTATGAACAATTCATATATATTACTTATCTACAATGTCAAATTCTCCTCTTCGAGTATCTTAATGAACTTAAGGAGATGCTCATTAGCACTTCTCTATTTGCCATTGAACTTCATAAATTTGGGACTAGTGGAGTCCTTGAATATGGTTACTTAACCACCCTTTGTTGCTATAGGAGTATGAGATTCAAAATATCAATTGAAGTTGTTGTTGTTTGTACTTATTTCAAATACTTGTCCAAGTCTTTTTTTGTCACATAGTCTAGTATATGTGATATTGGATCCTTCTTAGGATTAAGAGGGGTGTTACGAGGTAGATTTGTGCCAACTACAAGTGTTTTTTGCAATGAGAAGATAAAGACCCTTAAAGGTCAGTCTTCATATCTTTAACAAATGGCACCTAATCAGCTAAGGTTGGTGGTAGTGGTGCTTGTAATTTTATGTCATCTTCTTGTAGTTGTCTTCTTTGGGTGCTTGATTAGTCTACTTTTGCTAAATGCCTTTTGGTGCAATAATCATCAATGCAGCCCCAGATATTAGTAAGCCATGCATTGATAAAGTAACTCTAAGTCACACATCATGAGCAGTAATGGTAGCAGTAGCCATTTGTAGTAGGAATTGTATGAATGTACTAAAAATGGTTAAGAATACGGGTGTTCTCTTTCATGGCATGCACAATAAGTGAGATATCGGTAGAGTTGTCTTAGGCATAATGTTGTCCTTAGTTACTTGAGGAACTTGGTTGACAATGTTAACGTGAGTCTTTTGCTCTTGTGAGCTTTCCTCATGTCTAACCTTCATGTTTGCGAGTGTCATCTTATCAGGTCCTTCTCTTCTTAACAAAGTTGCCAACTAATGTATGAGAATTTTGTTGTAAGTAGTTGATCATGTGCACATTGCATATATGATGACCTTAAGAAGCCTCAATCTAATGATACATGGAGGGTGTGATTGGAGAGAATATGGGAGAAGGAATAGGTAATCTTAGTTAAGTAGGAGTGTGCATGTAATGTAAGATCACTTTTGAGCATTCTTTTATTGTCCTTCATTGAATTTTTGTTTCAATCTTCTAGGACAAGCTTTCGATAGGGCAACGATATTTCTTTAATGACATGTTGGGTTATAGAATGAAATAAGGTAGGAATAGAATTAAAATTCTTTAAAAATGGAATAAATAGCAATACCCATTCCTTTATAGTTATATTAAGATCTCATAAATAGAGATGAAAAAGTTTAAATAATAGAGATTCCCTTGATCTGGTAGAGGAATTGCAATTCCTCAATTTTTAGCAATAGCAACACTATATAATACCCATTTCACCAATCAAACACATGGTTAGGTGTATTGGTGAGAAATAGTCATTTTATTTAACTTTTATGAAATTAACCAAATGTGTCATGAATCTCTAAATGTTGTAAATGAGGAGCAAAAGGCCTCTGTAGATTGTAGGGCTCACTTTTGACAACAGGATAACTTTGGTGATTAATGGATGAAATAAGCCACTTGTGACATTTGTTGGATTATTTTGACAATTAACACACATGAAGCCTCCTTGTGGGTATTGATGTTAATGGGTCTTTCAATGGGCTTAATATAATGCATGTCCAATAATCTTATAAATAAGTTTTTAAGCTTAGTGATCTTGTAAATGAGCTTATAGGAAGGCTTTTCAAGTGCACAAACCAACGAGAAGGGACAAGAGAGGTTGCATTGATACGATGATCCCAATTCTAAGTTGACTAAATTAGATCTCCTTAAGATATCTTAAATAGTTAGGTTATGCTACCTAAGCCTTAATAGTAGCCCAAGAAGCTAGTTCATTACATTAAATTTGACCAAACCCAAGTAGTCTTCTATAGTTATTTTCCTATCATTTCCACCATAATCGATTCATCATATTATATTTTCACCTCCATAAGTGTATACAGACTTGGTAAATGGAGAGAACATAGAAATCGGGATCAGAGATATTGTCTTACTAATAGTTTTTAGAATGATTATTCCCTTAATCATAATGGTGTTCACCATATCGAGTTGGTAAAGAATCACAAATTTAAATGGAAAAATTCGCATGGGTTTGGAGGAAATTAAACTAATATTAAGTATTTTGACTTAACTACATAAATAAGTTTGAGTTTTTGGTTAAAATTGCATAATGATTTTTTAATTCACAATATTATTTAACATTATTGGGTAATCTACACACGAAAAGTGCTAGGAGGCCTTGGCAGATAGAAATTTCTTCGGAAGAAAAACGGTGAAATGAAGATAAACGAAAGGTATTATATATAGAATCATTTGATTTCGACACACAAGGAAAATCTGTCACAAAAGCATTGGATAATTACAACACGGAAAGTACTATTTTCAAATGCTCATAGAGAAAATACTATTTCAGATGGTGCAAATAGAAAATTAATTTCTTTTGCAGAGTCTCCCCTAAAGTTAATGCTGTTGCTGATCGGTTGGCCAAATCAAGACTCAATAATCGAGATGACTTATATTTTCTGGAGTCCCTTACAGGGGACATTCTGTCTTTTGTCTTGAATGATCTTCCAGCTTGTAATGTTTTGTTCAATCCAGACGAAGTTCCGGAGTCTGTTTTATTATTCTATATATTGGGTTCACCGAAAAGGAACCATAAATAGAAAATTAATTTCATTTAATGTACAAATAAGGAATATCACAACCTCCCTATTATAATACTATCTTTTTATGTGCATTTGTAAGCACATATACATCTTTTATTACACTACATATGATTACGAAGTGGCACACCCGTAATGTGTATATAGTAAAAAAAATTAGATTACTTAATAATATTTATTATGAAAAATCAAATGTACTAAAAAAAAAAAAGCTAATGATAATATTTTAAAAACGGACTCATACATTGGATGAAGAATGAAATTGGAAAAAAAATTATTTGAGCTTTCATAATTATTCATATAAGAAGCTTTTATATCATTTTAGCCCATTATTTCTCACTATATTAATAATAATACTAATCATAGGTTGATTAGTTTATTAACATTATTAGTGAGAGTAGGAAATTTCCATGACTAACCTTGTGGAAAAAATAATAGTTCTTATTATTCTAGGAGCAAGTGTTGAATAAATGTAGGTAAAAATATATTTCGGAAGGTGTGGAGTCCAATATTCCTAGTGTCAATATGGATATAGATACACAAAATACTAACTAAATGCAAATAAACGTGGTTGTTATTGTAATCAATAATAATCATGAAAATGTAAATATAACAATAATTGTGATGAATGTAAATGATGTTATATATGAAAGTAATAATTTTTAGCATAAAGAGTGAGTTAAGTTATTTAACCTCTATAAACCCGGTCAAATAAAATATTCTAAATTTTACAAATAGTAAATAATATGAAATATTGATATTATCAATGGGTGATTTGAAAAAATAGGAAAAAGGTATCGAGAACCTCTCTCTTTTGCTAGATTTTAATTTTCATGTAATGTAGAAAGAGATATTTAAGATACTTCAAAAAAAAAAAAAATTCTAATGTTGTTTGAAGAGTGAGATGAGAGACAAAAGGGAAATAATTGGCTATATTTAAGTTACAAACTTGAGAATCATGAATATTATTAAGATGTAGGAGAGAGGAATTTAAAGGAGAGATAAAATCAGGGATATTAAAAAAAGTAAAAAAAAAAAGGAATTCAAAGAAAAGAAAAAATTGGATGAATTACTTGATTTACCCTTTATTTTATTAATTTAGATTTTAATTTCATATGTTTTAATATGTTTTATTGGGCATTTTAAGAATAGTAAAATATCAGCGAATGACCACTTTTTTCGCTTTAATAATATAGATAACAATAATCCTTTATTTCAACTTTAAAAATTAATATATGTTATATATAATACACACACTATATAACGTAACGATTATTTCTTAATTTGTAACGCTTAAAATTTACATCCTCTCTAAATTTAAATTTGGTGACAATGATACACAATACATCATCTGTATCCTTTTAGACGAAGTTTCCCTAGATATTATAGCTTGGATGTCACTATTCCTTACGCAATGCTGTCTTGATTGTATATATGACACAAGTATATTTACGTCCACGATCCGTAAGAAATTCGAAATTACATCGGTACACCTACTGCTTTTCATTGAATCATACACGTTCTTATGCGACACTAAGCCCCTAAGAAGGTTTAAAAATAATGCGGAATAGTCACCCTTGATAAATTTTTATAAATGTATATATATTCCCGATGAGTCTTATAAAAGTAGGTCTAATGCAAAATAGAGGGGGTGTAAATGAATAACTAAAAAAATTGAGACTTCAATGTAATTAAGGAAGTTTATACAAATAACCAATATAATTAGAGTTGTAAATGAGTTTAGTTAAAATAATATAGTATTAAGCTTAAACTGTATCATGATTGGAAGTGGTTCTCAATAAAGTCGAATTTGACTCAATTAAATACGTGTAAATTTAATTAAATAATTTAGACTTATTTAGTCCATTCAAGTATTATAAAACTCAAACTCAATTCAATAAATTAAACAAGTAGCTTGAGTTCCAACTTAATACGAATGTTATTAAATCAAATTTAGATAAGAATTATCTCACAAATAAGTTTTGCTCTATTTCCTGAATTGTATTTACCTTAGTTGATCTAAAATAATTCCAACAAGGAAATGTCACACGATGATGGCCACTTCCTGGATAGCTAGCTAGGTCAAACCTCTATGGTCTACTAAATTGATGTATTTTGGGCAGGGACCTAAAAAGGCTAGACATCTAAGCTTTGAGTTGAGTTTGATCATCTTAAAATTGCTTTGTGACGACCCACCAAAAGTTCTAGATTCAGCATGCATTTATTACAAGATATGCATGGTGTATCTTCTGGGTTTTCTCATTCCAAAGATTGTACATGCCATGAGTGCATGCATTGCCAAATCAAGGACCTCTCCCCTAGTTTTGCACACCTCAATCATAGTGTATTTTAATATACGCAATCTCGATCTAATGTATAGAATTACTTTTACGTGCGATATTTACACATTTCTATCTCCTCGTATAATCTGTACTCTTCCATTGATGTGATTCCCTATTTTTCATCTTAGATCTTTGTGGATTGAATTTTTGGGTGTAAACCTGAAGAGTTGGTTGGGCTAATGAGCTTAGGATTCACTTGAACAAGTACTATACAAAAAACACACGGCTAAGTGGACACCGAAAGTTACTTTGATGCGGTCATTTCGATGTCTTCATTATAATGCCTATATTATCCCTTGTGTAATGATAAAATCCTAAAATGAGTAAGAAGAGAAGTTTTAATTGTTGAAGGTAGGTCTAGTTCGAATGTATGGAAAGTGTTCGAACTCTTTGTAGATGAAACTCTTTATAGATGAACAACCAACAAGTAGGAGGCACAAGGTTTGCCATCTTGGATGTTGTGCTCCAGGATGATGGAACTCGCTAACAAGGGTCTAGTGTAAAGGTCATCTCGGAGTCTTGTGCCTATCTTTGCTTGTTTGAGACTTGAGGGGCATCATACAACCCTTTGTCCTTAAGGTGCGATCAGGATTGTGCATGATGTCTTGACTCGATGCTTAGCTTTTTGCTCGAGCATTGAGGGGGTTGGGATTAGAAGTGCTTTGTCCTAATTGCCCTTAGAGGGAAACTAACGAACTTGTTTGTCATAAATTTTTCACTAGGTTGGACTTATATTGTGTTTGGATCGATTGAAATGGAAGGAAAAAGAGGTGTTTGGCAACTTAAATGAAGGATGAAAATGGATAAAAATGAATGGAAGATAATGGAGACATTTTCACCATTTAGTCCACTTTTTTTTTTCTCTAAAATTGGAGAGAAATTAGTGCAAATTAGTGGAAATGTAATATAATTACAAGATTGTCCATAATAATTATATTCATTACTATAAAAGTGGGGTAATTTTATTCAATACTAATTACATTTTCTTTTATTTTTTTAAGATAGACCAAACAACAAAAACGAAAATATTTCTTTCTATTTCCTTTACATGTTATCAAAGACAATATAAAAATTATACTTCATTTCATTTCCATTTCTTTCTTTTTTTTTTTTTTTACTCATTTTCGCCCTTTTTCCTTTTATAAAAAGTTACCAAACATAGTATTAGGCACCAAAAATTGCTATCAACACTCATGTTGCCATTTCTTTATGGCACCCGCTTCTTTCGTTGTTTTCCTTCATTCCGATTAACTTTCAATTTTATAAGTAAGAAAAAAAAAAGCATATAAGGAATTAATAAAATTCAACTGATGCAGACAAACTCATAGAAGAACCGAGAATACATATCCTAGAGTTTTTATTCTGTTTTGCTATTTCGAATATTTATTTATCTTAGAGTAACTTAGGACCTATAAATGGAATTACATTGAGAATTTACCATAAAAAGAAGTGCATATTGTATATGATTTTCTCTTTTTCAATCTATTTTTCTTTTTCCGTGGATTGTTATTGTCATCTAGCTTAGGTGTTCCATACCTATTTTTATATATCAATTAAACACAAACTTGTAAGTGACATTTCACATGATATAGTGTTATCTCTGCAAGATCTGTTCGTTATGGCTTGGGATGATTAAAAATATTTGTAGCAAACTATCAGTAACACTTCAAGTCAAATAGTTAAATCAACAAATACTAATGGCCAATTTTAATTATTTATCCTAAAAATTTTAAATTTATATTAATAAGATATTTATAATCATATCTTTATAAATTAATACCATAACCTCTCATAATCCATATAGATATTTAATCATAGGATCTTACATATTTACAAAAAATGAGAGATTAATGAAAAAATAAGGCTAGTGAAAAGAAAATTAGAACGTAAAATTTTATGTGTTGGCTTAAACTCTACATTTACAGGTGAAAAATAAACAAAATTTGGGATACTGTCACTTTGACTATCTAAACTTTTCAGGTTTTCATAATTTTACACCTTAAACTACAAGTTGTCAAAATTTTCGGAAGTTTAGTTGTTACCTTCCCTACCTTATCTCAATCCGACTATTAACCCAGTCATTATTTAAAACTAAGAAAAATGCAACATGTATAATTTTAGTTTTAAAATTTCTGATTAGATAATCAAGTTTTAGTCATCAATCTAAATAGAAAAAGATATATACACATGGTACAATTCAAAACAAAGTGATGAAATTAAAATAAATCAATGTAGTAAAATATCAAAATAAAACAAATAAAATTACAACTCACTCTATGCAAAATTAGTCTCAACAAAATTATATGTTACTACGTACTATTGATTTCTAATGATAATTGAGTTAAAGATTATGATGAAAAATAGTTAGGTAGCAATGATAATACTTAAACTTTTAATTGGTTGTAGAATTTGAAATTTGAGATGTAAAATTATAAAATCATGTAAAATTGAGGTAGTGATTACAATATTGTCCCAATAAAATTTTACAAACAAGAAAAGACAACAATTATAAGGAAAGAGTTAGGTTCTAGCCAAACCCAAAAACATCCCACGCTTACAACCTTTTAAGGCACTTACAAATTGTGACCAATAAATTACACTCACAAGTATGTCTCCCAAATGGTAGTTAATTAAAATATATAATGCTATTGTGTGCTGTTGTTACGTTTGTTTTGGTTATGCTATGTTACTTTGATAAATGTAGAGTACTTTTGAACTTAAATAGGTGTTGATAAGATAAGTCCACTAAAAGCAATTAGACAAAGGTGCAACCGAAAACCCTTATGCAAATCTTGCCCAAAAAGTAAAAATGATAGCTGTTGTTATGTTTGTTCATGTGCCTTGGAGGAATACCCGACGGCCAATTTATAGGAAGTAAGTACTAGTCCCAACTCCCAAAGTATGAATCATTGCTCAAGGAAAAATAATTCAGACGGTATATATGGTTTTTTTTTTTTTTTTTTTTTTTTTTCATATGCCATATTAGAAGCTTTTAAGGAAAATAAAATTCGGTTTCTATGTCCGACTATGCTTAAAAGAAAAGAAAATGTAGTGTATGCACAAGCCATATTGTATCTCATCACAGCTAAGTCCCATAAGTTGGATACCCTTACAATCTATTTTAAAATCAATAAAACTCACAAGATGATACTAATTTGATTTTTCAGATAATACCATGTCGTGATTTAATTGAAATTTCATGATAGACATTGATTTTTTGGGTTACATTTCGTAATTTTAAATTATTTTAAGTTTCACATTAGAATACAAATATGACGTATGATGTCAATGGTTTGGCGAAATTATGTCATGTTGCACCTCCAAATAAAGAAGGTGATTTTTACTAGGAAGTTTCCAACAGAATTGACTTGGTTAGATTTGAATAGGATATAATCCTTAAATTAAAAGCTGAATATTTAGATATTTCATACATAAAAAAAAAGTTTAATGGTATAAACATACTTCATATATCTTGAACCAATCTGAATCAACTAAACCTTTTTTTTTTTTTTCTTTTTGTTTGTGTTTGGGAGTTGGAATCATCACACTAACAGCAGGTTAGGCACTCTTAATTAAGGAGTGAGTGGAAGCATGGCACTCATGCAATAATAATGATGATGAAGTGGATTTGCACTAACTTAAAAATGATTTATTAATATTAACATGTCACATTGTTTGAATCAATATTAGCCAAATATTGATATCTATTGATATGTATTAATAATAACAGATAGTTTTATAAAACAATTATTTATATTTTTTATATATATTAAAATTTTATTAATATTTATTTACTAATAATAAGTTGGAGTAAATCGAGAATGAAAAATTGAAAATTTTCTATCTTCCTGTGCGAACCAACGCCACAAGGCAGTCATAGGTTGTTGTCTGCTAAAAGTAGAAGACACGCCAACAACTTCTCGCTGTTTAAGGTTGGGGAGTGAGTACACTGTTCGCTATTTTGTTGGATGATGATGGATGGCTCGCATGTGACTTACGTTTTCAGTGTTTCGGAGAAAGGGTAAGACTTGTTGTTTAGGCTTTTCCTATATGATCCAACTGAAAGAGACGTGTATATAGGCTGTGTCTATCTGTATTAATTGCTGCTGTCTACCATTTTACATGTGCCACATTCACAAATTTTAGGGTGTGCTTTTGTCATGCAGAAAGCTCCTTTTATTTCCCTTAAAAAATAACTTTTTCAATATTTATTATCTATTACCAAAAAAAAAAAATATTTATTATCAAAATATTACCATAGGAAATATAAACATAGTATAGCTATTAATCTCTTCTAGTAGCGAGTGATAGTGAATAGCAAATGTAACAAACGATAACCAGCGATGTTTGTTAACTATATTGAAGTATTTATATAGAAAATTGAGAAAGGGATTTTCATTTTGAAAAGAATGATGTGATTTTCAGCATTTTATATTCATATTTTTATGTGGTTATCAACTACCATTATCAAAAGCCAATCCCTATGGCTATTTCTTGCAACTAAAAACTACGATTTTAATAATATTTTTACATTACCATTACAAAATTTGACTATTGATAAAATTTTGACTGCATCTTATATCGGGAAAAAGCATGGCAAACTTATTTTGCTTAACAAACACATTTTTTTTTTTTCAACGGAAAAAGGAAAAACTTTCTCAATTGGAAAATGTTTATAAATGATGTAGATTTTGATAGCAAAAAAGAATAGAGTTTTCCATATGGTCAGACACTTGCTTTTTTTTCCTTTTATCTCTTAAGTAGTGTTTTGAAAGCGCTAATTTGAGAGTTAAAAAATTCCGTCTCAATACTTAATTTTAAATCCACTAAAAATAACCGACCTCGCCAAGAACCTGACACAGGTTAAGAAACGGGAACAAAAATGGATTTTCATATATGAACATAATTTCTGGATGAAACTTTTAAATAATTTCGAGACTCAAACTTAGATCACATGCAATAACGAAGAGTTGAAATGCTAAATAGAAATGTTGTTCAATATCCTTTGGAGTTAAACCTGTTAAGTGCAACACATTTCTTATAAAAAAAAAAAAATTAATGAACATTACCCTATATTTATTTCATGTATAACTATTGTAGAACGTTGAAAATTGCTATATTATTTATTTAGGTTTAACTTCTTGAGTTAAGTAATAGGATTTAAGAAATTCAGTTTATATTTGAGATGATTCATGAAGATTTAGTTTAGTAGGCTTGAAACAGAAATTGTTAGATTGGTCCGTCTGTTTGAGCAAATTACATCTTATCTGTTGATGACTTAGATGATCCGATTGATGCCATCATACTCAAGAGCCGATAAATACCTAATATTTCCTCGTACTCAGAAAGATCGGAGAAATTGTGTTTTATTATGAAAACTCTATTTTTTAAGATCAAATAGCGTTTATACAAAAAATTGATCTCGTTGGCTCAAACTATAAGGTGAATGCCTAAAGTCTCTTAAGGTTGTTTTGTTTGTCATTTATGTATTTGAGATACTGAGATTATCTGTTCTTTCTTCCTACCTTGTTCTTATCTAATTATTCCTTTAAGTAATAGTTTTGCTTTACTTTTTTGAAATCACGTATAGCGTATCATTTATATAGCATACACATGACTACTCTAATCGGATCCCTCCATCTACAACTATCAATCATATTCAAAATCATTACAATATAATAGTAGTTATTTTCAAAACTACCTACTACTATAATTTTCTTTTCCCCTTCAACTAAGTGCAAATACGCTTGAATTTATAGTTTAGATGATGATCAACTCAATAAAGCTTTTAAAGCTAGCTTCACCTCTCAAACCATACCGGCACTAAAGCTTCAAAACCATAGCTAGACGACTATTCTCAAAATTTGTGAGGACATGTTTTGAGAATTTAGGAAATCTAATAATACTTGCCAATAATTTTATAGGATATATCTACAATGTGTCCTTTCTTTCATGCCGCTGAACAATTTTTTTTTTCTTTTTTAATTTTTAGCTCAACAATTTATTACATCAACCTCTTTACGGGAAATCCATCCAAGTTTAATGAAAAAGGGGGTGAACCTACGTTATTTCAATCCCCTCAGTTTTCTTTTGTGGTGACGATTCCGACTTTCGAATGCCTCTGCAAACATTTTTTCGTTTTTCATTTTTGTACGAGCCCATCCTCTATCTTTTTAAAGCCCACCGGTCCTACCGATTACATACGCATACACTCTCCTATATGCACGAGCCCATCTTTTATCTTTTCAAACCTCTTTTTAACTTTTATATTACGGAATATCTTTCATATTAAATTAAATTGCGGAAACATTGATTGTGGTTACATAGTCTGAAAAGCTCCTAGTATAAATCTCCTTTATAATCCCTCTATTTATACAATTCCTCTAGTATCATTTAACCGTGCAAAATTTATGGGACTGGATTGAATAGGACTTTTTCTCCAACGTTTTGTTTGTAATTTGAATTTAATTACTAGACAAAAAAGGATCTTAAGGACAGGATAAAATACTTAAAATTTATTGCATCTAAAATATATTAGATAATATTAAGGATATATATATATATTAGACTATACTTAAAATTTGTGCTTTTTCAACTAATATAAAAATATTATTAAATAAATACTAAACAATATTGAAAATATAAATATAAAAATCCATTAGTTATATGTACTCAACAAGGGATATCATAAAAATTCATGTTTAATATTATGTAAACCAAATATTGTGCAATAATACTACGCTACCTCCATTTATATTTAGTATCCTTGTTAACAATCAGACACATAAATCTGTAAAAAAAAAAGTGGTTTTTTCCCAAATGACAACTTGCATGTAAAATAGGAAAATAGGATTTAAAACCCAAGTTATAAGTTAGGGCTCATAGCGCTGATTCACAAGAAGGAACTGAGGCAAATATAAAAAAATAAAAAAAAAGTATATTTGTAACTTACCCAAGTACATTTTGATGGACAGAATTTTTCATAGGCCTAAATTGCCTGCATATCCCTGAACCTAAATATTATAAACAAATCTATAAAAGTGCAGGCCCATGAAGTTTTCAGCATTTCAGCAATATATCCAGTTTTGTAAATGCACTCATACATCAAAACATGCATTGTGTAAATGTACATAACAGAAGAGGACTTCTGTTCCAACTAGTCCAACCCACGAACTGGCATGGGTGGCCAGCAATTAGTCTACCCACACGCTGCATTGTCATGACACGAGACGCTGTATGGCAACCACCTTCTGCGCAAAATGGAACGAATTACGGACCCTTTTTGAGTGGGTATTGATTTCTATGTTGCTTATTTCAAGTCTCAGGCCCTTGTGCACGAATGGACTTCTAAACATACAAATGCATCGTTTGGAGAGAATAAACTGCTAGGGACCCAACAATGACAAGAATGTCAAATGTAAATATGATACGATGGAAATTATAGCTACTTCCCTTCATCTTTAATTAATTACACGTTTGCATAAATTCATTCATGCTACAACAATTATGAACAAAATATTTACTTTGACATTTTACAGAAGCTGCAACCAGCAGGATTGAGACTAATCAGATATCTCAACTCATGGCACAAGCCATTCCGGAGATTTAGTCGGTCACAAGCACAAACATACTCCATCCACGGCTTTGACTAGCCGAATAAACTGTCATTCTGCAAATAGTTTTGGCACCGCATGCTGACATGACAGACAACAGCTGATGCATAATCTGAAATTCCTGTCTCAGGGTCAGCTGTCACTTGGAGACATCTTATTGAACTTTCATCGACTTTGCATAGAAACCTTGGGGAAACATAGCACGAACCATTACCATGGTTCGGAGTTATCAGCAAGAAAACTCCTAGCATGTGAAGGCCGGCTCCAACCTTCTTCCATCAAAATCAGGTTGAGGCGTACCATCAATTTCTCTACCGCATCTTCCTCCATCATGCTGGCTAAATCACTCTGGCTTGGTTTTATCGATGAGTCCTGCAATAATAAATGGAAACATTCACTGTGAGCTAAACTAAACAAAAATTGTAGCTTATGCACCCTTTGTATGATGTTTACCTTCCTTTCTTGATATGTCTTTAGATACTGAAGAGATTGCTCATAGCATCCGCAGTGGTAGAGAAGAATGCTGTAGTCTCTTAATTCCTTGGCATCGCTCTCAAGGAGGATAAGTCGTTCACATGCTGTCATTAGCTATGTCAGTGACAGTTGTTTAGGAAAAGGTCACAGGAAATCCTAAACTTTATTGACTTTTGTCAATTTAGTCGTAAATATTTAAAAGATGCAGTTTAACTTTAAATCTTTTCAAAGAGCTACAAATTGGTCCAAAGTTACCACCATTGCATGTTGGCCTTCTTTATTCTTTTTCTATGCCACTTCATCAGACACATTAAAATCTAATCGCCATTGTTAAATAATACATAAACCTAAATAAAAGCTAATCTTCTTCTTCCTCTTTAATTTTTTTTATTACCCAAGCATTTAGTTCTCTCTCTCAATCATGTACACAAACCCGAATAAAATAAGGAAGCCCCTCTTCCCTAAAATCTAATGGCTCTTTTCCACTTCGTTCTCAGAAATTCAAATCAAATCAGTGATTATCCCTCTTCTCTTCGGACCCTAACATCTAATTTCATGGTCCCAAAACCTGTTCCATTTTCTCTGTCTTCTATTTCATTCAGAGTTCTAAACCACATGCCATCCTCAATTGCAACACAGTGAAAATACTCTATTCACCATCGTCTTTACCTGAGCACTTGTACCCATGCTGCTATACACCAAACACAAAACTGAAACATCAAAAGATCTGAACATTCATCTTTGCTTGCAATTCTTCCCTTTGGTATTGATTCAGGTTAGGTTCCTTAATTAGAATTTTTGGTTTCTTTAGAGGCATTTGTTTTGGCTTCTTTAAGGTTCTTTGAAATATTTGGGATATCGGTTGTTTCCTTCAATAGATTTGGATTTGATAAAGGATAATGTTAAATTGTTTGTTTTATTCAAAGGGCTATTATCCACATTTGGTAGAGTATATGTATTTTCTTTGCTCCTACATGTCCAAGAATGTGGTATGGGAAAAAGATATAAAAAAGGCCAGTGCATCAGGTTTTAAAAGTAAAACATATCAGAAGTAAAGTTTGGACTAATTTGGTGCTCTAGAAAGGTTTAGGCTAAACTACACCTTTCAAAAGATTTACAACTTCTTGCAACTTTTTCCCTTAATGATATTATAAATAAAAAGCAATTCAAGAGGGATTAATTGGCCTTAACAAATAATCTCATAAAAATGGTGAGCATGAAAACTTAAGTTCTCCATGAAGACCATATCTTACCCACACAACCCCCAAAAGTGAAGGGGATAGCCAATCTTTCTGCCAAAATAATGGGATACGTTTTTATATCCCCATAATGCGTTCTATTTTGTGTGTCATCCAAATATTGGCATATATGAGCTGAAGAACAAAAGACGGGAAACACATTATTCATTCTTCTTAGATAGCAACATGTCATTAGTGTGGACACAGACGGAGACATCATTTGGGAATGAGGAAACTTGGTCCAAAACAATGTATTAGAGGTTGATATGTGGAATTAACTATGCTGTGACTATGAAACGCTTCTGTAATGTTTCATTTCTAGAAATTTTTTCAGGTAGAGGTGCTCAAATTAGGACATTAGATGCACCATAAATCTCTAAACATAGCTCCTATGCGAGATGGTGTCGTGAATTCTTTATTAATTTCTTCCATAACTCCATGGTACATGCCAATTAACCATTTCTGTCTTTGATATTCTAGTTATCTTCTTAATTGTCATCAATTCTCTCAGTGAAGTTAGCAGATTGACACATCAGTAGAATCATATATGTGCTATATATATAACAAAGAAGGTAATATTGTTCCTCTCACAAGTTGTTGCTGTAATGCAAGTTTCCTTCATGATGTTATATTTCCTTCATTTCTATAAATACAGGAAGGTAATAAAGAGAATGATTGGAGTAGAGGATGCCACACAAAGAAACAACCATAACAAGCAGGAGTTACAACTCCAAGAATATGAACTCATCTTGATTCGGGTGGAACATGCCGCATCATTCATCAATCCAGGATCATCTCCACAAAACTGAGAGAGTAAATCACATCAACCACCTATGTAATTTTTGAAATTACACTGATACACCACCTTTTTAAAATTATGCAGATTCCCCCTTCTGACACATGGGCTCCACACTTTACACATGCATGGCATTTGGCATGGAAAATGATAAGAAAAAAAAACTCTCTTCCACTCAATCATACAGCTGACATGGCACAAAAAAAAAGAGTTTGACTCTCGCATAACTTAACAAACCCAAAACCCATCCCTGCTCTTTCACCAGTTTGTTTCTGAGATTACACAGAGGAGTGAAACCCAATGCCCCAAAATGCAAGAAATACCAGGATTAGCCCAGAGGCATCAAGAAAAGTACTACTGCCTTTACTTCAGCATCTTCTTGCAAGACCAGAGAACAATAGAAATAAAGAGCCAAATGAGATTGGAACGGGGTTTTAAGTTTGATGATGCATTTGGGCATCAGGTGCAGTCCCCTGTTTAATCTCGGAAACATAAGGGTGAAAGAGCAGGTATGGATTACAAGTTTGGTAAGTTATGCTAGAGTCCAGTTCTTTTTTCATCCACATCAGCTGTATGATTGAGGTGGAAGCATTTGCTGGTTTTTTTTTCAAATACCAGATCAGAAAGTGCGCCATACCTGATGCCATATATGCATATAAAGTGCGGGAACCATGTGCTCAGATGGGGATCTATACAATTTCGAAAAATTGGGAATGTTGATGTAATTTTGAGAATTAGTAGAGGTAGTTGATGTAATTTACCCAAATTAATAATAAGTGAATAATAGTCATATACTAAGCTCACATTTTCATACAAATAAATGCCAAACCAATAGATGATACAAATTTTCTACCCTAAACAAGTTTTAACCAAGGGAAGTTGCTGGAGGGATTCAGTTGTACATACCAGACAATGCACGCCTCATATCACCCAAACGGACAGTAGTCCAAACACCTCGCTGCAATCTATAATGAGCAGCCTTCGTAGAAGCTAGCTGGAATGCACTATAACAGGCACAGAAATGATTACCAAATCAATTCAATTTAACTTGGTAAAGTATGTATATACCGCTTTGCCTAGAAATACTGAACCAATTATACACAGCAGATATGAAAAATTTACCTTTCTTCACCTACGCTGGATTTATCAACACAGTTAGCAGCATGTGCAGCCCTAAGAAATAAACTTTCAGCACGGTTATGCTGAAATGGCCAGAAAGCAGCCTTTAAATCTTTCAAAATCTGCATAGGATGCATCAAACAAAAAGCTTGGTAACTGCCCCAGTTTTCAGATAATTAGAGGATGCTTCATTGCAAAGTTTTAAGCTTGAAAATTTTTTGATGTATGTAAAATCATGAAATCATGGTTATTTGAGTATTCAAGTGACAAATTTCAAAATTGAAAGTTTTGTACTGTGGCTCTAGAAGAGATAATATTTTGGAGGGGTTTTTTTTTTTTTTCCCTATCCCACTGTTCTGGTCTTTAAATAATTTGGATTGAGAGAAACAAGAGAGTTTTAATAAAAGAGAAGCAAAGCTGTCTAAACTAAAACACAACCTTCCAGATGTTCTGCATTTTTGGTATAGTAAATAGCAGTTAATTTTCAGACTTGTCTTGACATCATCAATGATGATTCTCTCTTGTAAAGAACTTCTGAATGATCGCTTATGCATAATTTATAGTTGTAAAACCATGATATTAAAGGAGATGTTTGATAGTGTACTTGAGGCAGCAGCTGCTCATTTAGCTCCTATTTTTTCAGCAAATGCTACATTTTGCAAACTATTAATATGCTATGATGTCATTAGAAGGAAATATTAGATTTTAGGCAGCAAAAATGCATTGATCTGTGAGATTATGTAGCAAAATAGGTCTACCGGAACTCTGGTGGAGCACTATATTTATCTACAAATAGTTGCATGGTGTTTGTTGCATTGAAATAGATTGAATCTTTGACCTTGAAATTATGATATTATATAAGAAGTCAAATAATCAGCTCAATGATTCTAAAGCTATAAGATTTTAGCTTCTTTTTATAGATCAATGAGCTATTATTTTATTTATGATTTCACAACTTGGAGATTGGAAGCGTATGCTATCCGTTTGAATCAATACATTGACAAAATGTCTTTTATGTATTCTATTAGTGTCAAAACAGGAATTCCATCCAGACTTTTGTGAAAATAGTTATGTGTAGTTCACAATCTTGGCTCTTGAGAATAAGATTTCGATAAGTTAAATTTTACCAAGAATTTTCTTCCAAGTAGTTATATTAAAAAACTTTATAACTTTACATGGCCTATTATAGGATAGTCCACAAATCAATAGTTGGCTTTTACACAGGCAGAGAATATAGTTTCCAATCATTGATGGGATATTTGGTAAATGCCATGATTCCTCTTAAAAAACCTATCAACAGAAGAGCAAAGCCTTTATAACCTAATAGAAAAATCTCACCTCAACAAGTAAGGCCTGCGATGTCATTATGTGTGGTTGATCAGACTCTTTACTTTTTTGTTTATCATAGCCCTTTGGAAGACTGTCAAGATCATGTGGAAAGTATATTTCCACATCAAAATTTACAAGACCCCATAGACGAAGCATTTTCAATATTTCTGAATATATAAGAGAGAGCATAACAGCTGAGCCTGAGCGGTGCGTCAATACCTACGCAACAAGGCCAAAAAGATCAATATAGGAATACTCTACTTAATAAATATATTCCTCCCCCATGGAAATGAACAAATCATTAAAGGAAGAAAGTTCTTACTGAGTGGAGATACAGAGATCGAGGTTCTACTATGTTCCTTGAATTGCTTCTCCGAAAACCCTATTTAAGTTGGAAACTCAAATCATATGAAAGAAACTCATTGCCAGCAAAAAAAAAAAAAAGAAGAAAACTGCTACAAAAACAAACAATTAGGAGAAGAAAAGCATGTTTGAGCTAAAAAATTAAATCATACGAAAGGAACTCAATGCCTTCAAATGTCATTTCAACATTGGAAAGATTAAATTTCAGTTCTCAACAAGAAAATAGCACAGATTCCCAGTATGTAAACATGCATTCTCCTTACCTTCTTGACATATAGATATTTCTCTAGATTCTCTAGAAAAAGCTCAGGTGATGAATTAAGCAAAGAATTGTAGTGCGAGCAGAAGCCCATGGAGAGATCATCCAGTCTTCGGACAAATGCATCTATCGGGAGAGGTACCGATGAATGGGAAACAAGAGAATCATCCTCTGCTGCAACATAAAGGGCCGTTCTTCCCAAATCAACACCTCTGTTGATACTGATACTTGTTTCCCTTTCAATATTAGATAAGTTCTCAATCTCCGAGCAGAATCCATCCCTCGCTTCCTACTCAACAATCAACAATGAAAAGATTTTACTAAACTTGAGCAAATAGTAATGTTCAAGTTGAAGGAGAAGTAAAAATGCAATAAACCATGTTTGCGGATGTAGAACGATGCTACAACCTGAGTATGGAAAGCATGAAATAATCTACTAATTTATATATACTAAGCACAAATGAACGTACAGTATTTATCCATAACCGAAGTTAAAAACATGTCCTTCCACAGCATATTATATATGTAGAAATTATCGTGACCAAACTAACAGTCATCCATGTCGGAATGAGCTAATGAATAATGAATAGGGGTATGAGCAGTTCAAGCTTTCTCAAGGAAATTCAATCTTAGTTTGCTATTTTTTCAGTTTGGCCTGTTTGAAAGCATATCAAGTTGAGTTTATTGTTTAGATATTTGTCATGATTCCTGGAAAGTCAATTGGGGCCTTCAATTGCAAGCTTAAGGCTAATACCATGCTTAACATAGGATCTATGCTAGTTGACTTCCTTTAATATTCATTAATTGGCTTCCATTGATAGTACAATTCCATATTATTGAAATTTCAATTCATCAAACTATCTAAGAAAAAGAGAGTAATTTAATCAAACTCGAGCTTATCATGACCAAACTAACAGTCATCCACATTGGACTGAGCAAACGAATAATATTCTCAGGGAATATTCAATCTCAGTTTGATATTTACTAGAGTTGACCCAACTATAATCAGGCTGAGCTTAAGTACTACCAATTTGGAAGCATGTCAAGTTGTGCTTGTTTAGATATTTGTCAATTGGCCTTCAATTGTGAGCGTAGTTTTGGATCCATGTTGATTAATTTCCTCTGATGTTCACTAAATGGCTTCCACCAATAGTATGATTCAAGATTATTATAATTTTAATTCAACATAATATCTAAGAAAAAGAGAGTAATTTAATCAAACTGGAGCATATCCAATACTGCTGCAAGCCAACCTCATGCTAAAGAAAACCTAATACTTTGTGTATTTTCTGGGTAAAATTAATACTTTTCGCAGCTTGACTCGATGGCACTACTCATTATGATTAATTTTATTATCATTAAGAAACCGACAACATCAACAAGTGAAAATAATAGATATAGATATATATATATCACACCAACCAACTATAAAATCTTAGAAATTACATTGACACACAACAAATTACGAGTCTCTGTGTAGTGCAATGTCATAAAACAGAGTATAGTGCTCAATAGAAAAGAAAACGGGTGTCAGAAAAATTTCCGAAGTTTTCAAAAAGAAGGAAACCAGCTCTACCAAAGCCGCAAACTAAGCCTTCTTAGATATCCAGATTTGGTAATGTAATACTAATAATTCACAGTAAAGACATAAAAAGATAAAAGTTTTGATAGAACCCAGAATTAAGAAGGCTTTCTTAAATCAAATCAGCACCCAGAAAAGATGAATTAAAACAAGAATTACAAACAAACTATCTCACTACTAAGTGAGGCATAAAATTATGATAACACTCAGAATATAAAATACTTTCTTCAATCAAATTCACCCACAGAAACATGAATTAAATGGAGAATGAGAAACAAAATATCTCGTTGCTCAAGAATTACAAGTAAAATATGTCTAATTCATATAGTAAACATAAAAAGACATCCACTTTGATAAAATCCAGAAAGCCACACTTATAAACAAGAATTACAAACAAAATATCTCATCACTACCTCATAGTAAAGGACTTTCTCCAACCGAATCCTCACACACATATATAAAGAATTACAAACTAAACAAATTATCTTATTGCTAATTGATAGTGAATACATAGAAAGACATAGACGCTGATAAAACCCAGAAAAGAAAAAATTCTTCAATCAAATTGTCCCACATAAACATTATCAGAACTAGAATTACGAACCGAAGAATATGATAAAAGGTACAAATATATATATATATATATATATATAATTGAATATAATAACAAACGTACATACTCTAGCATGTGTAGTGTCGACTCCAGCAGAATCCAAGGCATCATGCAACGCAAACTTCTGCTGACTTCCAACATATTGTGGGTTTGATCCACTGCGGCAAAGAGAGCGAAAACCAGAACACGACAGAGAAATGCGATAAGGGCATAATTGAGATTTCCATGTCCTAGAAGTACTTGAAAGAAGGGAGGAGGAAGAAGAAGAAGATGGCGTAATTGCAGTTGCTACAGAACAACCCATTAGAGTAAGAGAGATAGAGAGAGAGAGTGATATGCTGGAGTGGAACAAATAAGACAGCTATTTATGGGGAAGACAAAAACCATGAGGTGGCAGTTACGAGTACCGGAGGAAAATCTGGATTGTCCAACAATATCTACTATTATGTAAAGCTAATGCCAGCGTTTGAACTCCACGTCAAGGCAGGCATTTCCACACTTACCATTAATCGAACACCTTACACTCCCATTATAAATGCATTTAAATAAACAAATTTTGACTTTATTAATAAATAGACCAGATTCATTTACAAATATGTTGGTTTGAATTTAATATCTAAAACTTATTTAAATAAATAACTTTCATACAAATATTTGGTTAACTTATAAAGCTGTTTAAGATTAAAATGTCTAATATCAATCATTTAATTATACAGTTTACTATCTTCTTATTTTAATCTCTTTTTTCTCTCTCTCTCTCTCTCTCTCTACGCTTTAAATATATATTTTGTTTAGCAAAAAAAAAAAAACAAAAAAAAAGAAAAAGTTACATTTTTGTATATATACCGATCTAGGACTACCTTATTAAGTCTTAATTTCATCATGAAACTACTTGGGTTACGTTTAATTTATTAGGTGGAATGATCTGAATGTAATTGTTATTCATAAGGAATGTAATAAGATGAAGATACTTATTACTCTGTCATATTACTTCCTTTAACTCACAAAATTGCTAGATGAATAAGATCAAGATAAGTATGTAAAATAGTTAGATATTTTCCCCAAGACTTCTAAGATCAACATTGACTTAAAGTGACACACATCCGACCTATTGATTTACATTTAGCAACTTCCATGCCGTACTCTCGACTTCTTTATCTATTGCAACTCAATTCTTAAGAGTTGATCAACTTGAGAAGCTTGAGAGTAGGTTAGGTCAAACATGTTGGATTAGCCTTCGTTAGCTCGGCTAAACAGCATGGAGCTTGCTAAGACCTGATTAACCAAGGAGAGTTTGAATTTGAATAAGGGGTATGGATAGTTATGGTATTTGCAAGAATAACCAACTACTAGCCGTCGGGATGCTATCCACATTTCTTAAAATCGAAGAGTGATCCTAAATTCAAAAAGGACATACATGTGTTTTGGAGGTAATGGTTACTGAGTAGGAGGTAACCACCAACTATAAATACAACTCGACTTACATTTTGTAGATCTCTTTTGACCATTTTACACTTTACTTCCTCTCTTTTATTCCACTTTACTATATACAAATCTCTTGCATAGACATTAGAGTGACTACGCTGGAGTTGCTTTGGTACCCTTATAGCCTAACTTTTTTCGTTTTACAAAGTTCTTATGTGACAAGTTTCTAGAGATTTGATATAACCAATTTTCACCATCAATAATTTAGCACCATTTATTTCTCGAAACCCAATGTTGACTAAGACAAGCACAAGAGATGACAACACTTTGGGGGAAGGGGGAATAATGCCCCTCCCATAGTTCATGACAAAAGATCTCCACAACAACACACTTAAGAAGTGCGTTAGGTGGAGATTAATGATTTGCTTAGTTGAGATTAAGTCTAGAATGAAGAAGGCTCATGCATCGTGTAATTTGAAACTTTATGTATGAAATTTGCTAAGGAGCTTAAAGAAGTTCGAGCTTGTAATCAAGAATTAAGGAAGTGACTCATTGAGTGCAAGGTTACCTCTTCTGCTAGCCTCTCTTTGAAGTAGTAAGAGGAGGGGATAATGATAATACATGATAGTTGCATGGTAAAGCCCCTATGGAAAACAAAAATTCCCACCAACTACGACAGGAAATTTATGTGCCTCATAGAAGGAGGTCTTACCAAATGTGTGAATGGGTTACTTGAAAAAGCTATCGAAGAAAGGAAAAGTAAGGTTTAAGTGGAATAACATAAAAAGGAAAAGAAAGTTAAGCTTTGTGAGCTACTTGTAGATGTAACTCACCGCTCAAGTACTCACAAACCAACATATCACTGGATGTGACTCACCGGTTTGATATGCTGGGTTGCTCACCAACACAACCTTATTAAGGGTTGCTATGAGCTAAGGTATTAAGATTCTCAATCTCATGAGAAGGGAGAAGCAAACTGAGAGGAAAATTCATTAACAAATAGGATAAAAAGTTTGATTACAACAATTGTCTAAATAGGGTATTTATAGTCGATTTGTTAGGGTTACAAACTACACTTAAGTTATTAAAAGGACAAGAGATTTATAAAAGTACAAGTGCAAATGCAAAATGATAATTATGTAATCATTCTAGAAAGATAATATTTTGTTATTAGGTCATACCCATAGGGAGTGGGACATGTGTCGTAGTAAGAGAGGCTGGGGTGCATTCCATTAACGATTTTGACACTCAAAGATTTGGTTAGCACTTGTTGGGCTTTCGTGTAGCTTGGTAACAAGAGTTAGTGATAAGGGGTAGTCTTTAGGATAGGTTAGAAGGGTTATCTTTTGAGTCAACTTAGAGAGATCGAAATCAATTAGGATTGTACACCAAATAGCTTGGGAACTTAGAGGATCTTGTAGGTGGACATGGTCCTTTAGGTCATTGTGGATAGAACTAGCTTGGAAGTTGAGGATTTAAGGGACTAAGTTGTTTAAGTTCCTTACTCTTGCTTGAGAGAGGGGTACCGGATTCCTATTATCCCTTCTAGGTTGTTTGAGATTTGGGATCAATCTTCAGAATGCTTTACTTGTGCATCTTCGCTTCGAATGTATGGGCTCAAGCTAGCAATATTGAAAACATCGACAATTCCATACTTATATGGGAGATCAAGTTTGTAGCCATTGTCGTTGATATTTTAAAGTACTTGGAAGGACTCTAATGTGATTAAGAGTTAAGTTATCATTAGACTTTACTGTAGGAAGTAACAACAATGGGTCTTATAAGGTATCGAAGAAGGAGGAAGTGAATAGGTCTGCAAACATAATAGCTTTTGTGAAGTTGCTCTCCAGATATGGCTTACCAAGGAACATTACACGACTTAGTACTTCACTTGATATGATGCACAAGCTAATACTAAAGTTCATTCACCACTAATCTTCAGCTACTCGGCAAGATTAGATAAAAGTATGAAAATAGTGTGCTCAGAGAATGAGGTCTCACAAGAACGGGAATGTTCATTAAGAATAAGGTCTAAGATGATTGCAGTTATAGTAAAAAGGACTATTTATAGTAAGCATTTTAAGGTAACAATACAATAATGGAAAATTACATAAAGGATAACGTAAGAAGAATTTTAGTACAAGCAAAAAGCGTAAAAATAACAAAGAACAAAAAGAAATATAGTGCAAATGTTAAAAAAGTAAGAGACAAGTGGCGGCTTGTCAATGGGTTAATGTTTTGGAATCTTAGGACATTATAGCTAAACTGAGCTAATGTTGAGGTTGTTGTTGTTAAGTTGTGCTGAAAGTTGCCAAAGTGATTGAGTGAGGCTACAGCTGGGTAGGATGGCAAAGGAGAGCTTAGTGTATAGGGTCTTTAAACTCGGCACTTAGTAGATGGGCCTCAGCATTTGATAGGTTGGCTTCGATACTTAGTAGGTCAATGATTGGGTAGGACCTTAGGGAGTTCTTCTAAAGCTCTTCCATACATGGGAGTTCATCTTCGATAGGTTGAGAAGACAGGATCCTTCTTGTGAGAGATTGTAAGCTTTGTAGGCGAGCTCAGGTGAAGTGTCCAAAGGTGAACATTCCATTAGCTCCCTATGGTTGTTGAAGATTTGCTCTCAAATCTTGATCTTCTTCTTCTTTTAGCATAAAAAGCATCAGGTTGGTGACATTGAACATTGGGGATACTCGTCATGCCCCCAAACTCAAGGAGTTGTCATAGCCTCGTTGTGTAAACTAACCTAAGCTAAAGCTATGCACATTAGATGCTAATGTAAGCACAATCCACACAAGGTAATCGATAACTCAACTAGCTTTAAAGCAGTTAGATGAGTACTTGTAGTATATAAGATCTATGGAGTAACACTTTACAAAATATTTTCACATACTTAAAAATAGTTTAAACCTTTTACATCCCTTATATACATAAAAAGTTTTAAAGTTTTCAAAAAGAATTGTACATCTCTATAGGAGGTCTACGTTATGTAATATAAATCTAATAACGAGCCAGCAAAGACAATAAGGCCTCTTGAAAGACCTTATAATCCTCTCATAAAAGAAAAACAAAAGTAACATGAGCATTGGTCCATTTTTTAGACTTCGACACCTCACTCCCAGGTTGATGAAACTAACTTGTGGACAGTTGTAATGAGGCGTCTTTGAGTATTACTCAATACCTGCAAAACAATCTGTTGGGATGTGAGCTCAATTAGCTTAGTAAGAAGTGATTAGGCCATAAGAGCACATTAACAAACATAGTTATTTAATCATTATTTAAATGCAAATGAAACAAACAAATGATAGAGCATCCTATAATGTTTAAACGGTTCATTGTGAAGTTAGAGTAATTTTGTTCACTCTAACTTAGATTCTGAGGAATTTCAACGTGACTATCAGACTAAATTTGAGCTTATGCAATGGAGAACACTTTCCTCCTTAGACAACATTCGAACTACGGATCCTAACCTTGCTGTAACCCCTTTTCTTGTCACTTAGATCAACTAAGGTAGGAAAAGGACCATTTCTACTATCCTTAATGAATATATTGGTATTTAGTCTGACAATCTAATCATTACCCCTATTGGGTTATCGTGAATGTCAAATTAGATCTTTAGTTAACTTAAGATTAGTCTAGATTATTAGGTAAGCAACCAAGTTCATACATACAAGATATGATATATTTTTAAGCAGAAAACAACACTCGGAGTTTAGCTCTCAATCAATAATCAGTATCACAAACACACACATAGCACATGCACTAATAATATAACTATAACCACAAACAAGTACTCTTACTTCTCTAAGTATCTTGATATGATATTTCAATATGCCATTAAGCATCGATCTCAACTTACCTAGATATAATGTCATGTGCTCCTCTATGTTGTGTTTGTGGTCTTTGTTAATAATCTCTATAAAGTAATACACAACTTTAGTTTTAAATTCACATATGAAGTAAGAACTAATTTTCATCATTAAGTATGTGTACATTTTGATATAAGTAAGTTCTTTAATTATTTATTAAATTTTAGTTAACTTGAGATAGCCTTTGACTAAGTTTTTAACTAAGGTTCTGATCTAATTTCTGATTAAAGTTCAGACTCACTGCCTTAAATTAAGTTTTTACTTAAGAAGTTTCTAACTTGCATTCTAACTTTAATATAGTTATAACGTTCCAATATCAACTACTTTCTAACCCAAAGCCATTTTTTAGTACAATCAAGTTATTCAATATTAAAATACATTCTAATCTTCTTTTTGACATAATTTTTGACCTTGCAATCGTTACCATAACCTACTATTTAACTCATACATAAACTTAGCCAATTCCATAATCTATAATATTAGTAAATATCTACCAAGAACTTCATTTGTATACACCAATTCCTATTATATGATCTACTCATTTATATTACCATAATAACTTAAAGATTTGATCTTAAACTACTCAATACCTAAGTTTTTACTTAAAAATCATCATTTCTTAACTTGTTATAATCCACTTCTAGCTACTGTAAGGTAATAATCATAAGTCCTATTATAATTTCACAAAAAATAATGAGCCTCTTTTAGAAAATACTTGTCCAACGTATTATTTTGATGAAAATGAATTTTTCCTCAAAATTTGACGATATGATTTTTACAATTCAACTATATAACATCAAAGTTCAACATTGAGTATAACTACAAAATTTTAGGTTGAAACTACATCAATTAATCTTTCAATTATTCGCTTAAATTTAGTGTATATAACGTTTTTCTTAAGGACCTTATATCTATACTCAAAATTTTAAAAATTTGATTTAATATTTGAATTCCTTATGCAAAAATACGTAAAGAAACCAAATTTCATAATTCTTGGTGAAAATTTACTATTTTTCCCTAATTTTTGTCAATTAGAGAAATTAGGACTTATTGGAATCTGCCGCTCCAGCTACTGTCGGGAGAGGAGGGTGTTGTAAACCTTGTAACTGTATCATCAGATTTAGTATGTAAAGTTTAGGGTGATTAGTTAAATGATTCGATTGAGTTTAAATTATAAAACAAAGTTAGAAATATTAGTAAAAGTGATTCCTTAAGTTTGAATTTAGGAAAATAAGTAATAAAATAATAGAATATTATAATAGCATATTTTAAGTGTATTACTCGTTATTTATTAGAAACGTTTAAAATAAGTTTTGATAACTAATAAGTCGCTAGAGATAAATTATATGTACACTAAAAATTATAGAATAACATAAATAATATTTAGGAGTATTTAATTATACTTTATATATATTTACGTATAGGTAAAAATATGTAAAATTACCTAAAATGCTAGAAAAATGCTAAATAATTACAGAAAATTATAAAAAAATTAGAGAAGTGGGGAATGATCTAGATTTGAGTCATGGCAATTCAGGGAAGATAAATTAAATCTAACCAATTTAATTAACCTACTTAGAAAGGCAATTTGAAAGTGGATAAAGCAATTGTCAAGTCAAATTAATACATTAAAAATTTCCTAGAGCTTTATAAATAGCCAAATTTTTTTAGAAGCTCATTTAGGCAGTTTGTAAAGTAGAAAAAATAAAGAGAACCAAAACAAGAGAGCTAAGGTTTGTTTTTCACAAGTTTCAAAAAAACTGTGCAATTAGGGCAATTGAACCTAACCCATGGCCCACCACCAATTAGAACTGAATTGTTGCTTGGACCGGCTGATACACCTAGGTGGCCGCTGGTGGCTGAATTCTCAACAACTAAGTGAGTCCGATTCCAACCTGATTTTGTGTAATTTATTAAAATTATTAATTTTATTTAGAAAATTATGAATTTTATTATTTAGATTTTTTTTGTATATAGATTTAAGGAAAACTATTGGTTAAATTTAATTACATTTAGAAATATATGATGCTTAAGAAACCATACAAAATCGAGTATGTTTCGAATTAGAATTAAATAGCTTTAGGAGTATAGTTTTGAGCTCAATTTTTTGGTATAGACTACTTAAGTGATATAAAATAATGCTATAAAGCCATTTTTCAGAAATTAATTTTAAAAAATTTTAAGTGATTTTTAGGCCTTTAAAATATGTATATAATTAGGGATTTTTGGGTTTAATTAATAGTAATTAAATAATTATTGATTTTTTGAATTTTTAGGTGTTTTAAGATGTTCATATCTGATATGGTATAATAATTGTGGTATTTAGGGTGTTAGATGTGATTATTAAGGTGTTGTGTAGTAAATATATGTAATTTTGATAATATAAGGAATTGGAATTATGATAAATATAAAATATTAGGTTAAAATGGATAATATAATAATAATATAAATATGTAATAAATCTGGCAGGAAATATTAATTTAGGTAACTATATGAAAAATATAAAATTTTTTTATATTAGGAGTAAATTTGATATATTAATAAAGATTTAAGTATATCGGGTATAATAGAATACTGATTTAGGACCAAAAGCGATAAATAAGATACTTGAGCCTAATATAATTAATTTCACATTAGTGTTCAGATCGCATTTTTAGGATTTACGTATAATACTTGTAGTTAGAACTGATTTAAAACCTAAATCGGAATCGGATTCGGAAACCGAATCCATAACTCACCTCGAATGAATTGGTAATAAATAATATGCATATATGAATAATTAAGCTAAATCATAACCTAGAGTATATGTATATATTATCAAGATATAAATACTAAAAATGTATTTATATTATATATTATAGGACATGGAGATGAGTTAACTTGTGACAAGTGATTGAGCAAACTGAGGATACCAAGTAAGTTGGGTTTAATATTTCATTGTATTTTGGAGTACCATTTTAAAGTACTTGGAGACTTAAGATTGTATTTGATTGTATTTATAAGTAGTTATGTATGTCTATGCTTAGGTATTTGATTTTGTGTTATATTTTGTATTGTGTTGGTGATTGGTGTGAATGGAATGGTGTGAAATTATTTAATCACCTAAATTGTACCTAATCGTAATTGACCTAAATATCTTAATTTGACATGCATTGTAACCCTTTAGGGGATCATTAGGGTTCTTCAACTAAACGCCAACACTTTTGAAAAAGATAACACTGGATAGCATAATGGTCTTTTCCTTATCTTTAGTCGAACTAAGTGATAAGAGAAGAGGTTGTGGTAAGGATGAGAGCATTGGTTCGAAGGATTGTCTTAGGGGGAGCAGTGTCTCCATTGCACAAACTTGGGTTTGGTTGTGAGCTATTGCATAAACATGAAAACTCCACAACCCGGATTAGAGCGGGTGAAATTACTCTGATTTCACAATGGATTGGACAACGTTGTGTGATGGCACTTACTTGTTACATTGCATATATTTAATTGTTTGATAACCTTTTTTATGTTTGTTATACATTCATAATTCTCCAATTTAACTTACTAAGTTGTGGTTGCTCATATCCATATAAATTCTCTTGTAGGTTCTGACTTCTGACTAATATACCACGTTGCAATTATCCCGAGGTTATTTCTCTTTTGAAGCTATAGGGAGTAAGGATTAACCGGCTGAACGATTTAAGTTCTTTAAGGTCTTGTTAATATTTTTAGGTTATGAATTGATAGATGATATGTAAATTAGCAGATTGTTGTAATATATAAAATCTTTTGGGAATTTTACGACAATGTGAATGTAGATATATATATATACATATATATATATATGACTTAAGGTTTTAGCTTTTATATAAATTTTAAATAAATTCTTAATTGAGCTGCCTTGTGTAAATTATATCTATGATAGGGACTATGAGGTTAGTTACTATCATAGATTAGTTTACATGGTGAGACTGTTATAACTTTATGGCTTCGGGGCATAATAAGTGTGTTGGCTCACCTTGTTACCAGCCACTCCTTCAAGCCACCACCCACTTCTTTAAGCCACCACTTAGTTTCACTTCCAACTACTCATCTTCCTCGAGTACTCGTAAATCCTAGATTTTAGCCACTAATTTCCTAATTTTAGTTTCCTTTACTCTCTCTTTTTATATCCTAATTCTAGAATTTTTCCCAAGCTTGCAATTGTCCAACCTTGTTCCAAATTATGGGAGACTATTGTTATATCACTAATTGAGTTGGTTTTGATATTTTTTCTTCTCCATATTACACATGTAAATGCCATATCTAGGTGTCAAGATTAGGATTTCCATCTCTATGCATCTTCCATTTCCATGCCAGGCCTCCAAACTTAATTCTACATGTCTTTGGTAATTTTTTATATTTTTCTTTATTTATTTGGTGATATTTATGCATTTTCAAGTATTTATAATAATTATGGGTATACATATTTATATAATAATTATACTCGATGCACATACATATCTTTTATATATTATTTTATGTCTAATATTAAATATAATACTCCTATAATATATCTTTAAGTGTTTGTTAATTTTTAAAACTTACTTCACGCATAACCGATAATATAATAATGATATACTAAATTCTTACTATTTTGACTATATTTTTAATATTTTATTATATTTTTAAATTTCGAGCTTATGGGATCTTTTTGACTAATGTCTTTAGTGAATACATAAGTTTTAAAATTAATTGAGTTAATTTCGTTGACACCGTAAATTTACTTGTTCGATTCCTATTTGTCGAGTACATGACTCACAATACTCCACATCCTTCAAGTAGTTCAAACTTATTAGATATCTCTCATATATTTTGATGATAACAAAAATTGATAAAAGCTAATAAATAATTAAGATTGTAGATATTCAGAAGGGTTCTCAGAAAGTTTAAATTTACAAAACTAATTTGTTTTCAGAAACTTATTCAGAAGGTCTGACATGACTAAGAGAATAGTATGAAATTTTTCAGAAAGTATTTCAGAAGATTTATAAGTAGGAGTGGTTTAGCACTTCAGAAGCTTGTTTAAAAACTTCAAAGAAAGGAAGAATTGATACTCTTCAGAAGGTCATTCAGAAAGTTGGTTTGGAAAAATATGATTTTGAATTTTAATATTAAGTTCAAATTCAACAAGGCCTAGCTCTATTAGATTAGGTGTATTAAGGAAATACACTTAATTCCATTTCAATCAAGATGGAATCATGATCTACAGGGATTTTTAAGCAAATCAATTTTTGATAAATCAAGATATGCACAAATATGGATAAAGATAAGGTTAAACCAGATTTTGTGTAATTTCAAATCTTGAATATGAGTCTTATTCGAAAGTTGCTGATTAAGCATATCTTCACGTCAAATTCAAATTAGAAGCTTATCTGGTGGTTACAAATTGAATTATATTTAATCAAAATAAGATAAGGAGAGTTGTTTTTGAATTTCAAATGACTAAGATCTTCTTAAAATATCCAAGGAATTATCTTTAATAACTAATGGTTAGATAAATACGGAAGTGAAGATAATCTTTAATTTTTTAGCCGTTAGAAGATCTCAATATAAAAGAGAAAGAATTCAAAACTTCATTTAATACTTTGAAGAACAGTTTTCGTTGCACAAAAAATCGTAATCAGATTCAACCTTCTAAAAAGTCATAGAAAGTCCTTTAGATACTCATTCAGAAAGTTGCACCAAAGCAAACAATACAACAATTGTCATTTCTCTTTAGAGCGAAATTAATTGAGATTTATACTTTTGTTCTCACTTGTAATTTGTAATTCTTATTTGTTGTTTAAGTATTGAAAACAAGTATATTTGTACTTTATAAATCTATATTAGCCTAGATTGTGGAGAGGCTAGATAGGTAAAGCAAAATAAAGTCCATATGTGGCGAACACTTGTAATCTCTTTGTGATTTGATTTAGTGGATCAAGTGAAATGACACCGATAAAGTAAACTGGGTCCCTAGTAGTGGAGCTAGAAGATAGTAGTAGGCAAAAGGCCGAAGCTCTATAAATCCTAAGCCTGATATTCTTCTTTTTTACTCTTTTAATTTGCTTTTTTAATTATTGTGTGTTGAATTATCAAAATATTACTGTTCACTATTATAAGTTGTTAAGAGGGGTAACTTTATTTTTCTTATATCGAAATTTTTTTTCAAAAAAAGCTTAAAGATATCAATTCATCTACCCCCTTTTGATATCTTATATGGGACCAACAATTGGTATCAAAGCTTCGCTCTAATATCTTTTAGAGTTTAAGATCATGGGTGAATCAAGTGGTAGTTTAACAGTTTAGCCTGGTAAGGCACCATTTTTTGATGGAACTAACTTTCCTTATTGGAAATTCAAGATGGAGACTTATGTGAAGGCATTAGATTATCACGCTTAGCAAATTATTTCTGTAGGAGATCTCAAAGTTTCAACTATCATTACGTTAAAAATGATATCACTAAAGTTGAACTTAATTCAAAGGCTAAGAATTTATTGTTGAGTACTATTGTACGATTAGAATTTTGTCTAATTGCTTCTTATGCTACAACTAAAGATATTTGGAATACTTTGGTGCAAACCTATGAAGGCATAGAAACAATCCATGATACAAGAATTAACTCGCTGGTTTAACAATATGAAACATTTTGAATGGTGAAGAAATCAAAGACTCTTTTAGTAGATTTACTACTATAGCTAATGAACTGTCTTCTCTTGGCAAAATAATTAGTGATGCAGCTATGATACATAAGATGCTAAGGATTCTTCCTAAAATTTGGAATGCAAAGAAAACTGCCATAGAGGAAGCTTGTGATTTAAGAACATTAACTCTAAGTCAACTGCACAATAAGCTCATGGCATATGAAATTGATTTTCTCAAATCAGAAAGTAATTTAGAAGATACAAGGAAAAGGACCATAGCCGCAAAGCCAAAGAAACAAATATTAATTTAGAAGGAGAAGATTCATCTGAAGAAGAAGATGAGAACATGACACTTCTAGCTAGAAAGCTCAACAAATGGCTTAAGAAAAAAGGTAAGAAAACATTTACTATAACATTTTACTACTAATAAGAATCGAACTGTTGATGCAGGAAAGGCAATTAAAGAAAAAGAGGAGAAAAAGTTCAAAAAGAAGGATGTTTGCTATGAATGCAAGAAGCTTGGGCATATCAAATATGAATGCCCCATGTTAATTAAGAAAATAGAGAAATTCAAGAAAAAACGTAAATCTCTAATGGCAACGTGGAGTGAACGAGAAGATTCAGAAACTAAATCAGAAGGTTTAGAAGAATGTGAGGAAGCAAATATATGTCTTATGGCACTTTTTGAGATAGATTTTGACACTGATTTTGATTCTGATTTAGAAGTACCTGACGGTATATGTGCTAAAATTAACAAACTCCTCAAAGCTCTTTTTAAGTTGAGTAACAAGATATCTAAGCTTGAATTTGAAGTAAAAACATTGAAAACCAAAAAACATACACTTAGTTAAGCTAATAAATTATTAGCAAATGAGAATGATTTTTTGAAAAACGATTTTGAAAGGTTGCATATTGCCCGTGAAGCCTTAGTCAATGAAAATATTATTTTAAAAGAAGAAATTAAGAATTTGAAGAATTGTATGGATGACTTATCCAAGTCTATCAAGAATACGTTTCTCAAGTTTGATGAAAGTGACAAGAAGCTACAAATGTTGATTTCTAGCCAAAGGATGAATAATTCAAAATCTGGACTAGGCTTTGAATTTGGAGAAACATATAAAACAAAGAAAGAAATAATATTTGTTAAATCAAAAGATGAAAATTAAGAAATGATCAAAGGTAGGGAAAACTACAAAGCATTTAAACCTATCAAAAAGTACAATAGAAGGTTTTCTCTAAACAACGACAAGTATCTCTTTAAAGGGTACAATGGAAGATTGAACAAAGAGTGTTTCAGAAAGAATCCAAATCAAAGAAAAGTGGTAAGTAATAATTATTGATGGGAATCAGGCTACCGGACTTTTGACCTGCAGTCGAGCTTGAGAACTAAAGGGGCTGACATGATGAATCCTTTTGTTCCAACCGACCCTAACCGAGGCTGAATACTTCCTTGCTGAGTCACCCTTTATGCCAAGTCGTATGACTGCCCATTCTTTTGTAGTATGTCGAATGGAGGATTATTCACTAACGTTGAGCCGACCAATCACTTGGCATCTTTCTTGTCGAGAAGCCGAGAGAGAGAGAGTCCAGATTGACTAAGTCGTCCTTGCTCGGACAAGCCATCTGTCTGTACTTTTTGTTCATATCTTCTAATGACCTTGCCAATATAGCATCACTACGTGTACAGTATCATGTGCAGAATCCATTACACTAATGATTGTTTTTCTTGTATATTCATTTTTACCCTTTTGTATCTTGTACATTACTTTCTTAGGAAATGTCCTTTTTGTCTTTTCCTTTTTAGGCAAATTGCCCTAACTTAAGGGTATAAATACCCTTATACATGTAGCTAGAAAGGCATCATATCGGATCATTCTTAATACACTTTTTAAGTACTTTTTTTCTTTGCGTAAATACTGTTTATTTACTCTTGGTATCATTTTTATCCTTTCCCTTAAGCAAGGTTAGGTGGTGAGTAACCTCACTGGATTAATTCGTGCGTCATATCGAATTGTGCCATGAGTTTTCGGAAGTTCCATTCGTATGTCATATCTTGGCTACCGGTCGCAACATCTTGGTATCAAAGCGGAGGTTTTGTGTAAATTATAGTTAGTTTTTCTTGAAGTTCTGTTATACTTTGTTTTGCGAGTGTGAAACAAAGCAAGTTACTATGTTCATTTGATTGTTGTGTTGTTAACTGTTAACTTCCCAAAGTGTTTGTTTGAACTTTGAATATATGAGGAAAAATGATAGACCCAAATATGAATGTTGGTACTGGTGATGATAGTGGAGTTATCCACCATAGACGACAGTCTTGAGAAATTCCTAGAAGCACTGATGAGAGGCTTGATGAGGTAGCTAACCTCTTAGTAAATCTGACTTGAGCTATTCATGTGTTGTCTTGTTGACCCATTAAAGCCACACAAAACACTCTCTAAGCTGCTTAACCTATTAGAGGTCAAAACCCAGCTTGACTTGTTTAAGGTAGAGGAGTTGGCGGACGAGTAAGGCGAATGATAGACTTGAGAGAGCTTGATGAAGAGGAAGAGGAGTATTTTGAAGAAGAGCGAGTATGAGTCCTTAGAGCATCTGACTATGTAAAGCTTCGAATTTTGAGTTTCAATGGATCTGGGAATATTGATGAATATCTGGAGTGGGAAGAGAAGGTAGAGCGTGCGTTTGATTATTATCAGTACGAGGATTATGAGAAGGTGAGAACTGTTGTTGTTGAGTTCTCCAGATATGCCATCATATGGTGGAAGAATTTTTAGGCCATGAGGAGATGAGAGGGGTATCGAAAGATTAATACTTAGCCAGAGATAAAGATGATACTCATAAACAGATTCGTGTTGGAAACCTATCTCCAAGACACTTTCACTTGGCTCTAGGAGCTAAGATAAGGAGGCTGAATAGTTGATGAATATGTTTAAAACTTTCAAATGCTGATGATATGTTGTGAAGTGGAGGAGCCACTAACACGAACAATCACAAGATTCATTATTGGGTTAAGAGGAGACATTTGGGATATTGTAGAGTTCCAACGATTTGACACCATGGATGAGCCTGTTAGGATTGCCCAGCGAGTAGAGAGGTAAAGAAGGAGCCAAGTACTAGTGAGGATGCTAACTAACTGACCTAGCTAGGTAAGTTACCAAACTCTATTGAGTACCGAGCCAAGAAAGAAGGTTAATGTCAAAGCTGAGCAGAAAGGCTGACTTAATGGTGAAGTGTTGACCCGAACTTATGAGAAGGGGTAAGGGTTTGGCAGGAAGATGGGTCAAATCAAGTGCTTTAAGTGCTAAGGGTTTGAACACATGGCTGCTCAGTGCTCGAATTGACGGATGATAGTCATCAAGGGAGACATCTCAAAGCTAGAAGCGGAGAGTACGAATGAGGAACTCGAGGAGAAGGAGATTCCTGCTGAGACAGAGTTGATTGAGGAGGACGTATTTCCTAAGGACTTAGATTAATTACTCATAGTTGTTCGACATACTATGAACATAGAACCTTTGCAAGAGGAGGAGCAAAGAGAGAATTTGTTCCATACCACCTACAAGGTGAATGATTAGATGCACGCCCTTATTGTAGATAGTGGAAGCTGTACTAATGTAGCATCAATTGATCTTGTTTCAAAACTAAAGTTACCGATTGTTGTACATTTGAGGCCATACAAGTTGTACTGGTTGAGTGAGAAAGGAGCATTAAATGTCATTCGGCAAATATTACTACCAATCACTATAGGGAATTACTTCGACCAGATTCTCTATGACGTTCTACCCATATACGCTTCCCACATATTGCTAAGAAGATTGTGGTTAATTGATAAGAGAGTTATACATGATGGCTATAAGAACACTTATATGTTTGAGAAGGACAACCAAAAGATCATACTGAACTTGATGCTACCGAGAGAAGTTCACAAGTTATAGACGAAACTTACTCGTGGATCGAAGAAGGCTTTGGTGATGAGTAGAGCTAAGCTACGAGAGGCCATCAATGCTAACAAGTCGACCCTCATGTTGGTTAGGTGACTATTGGAAATGAAGGAGTGGGTTGAGTTACCCTAAGAGGTCAAGGAGTTGTTAGATGAACATGCCAACTTGTTTCTAGAGTAGTTACCTAAGGGGTTGCCCTCAACTCGAGGCATAGAGCACTGCATTGACTTAGTACCCGGCGCTGTACTGTCGAATAAGCCAGCTTATCGAATGAATCTCGAGCAGGCTTTTAAGCTCCAACATTAAGTCAATGAGTTGCTGGAGAGAGGCTACGTAAGAAAGAGTCTTAGCCCTTGTGCTGTGCTTGCACTTTTAGTGCCGAAGAAGAATAAAACCTGGCAAATGTGTGTAGATACTCGAGCTATGAATAAGATTACGATCAAATATAAGTATCCAATCTCGAGGCTAGAAGATATGTTAGATGAACTCAATGGAACCAAGATTGATCTTAAGTCTAGCTACCATCAAATCCGCATGAGGCCAGGAGATGAGTGGAAGACTACGTTCAAGACTTGACATGGACTTTACGAATAGATGGTCACGCCCTTTGGCTTGTCGAATGCCCTGAGTACTTTTATGAGATTTATGAATTATGTATTGAGACATCTCATAGGGAAGTGTGTCGTGGTATACTTTGACGACATCTATGACATCTTTGTCTACAGTGCTAACATGTTGAGTCACTGTGAATATCTCAGAGCAGTCTTGGATATCTTCTATGCCGAGAGATTATTCGACAATTTAAAGAAATATTGTTTTTGCCAGGAGGAAGTGGTATTTTTGGGCTATATAGTCAATGGAGGAGGCTTGTGAGTTAATGATGAAAAGATCCGAGCAATTTTCAAGTAGCCCACTGCTACTACTTGTGCTGACGTAAGAAGTTTCCATGGATTGGGTTCGTTTTATAGAAGATTTATCAGGAATTTCAGTACCCTCACCATACCACTTACCGAGTTAACAAAGAGGAACACTAACTTTTGATGGGGAGAAAGGGAGGAGAGGAGTTTCGCTGAGATAAAAGGAAGATTGACCTTCGCCCCAGTTTTAGTACTACTTGACTTCGACAAAATTTTTGAGTTGGAATGCGATGCATTGGGCATTAGAATAGGTATTATCTTGATGCAGGAAGGCCGACCAATTGCCTTCTATAATGAGAAGCTCTAAGGACTACAGCTAAACTACTTTGTGTATGATAAGGAACTTTTGGCACTGATTCGAGCAATGTAAGTACAACAACATTATTTACTGCCGAGAGAATTTGTCATATATATTGACTATGAATCGTTGAGGTACCTTCGAAGTGAGACCAGGTTGTCGAAGTGGCAGGCGAGATGGGTTGAATTCCTTGAAGGATTCAATTTTATAATAAAGTACAAGTAGGGAAAGAGCAACGTAGCTGTAGATGCTCTTTTGAGGAGATATGCGCTTTTATTAGAATTGTAGACCAGACTGTTTGGGTTTGCAAGTATCAAAGAACAGTACTTCGAGGATCCATACTTTGGACCCTTAATTTGGCGGTGCGTTGATGGGAGGACAGTAGATGAGTATAATGTAGAGGATGGCTACTTGTTTTGAGAAGAAAAATTATGCATGCCAAATTGCTCACTAAAGGAGCTACTAATTAGGGAAGCTCACAATAGAAGTCTCTTTGGACACTTTGGAGAAAGAAAGACTTCTGAATTGTTGAATGGCCAATTTTTTTGACCAAGAATAAGGAGAGATGTGCATTAAGTGGTCGAAAGCTATGCCATATGCAATTTGGCCAAGTGCCAAGCTGAATAAGGGAGAGCAATACCTTTACCTGTCCCAACGAAACCGTAGACTGAATTGAGCATCAACTTTGCTTTTGGATTGCCGCGAACTACCTGAGGTAAAGATTCTGTAATAGTCGTTGTGAATAGGTTTAGTAAGATAACATACTTTGTGCCCTGCATGAAAACTAACAACGCTTCGGCTATTGCTTCTCTTTTCTTATAGGGGATTATGCGGATACACGACATGTTGAGAAATGTAATTTCGAACAAAGACCTAAAGTTCTTGAGCCATTTTTAAAGAACCTTATGGCATTGATTGGGAACTAAATTACTCTTCAGTATCTCATCTCACCCCCAAACTAACGACCAAACAGAGGTGGTTAATCGTAATTTGAGGTTATTGCTCTAAGTTGTAGTAGGCAAGAACTTGGCTGATTGGGACGTCTGCCGGCCTGTGGTCGAGTTCACCTATAATCGAATGGTACATGACACCATTAAGTAGACTCCCTTTGAGGTAGTCTATGGGTTCAATCCCAAGTTGCTCCTCAACCACGCACCTGTACTAGTACTTACGTAAGAGGACCCTGATGCATTGGCCAGAGCACAATCCCTTTAGCACATCTATGAGAAGGTTACTTAGTACATCGACCAAGCTGCCAAAAGATTGCGAGAAAAGACCAAGGGTAGGACAGCTAAACAATTTCAACTAGGAGACTTGGTGTGGTTACACCTCAGTAAGGAGCGATTCCTGAATAAGAGGAGGAACAAATTATCTGCAAGAGTGGAAGGACCTTTCAGAATCCTCAAGAAGATCAATGATAATGCCTACAAGTTGGAATTGCCCAAGGACTATGGGGTTTTTGATGCCTTCAACATTGTCGACCTTAGTTTGTATCACCCTAACGGAGAATTGAGCGAACACCATTTGGATTTGATCTTAAATCCAAAAGAAAGGATGATAGGAATCAAGCTACTGGACCTTTGACCCGTAGTTGAGCTTGAGGACTAGAGGAGCTGGTACGATGAATCTTTCTGTTCCAACTGACCCCTGCCGAGGCCGAGTATTTCCTTATTGAGTCACCCTTCATGCTGAATCATATGACTGCCCATTCTTCTGTAGTATGTCAAATGGAGGATTACTTACTAGCACCGAGCCAACTAATCACTTAGCATCTTCCTTGTCGAGAAATCGTGAGAGAGACTCCAGACTGACTAAGCTGTCCCTACTCGGACAAGTCATACGTCTGTACTTTTTATTTGCATCTTCTAATGACCTCGCCAATATAACATCACTACGTGTATAGTATCATGTGTAGAATCCATTACACTAATGATTATTTTTCTTGTATATTTATTTTTACCCTTTTGTATCTTGTACATTACTTCCTTAGGAAATGTTATTTTTGTCTTTTCCTTTTTAGGCAAGTTGCTCTAACTTATGGGTATAAATACTTTTGTACTTATAGTTAGAAAGGCATTATATCAAATCATTCTTAATACACTTTTGAGGTACTTTTCTTCCTTACGTAAATACTGTTTGTTTACTCTCGGCATCACTCTTATCCTTTCCCTTAAGCAAGGTTAGGTGGTGAGTAACCTTACCGAACTAATTCATGTGTCATATTAAATTGTGCCGTAAGTCCTTGGAAGTTTCATTGGTACGTTATATCCTTTAGAGTTGTTCGTGAGTTTTGCTTACTGTTTCATTATTTATTTTTTCCCTTTTCGCACTTTCCTCATTAATTCTTTTTCAAAATTTTTACAAACTTGGACCCATCTAACAACCAGCTTTGTCTATTTTTAGCCACGGTTTGTAATAAGTATATTAAGTAGAAACCTTATGCATGTTTTTTATGTAATAAAATAAGACATATAGAGAAACATTGCTTTTACAAAAAATATAAGCTTAACAATAATCAAGGTTCAATTCAAAAGACACACTTGAATTTTCATGGATCCAAGCTTTGCTGGGTTTGTAAACAGACTTGATTTTGCTTTGATGTGTATAGCACTACGAAGCTAATATAAAAGGAACATGGTATCTTGATAGTAGATGTTCAAGACACATGACCGATGATGCTTTGTTGTTTACAAATCTGGAATGAAAGGAAGATGGTTATGTGAAGTTTAGTGACAATAGGAGAGGTAAAATAATTGTGGTAAGGTCAATTGGTTTGGCATCTCATTCAATTGAAAATGTCTTGTTAGTTAAATGATTGAAACATAACTTATTAAGTATAAGTCAGTTGTATGATTAAGGGTATAGAATAGTTTTTGAACATGATAAATGTGTTGGCTTTAACAAAGATGGTTTTAAGCTGTTTGAAGGATTCAGAAGAAAGAATGTTTATCTAATTAAACCATCTAAAGTATCATCTGAAAGCTGTTTTATTTCAGTAAATGGTAATGCTAGGCTTTGGTATAAAAGGCTAGGACATGTGAACTTTCAATAATTGACGAACTTGGCTAAAAAGAGCTTAATCTTAGGCTTACCTAAACTACATACTCATGAGAATATTCGTTGTGCTCTTTGTCTTAAGAATAAGATGAGTTCATCCTCTCATAAGAGTAAAAAGGTTATCTTTACTCAAAGACTCTTAGAATTATTGCATCTAGATTTATTTGGTCCAACTTACACTCTAAGTTTAGGAAGAAATAAGTATGGACTTGTTATAGTTGATGATTTCTTTAGATTTACTTGGATCTTATTGTTATGTCATAAAAGTGATGCTTTTAAAATTTTCAAAACCTTTTCAAAAAGAGTTGAAAATGAAAAAGGTCTCTTCATCATCAGCTTACTAACTGATCATGGCAAGGAATTTGAAAACTCAGATTTTATTTCGTTTTGTGAAGAAAAAGGCATCACTCATAATTTTCCACACCTTATACTCCATAACAAAATGGAGTAGTTAAATGCAAAAACATGACTATTCAAGAAATAACGAGAACTTTACTTAATGAAAGTAGTATAGCTTATCATTTCTGGGCAGAAGCAGCTTTAATGGCTTGTTATATCATAAATCGAGTATATATAAGACCCTTCACAAACAAAACTACTTATGAGATCTATAAAGGAAGGAAACCTATTGTTTCATATTTTGACACATTTGGTTGTAAGTGTTTTGTTAAGAAAACAGGAAAAGTTTTGAGAAAATTTGATGAGAGAGCAGATGAAGTCATCTTTTTAGACTACTCTTTAAACTCAAAGGCATACTGAGTATATAATATAGAAACAAAAGTCGTGGAAAAATCAATAAATGTCAAATTTATTGAAGAAGCAAGTCATGAAGAATCGAACGATGAAATTTTAATTGCTTCAAACAAAAAGAACATAGTACGTCTTGATTCAAAAGAAGGAAAGACAGAACCTTCTTTAGAAGGAACTTCAGAACCTTTAAGGATACTTAATGTATCTAAAACAAAACCTGAATAAGAAAGTACTTTAGAAACTAGTACTAGGTTTGTTGAAGTATCCAGAAGGTAAGTCAGAGGTTTCTGAATACTTTCATACTCTACTATCAACTTTAAAATTTAAATCTGATTATCCTCCTAAACTTATAATTGGTAATGTTAGATTTGGAATAAGAACAAGATTGAGCTTACAGAACTTTGAAAATCATTTTACTCTAATATCTGAAATTGAACCACATTCAGTGGATGAAGCTTTAAATGATAGTAATTAGATCTTAACCATGCAAGAAGAACTCGGTCAATTTTAGAGAAATCAAGTTTAGAGTTTAGTTCCAAGACTTAAAAATAAGTCAATCATAGGAACTAAATGGGTATTTAAGAGCAAACTGGATGAACATGGAAAAATAATTAGAAATAAAGCATAGTTAGTAGCTAAAGGTTATTCACAAGAACAAAGAATAGACTATGATGAAACCTATACTCATGTTGCTAGATTGGAAGTTGTAAGATTGTTACTTGCTTTTGCTTATTTGAAAAATTTTAAGCTATACTAGATGGATATAAAAAGTGCCTTTTTGAATGGTTTCATAAAAGAAGAAGTATATGTCGATCAACCCCCCAGATTTGAAGATCCCTTCAAATCAGATCATGTATATAAGTTAAAAAAGGCTTTGTATGGACTTAAAGAGGCTCCTTGTGCTTGGTATGATATACTCGGTCAATCTTTGATTAAAAATGACTTTTAAAGAGGAAAAGTAGATACCACTCTTTTCATGAAGCATCATGTAGAAGAAATACTACTTGTACAAATTTATGTTGAGGACATTGTTTTTGGTGCAACTAATGAAGTATATTGCCAAGAATTTTCAAGATTGATGTAGGTAGAATTTGAGATGTCACTCATGGGTGAACTAAACTTCTTCTTAGGATTATAAATCAAACAATTAGAGAATGGAATATTTATTCACCAAGAGAAGTACACTAGACAAATAATGAAGAAATTTGGTTTTGAGAATACTAAGGATTCCTCAATACCTATGAGTACATTAACTAAGCTTGACATCACAGGTAATGGAAAAAAGGTAAATAGAAAACTATATTGAAACTTAATTGGATCTTTATTATATCTAACTGCTTTACGTCATGAGATTTTGATCAGTACTTTTGTGTGTGCTAGATTTCAAAGTTCATCAACTGAAACACACCTAACTGTAGTTAAAAAGATATTTAAATATATAAAAAGCATTGCAAAATTAAGAATTTAGTATCCTAAGAGTAAAAATTTTGATCTCATAGGATATTCAGATGCTAACTATGCAGGTTGCAAAGTAGATAGGAAGAGTACTTTTGGAACTTGTTAATTCTTAAGAGGTAAGTTAGTTCCTTGGTCTTCCAAGAAACAAAATTCGGTTACCCTTTCAATTGCAGAAGCTGAATATATATTTATTAGAAATTGTTGTGTATAGATACTTTGGTTAAAACAACAATTGGATGATTATGGAATAAGTTATAAGAATATACCCATAAAATGTGATAATACTAGTGCTATTAATTTGATAAAAAATCTAGTTCATCACTCAAGGTCAAAACATATAGAAATAAGGTACTATTTCATTTGTGATCATGTAGCAAATAATGATGTGAGTGTTGATTTTGTTCCAACTGAATATCAATTTGCTAATATTTTTACTAAGCCTCTGGATAAATTAAGGTTTGAATTTAGTCGTAATGAGTTAGGTGTTTGTAATCCTTTTTGTTAATTTAGAGAACATTTTTTTTATTGTATATTTTTTTTGAACATGTGCAAATTTTTTTGTTGGACACAAAAAATTTAGGGCTTTAGCATATCCTTACTAGGTCTACAAAATCTTCTTTAGTAGGTCCATTAAACTAATCTACTCTCTTATGGTTAAATGCTACTAACACTGACAGTTTAATTCCTCACGTCTTATAAAAGCCTCATATTTTTTTCTTTCTCTCATTTCATCAAACATCTCCTATTCTTCTCTCGTGTTTTTTATTTCAATCTAACTCCATGGCACCCAAAAAATCTACCTATATTGCAATTAAGGGCATTAAATCCAAAATTCAAAATGATCCCAAGAATCCCATCGTTTTTGATGAATAAGAGATAGACACCACCATTCTTACAAACCTGTAACCTAATCTACTCCCAAAAACACACTAAGATTCATTAGAGAAAACCCTAACCCTAGAACTTCGTGATGAAACATCGGAAGAAGCTGCTCAAGAAGTGAATCAAAAGAATGCTTTTGAGGTACATTCTGAACAAATTTAGGAAGTTAATTAGAAGGCTGATCAGGATGTTCAAGAATTTAGTTCATCCAAAGAAGTTGCTGAATCTAAAGGTGTTGATCCCTTAGGTAAATCATCTAAAGAAGTTTCTGAAAGAAATCCTTTTGAACGACCCTCTATACCCAAACCAAAGAAGACTCCACGAAAGTCTAAGTTTGCTACTCCAGTAAAGAAGACATCAAAAGCTTCTAAAAATGTGCGAAAGTCTTTGAAAGTAAAGGCTCCAATTCCTTCCTTCAAAACAAAAGACAAACCTAAGAAGAGATACATAATAAAAGGTAAAAATCTCTCCATTAAAGATTCATTTTATTTAGATTATCTGAATGGATTAGGTCTAAATGGTCTGGTTAATATGCATGGAGTGATATATAGAGAATTGGTAGATGAATTATATAGGAAGCTTGATAATAGGAATCGAGAAGTCTAAAAGTCAACTATATTAGGCCAAAAGATATAAATCACTAAGAAGGACATTCTGAAATGCTTTGGCATTAAAGAAGTACATGAGGATGAGAGTTTAGTACATATGACAAAGGAAAATTTATTTACAGAATTAAATGATGGAGTCGAATTTGTAACAAGAAGAGACATCTTTAGTACTGAATTTGAGTTTTTGATTAGAATTTTACATAAATTCATCAACTCATTTGTATTGCTTAGGAAGGGCATTGCAACCTCTGTAACTAGAGAGGATGCATGGGTTATTTTGGCAATGATAGGGAAGAGGAAGATAGATGTTTTAAAACTCATGATGCGATACATATGGCAGCATGTAGATGTTAGGCCATATGGAAAAGTGTTGATGACTCTGTTCAGTTTCAAAAAATTGAAAATTCTAAGAGAAGCGAGTTGCCCTTTTTTCCCTATTAAACTAGGTGAAATGATTTTCAAACAGATGGGGATTTATGTGAATGACAAGCTTTGGCATTCATATAATAGAGGAATCTTTGTTCATCCCTCAAATCTGAAAAGAAGGGTCATTATAATTGAAGAAAAAGGTTATGGAAAGAAAAGGAAGAGAGGAAAGGAACCCACTAAAAAGGAACCAAAAAGAAAAAGGAAATTAATTAGAAGATTAGGTGGCATTAAATTCAAGGAACCAACTGGATCAGCTTTAGATAGTGATTCAGATAGTTCAGAGTTACAGCTAGTTCACTATAAACAAGGGGAAAGCTAAGCTTTTGTTGAACAACTTTCTAAAGAAATCAAGGAAGTTGTAGAAAAGCTAGTCATGGATCAGATTACTAGAATGAAAGATTTATTTAAGGCTTAGGTTAAGGAAATTGTTACTGAATCAAATCCTATTAACCAAGTGCACCCTGCTATTTTTCCTAAACCTTCTCTAGAGACCCAAACCACTGAACCATCTGAACCTTTTGTTCTAATCAGTGATCCTTACCTTACACCTACAGAACCATCTGCTCATGTTTCAGATACTCCTCTCACACCACCTGAACCTGATCCTCTTACTCAATCTTCAAATACTCCTCTCATACTACCTGAACCTGATCCTCTTACTCAACCAATAGATCAGATTGATTCCATCCCTACTCTAGCTTTGGATAAGACCTCTATCATCTCGCTACAATCACCTGCCAAAACACCTGAAGTTGCTACTCTTGTGTTGAATCTTAGAGAATAGACACCTCCCACATAAATTATTTCTGTTACACTAGCTCTAGCCCAAATCACACCTACAAAAGAACCAACTCCCTCTTTGGCAAAATCGTCTGAAACCAATCCATCTCCTAGCAAAGCTTTGACAACCTATTCAGGAAGATTTAAACTGTGTGCTTGGAAGAAAACTAAAAGATCTAAAAAATGGTCTTTGTGATTCTCTTTTTCTTGTCTAGTATTTCAGTTTTAGCTAAACTGTGGTTCCGTTAGGATATTTTGTAAGTCCTCCTGTAGACTTGTTTTTTTTGTTTGTTTTGTTATTTTTAGACTCGATCATGATATTTCCTTTAATTAATGCAGTATGTTCTTTTGTTTCTATTATTTCTCTTACTCATTTTGCTTATTCTATAATGATTTAGGGGGAGTTTGTTAATGATTTCACAATATATTAATCAAGGATGATAACAAAAAGGGGGAAGAGAAAAACCCTAAATAGTTATGGTCTGTACATTGCACGACATAATGATTATGTAATTGTGAGAGAAAAACCATAAACAGTTGTAGTTTCCACATTGCACGACATAATTATTATGTGATTGTGAATTTTTATTTTTGCAATTTTGTTTTATAATAGTGTTTTTATTATCATCAAGAAGGGGGAGAATGTTAGATATCTCTCATATATTTTAATGATAACAAAAGGGGTAAATGCTAATAAATAATTAAGATTACATGTATTCAGAAGGGTTCTAAGAAAGTTTAAATTCGCAAAACTAAGTTGTCTTCAAAAGCTTATTCAAAAAGTCTGATACAACTAAGAGAATAGTTTGGAAGTTTTCAAAAAGTATTTCAGAAGATTTATAAGTAGAAGTGGTTTAGCACTTTAGAAGCTCGTTTAGAAACTTCAAAGAAAAGAAGAATTGATACTCTTCAGAAGGCCATTTACGAAGTTAGTTTGGAAAAATATGACTTTGAATTTTAATATCAAGTTTGAATTTAATAAGGCCTAGCTCCACTAGATTGGGTATATTAGAGAAATACACTTAATTCCATTTCAATCAAGATGGAATCATGATCCATAGGAATTTTTAAGCAAATCAATTTTTGATAAATCAAGTTATGCACAAATACAGATAAATATAAGGTTGAATCGAATTTTGTGCAATTTCAAATCTTAAATACAAGTCTTATTTGGAAGTTGCTGATTAAGCATATCTCCTTGTCAAATTCAAATTAGAAGCTTATCTGGTGGTTTCAGATTGAATTATATCTGATTGAAACAAGATAAGGAGAGTTGTTTTTGAATTTCAAATGACCAAAATCTTCTCAAAATATCCAATGATTTATCTTTAATAACTAATGGTTGGATAAATATGGAAGTGAAGATAATCTTCAGTTTTTTAATTGTTAGAAGATCTTAATATAGAAGAGAAAGAATTCAAAACATCATTAAGTTTTTGTTGCACAAAAAATTGTGATCAAATTCAAACTTCTGAAAAGTCACAGAAAGTCCTTCAGATACTCATTCAGAAAGTTACACCGAAGCAAACAATACAACAATCGTCATTTCTCTTTAGAGCGAAATTAATTGAAATTTATACTTTTATTCTCACTTGTAATTTGTAATTCTTATTTGTTATTTGAGTATTGAAGACAAGTACATTTGTACTCTGTAGATTTGTATTAGCCTAGATTATAGAGAGACTAGATAGGCAGAGTAAAGTATTGTAAAGTCTATATGTAGCAAATGCTTGTAATCTCTTTGTGTTTTGATTTAGTAGATCAAGTGGAACGTTATCAGTGAAGTAAACCGGTGTAATACCCCTTACACGCTAGGTAACGAAATTCTAAATCATTAAGGTACCTTTTGGTATAGCAGTTTGGAGTACGTCGAAACTCTGAAGTTAAGTATGCTCAAGCTAGAGCAATCCCAAGATGGGTGACCTCTTGGGAAGCTGCTGCACCGGAGGATAAAACCGCGTGGCATTCCATGCCAAAGTGAACAATACTTCTGTGGGAGGAGTTCTGGCTAGGTCGTTATAAATGGTATCAAAGCAGTCCACCAGTTGGAAGGGCAAAGCCTTGCTTAGTGATGGTTCTAGATCTGTGTAATGAAACTGACGAGAACGTCAATTCTGTAAGGGGGGTGGAGTTTAATACCTCTTACATGTAAGGTGATGGAACTCTAAATCATTGAGATGCCTTTTGGTGTAGCAGTTCAGAGTACGTCGAAACTCCGAAGTTAAGCGTATTCAAGCTAGAGTAATCCCAAGATGGGTAACCTCTTAGGAAGCTGCTACACTAAGGGACAAAACTGTGTGGTGTTCCACACTAAAGTAGAAAAAAACTCGATGGGAGGAGTTCCGGTTAAGTCGTTATAACTAGGTCCTCAGGTCCCCAATAGTAGAGCTAAAAGAGAGCATTAAGAAGAAGGCCGAAGCTCTATAAATCTTGAGCCTGATATTTTCTTTATTAATTATTATGTGTTGAATTATCAAAATATTACTATTCACCATTATAAGTCGTTAAGAGGGGTAACTTTATTTTTCTTATATCGAAAAAGTTTTCAAAAAAAGCTTAAAGATATCAATTCACCCCCCCCCCCCTCTTGATATTTTATACGGGACTAACAAAACTCATAGGCATTGTCATTGATGCATCAAAGGATCTTGAAAAAGCCATCTAACCTGAGAGATAACTAGTTCGTTCTCTTCCTTAGGATTTCCTCTTTGTTGAGGTGAATTAATGTAAGGTTTCCTAAGCTATAAATAATTTGCCTTCTACCTTGGCTTCCTTGCTCTCTTTGTTGGGTCGTTGTCTTAGTTAGCTCGACAACCTTTTGATGCAGTTTTTGAAACCCTTTGACGCACTACATACTTGATTGACTTTCTCCTTGAGAGGTCGAGTTGGTAATCACGTCCAATGGTAAGTTTGGATTAAGTTAGTAGATGACCTTGAAAGGTGACCTTGTTGTTTATCTATAGGTAGATTGGTTATAAGCAAACTTTATGATGGGTAAGTATAGATCCCAATCATGTAGATTCTTCTTAACAGTAGCTTGAAGGAGGTTACCTACTGTTTTATTCACAACCTCTATTTGGCCGTCTGTCTATGGATGGTAAGAATTACTGAACATGAGCTTAGTGCCTAGCTTCTTCTATAGTGCTTGCCAAAAGAAGCTCGTGAACTTTGAATCACAATCTGAGACAATACTTATCAAAACATCATGTAGTCGCACAATTTCCTGCAAAAAGAGGTTAGTAATAAATAAAGCATCATTGGTTTTGTGATAAGGGATGAAGTGGCTCATTTTGCTGAATCAATCGACTACCACCATAATAGAATCATGTTTCTTAGGTATTTTGAGTAGGCAGAGCATGAAATCTATGCTTAGATTGGTTTATGACCATTCAGGTATAGGCAAAGATGTATATTCTCCATATGGTTTCTTTCTTCCTTTAGCTCGCTTGTACACCTCATAACGTTTAAGAACCTTACACATGTCCTTTATCATCCCAGGCTAACAAAAGTTCTCTTTTAACAACTTGATAATTCTCTTCTCACCAAAATGGTCGGCTAAGCCCCTAACATGGGCTTCCTAAATAAGTTATTCTTCAGGAGAACTACTTAGCATATAAACTTGTTTTCCCTTCATTGGAAATCCTTAGCTCAAATAGAACCCGTCCACCAATCTTCTAATGTTGCACTTGGCTACTAAGGGTCCAAAGTACAGATCATGATTATATTGAGTGAGTAAGGTACTAAAACCGAGTATTTTAACTTGCAATGTCGTGATAAGAACATGCTGATGAGAAATGGCATCAACCATATTGTTAGAACTTCCCTTCTTTTACTTGATAATGTAGTAAAAGGTTTCCAGGTACTTGACCCACTTGGCATGGCATCAAGAGAGTTTTTGTTATTCTCTAAGATGCTTGAGGGATTCATGGTTTGTGTAGATAATGAACTCTTTGGGTAGTAGGTAATATTGCCGGTTCTGAAGTGCTTGAATAAGGGCATAGAACTCCTTATCTTATGCTAAGTAACTCAGGGTAGCACCTCGGAGCTTCTCATTGAAAAATGCAACTAGTCGGTGCTCCTGTATGAGAATAGCTCCAATGTTGACTCTAGGTGCATTAAATTCTAACTAAAAAACCTTGCTAAAGTTAAGTAGTACTAGTAATAGGGTAGAAGTTAAATGGGATTTGATCTCCTAGAAACTCTTCTAAGCTTTCTTAGACCATTTGAATTTAGAGTTCTTTCAGGTCAGCTTGGTTAGTGGGGTAGCTATAGACTTAAATTACTGAATGAATCTTCAATAAAACGAAGCTAGAACATGAAAACTCCTCACTTCGGTAGCACTGGTTGACATTGGCCATTCGAATAGCTCGGATCTTTTCATCATCGACTTTGATTCCTCCTCTAAAGACAACATATCTGAGGAATACAACCTCGCTCTAATAGAACATACATTTTTTCAAATTGCCGAACAACTGTTCAGCTTGGGGGACATCTAATATCGACTTCAAGTGCTTGGCATAAGAGTTGAGATCAGTACTATACATTAAAATGTCGTCAAAATAAACTATAACACATTTTTCCTATCAAGGATCTCAAAACATGATTCATGAGTCATATAAAGGTGCTCAGTGCATTTGTAAGTCTAAATGGCATTACCAACCACTTAAATAGACCATCCTTCAATTCAAAAGCAGTCTTTCACTCATCTCCTAATATAATTTGGATTTGGTGTTAGCCACTCTTTAGGTCAACCTTTGAACATATTCATGCATCATGTAACTCATTGAGCATATCATCCAACTGTAGGATCGTATATTGATACTTGATAGTAATATTGTTGATGGTTCAGCTATCAATGTACATTCTCTATGAGGCATTCTTCTTTGGCACTAGGATAGCTGGTTCGACATAAGGGTTTATGCTCTCTTAGACATACCTATGCTTAATCAACTCGTCAGCTTATTTCTTTAACTCGACTGCCTGCTTGGGGTTAAGCCTATAAGCAAGTTAGTTAGGTGGGTTTACTTTAAGATGGAGGTTAACGAAATGCTCTATACCTCTAATAGGGGGTAAACCTTTCGATAACTTGACAGGAAATAAGTTGACATATTCTAGAAGCAATGTCTATACCTCAGTAAGTAATGCTTTGACCTCCTTCAACTCTAGAAGTCTTTTGACTAATAAAAGTATGCATTCTTTCTTCTTAACATCTTTAGAAAATTGGGCTCATGAAATCACTAAAGACTTCCCTTGCAGTGATTTAGAACTCTTCTCTTATGACTCCTAAACTTCTTTAGGACTCATTAAGGTCAGTATAACCTTCTTTATGTCCTTTTGGAACATATAAGTGTTCCTATACCCATTACGGAGTACCTTAAGATCAAAGAGCCATGGTCGACTTAGCAGTATGTGTAAGGCACACATAGGTAGGACATCGTACAATACCTTATCTCTGTACTTGTTGCCAATAGTGATCGTAAATCTGACTTGTTCAATAAAATGTATTCCACTCTTCTCAATAAGTTAGTGAATCTTTTACAGTCTAGGGTGAAAATAGGTTGACAACTTTAGAGCCTTCATTACGCCTTGCGTTATCACATTGGTACAACTTCCTCCATAAATGATCACAATACATAGGTTGCCATTCACTTGGCAGTTTGTGTAAAAGAGCTTCTCTCTCTGTTCATCCTCCATTACAACACTAGTACTAAGAATTCTTCGAACAACCAAATTGAGGTATCAATCCCCCTATTCGGGTTGGGTAAGGGCTTTGAAGTCTTTTAAGAATTCATTAACACACTGTTCAGCCTCCCCCTCTTCCTTACATTTACTGGCACTTTCTACTTTAAATTGGGGCTTGTATCCTTTAATTGTCATGATGTGTTAGTTCGAACATTAACTAGCCACGTATCCAAAACCAAGGCACTTGAAACACTTTATTTGTTTGATCTTCTTACCAAAGCTCTAACTTTGATGCTTTTTGACCTCAATCTCCTTAACCTTAGCCTTCCCTTGGCCATCATCAGGTCTACTTAATGTTTGACCTTAGCAGTCGACCTTAGAATTGTATGAGTTCGGTCATATCTAGGTCAGCATACCGGTTCTACTCGGCAAATTAGGTTGGTTACTTTGTGGTTGATCGAGCTAATTTTGCCTTTTTCTTTGCCTTTGCCTTTCAACCCTTTGTGTTACTTGGATGGTCTCATTAAGATTTCCAAGCCTCTATACCTCTACTACATTACCAATCTCGGTTCTTAATCTAGAAATGAAACTAACTACAATCTACGCTTCTAGTTCATCGACATACAATGGATCATCAGCAGTTGGAACACTTGGACACAATCATCCATAGATTGACTACCTTGCTTGAATTCCTGAAGATGTTGGAAGTTGTCTTACTCATAAAAATTTACTCCTCAAAACTCTCTTCATCTCATTCTAAGTTCGGATTTCATGTTGAGCTTGCTGACATACATTTTGCAATTTCTTCCACTATATTGCTACATACCTAGAAAATTTTAAAGTAGCTACTTGAACATGCACTAAGTCTTGATAATTGTAGAAGTCAAATATGTTCTCAGTCTTCTCCTCTTAGTCTAGTTGGTCATCAGCACTATTGGACTCATTAAAGCTCAGAACCTATACTTTAAGATGTTTGGCTCCTCTGAGAGTGTAGAGCTTATGCTCTTTAAATTTGTTATATTACTCTTCTTCCTCCTTACACTCTTCAACTTCATCTAACTCAAGTCTCCACCTTGCAAGCCTCTAAACATGTCAGGGTGGAGCTAGGTTTACATTAACAGCTTTTGGTGCTCTATGCGCAGTTACTTATCTTCTTGACCTATTTATTACATCTTAGCCTCGTTCATTAACCTTCCTTTACGGCCTAGTCTCTATAGCCAGGTTGGCTATAATAGTAGTAAGGTCTTGGAATTGTTTGTTAGTAGTTCGCAAGTCTGTTGGGTAACATGGCTTTAACCATAAGCATTATTGTCGATATTATTAATCTCTTCTTAAACACTAAGATTTGACATTCTCAACAAAAAACTTTAGGAAGTCCACTACTTAATAGAGATTACATATAACTTTTCTAATATGATATCATACAATGACTTTAGAACTTGCTCTATTTTCTACTAAAAAAACAGAGTATAACAAAACACACAACTATAACAAGATGCAACTACTACAACACTTGGCTTTCCATTGCAACCTCAAGCTTTGATACCAAGATTGTATGATGTGCCTAAGAGCTGGCCTATCATTAGGTCTTGCCGTAGGAATCAGTAAAAGTGGGTTTTATGAGGTATCAAAGGAGGAAGTGGATAGGTTGGCAAATACATTAGCTTCTATGATTTGGTCGGCATTTAGTAGGTTAACAACTGGGTAAGAGTCTGAGTAGAGTAGAGTAGAGTGTGTCTAAGCTGGGACCTTAGGGAGTTCTTGTCACGCCCCGAAGCGGTAGAGTCGTAACACCCCCCGCCGTGTAAACCATCCTAAGATAGAAGTTGGCCTTACAACCGCTATCTTAGACCTGATCTACACAAGGCGTCCACGACTAACCCGCTTTGAAGGAAACAGTTTGTAATTTAAATAAATCATTTATCTAAGAAAGTGAGGAAAGATATATATATATTATAATACAATTATTGCAATTAAGGTTTACAATATTTCTCCGTAATATATTTCCTAGTTATTACATTATTCAAAAATGAAAAGTTCTAAAGTAAAAGCTTAAACCTTAAAAATATATGTTTATTCTTCACTCCCCAGGATCCAGCAGTTGCTAGCTTTAGAGTAGTTGTTGCCGCTTCTTGGCCAACACCTGCACGACGTCTATAGGGATGTGAGCAACCACAGCTCAGTAAGTTAGGACGGAGGACTTAAAACTATACCATACACACAACAAGGTTTTCAATCACTTATTAGGTGCAATGCATGTGCAAGCAAATGCCATCGCACGACGTTGTCCGGCCCGTCGTGAGATTAGAGAAATTGCGACCGCTCTAATCCGGGTTGAGGAGTTGTCGTTAATGCAACAGCTCACGACCAAACCCAGGCTTGTGTAATGGAGACCTTGCTCCTCCCGTGACTACCTTCGAACCACTGTCTTCACCCTCGCCACGACCTCCTCTCCTGTCACTTAGTTCGACTGAGGATGAAGAAGGGACCATTTTGCAATCCTGCGCTATCCCTTCCAAAAGGGTCGGTATTTGGCTGGAGAGTCCTAAATTCTCCTAACGGGTTGCCATGCATGTCTGATTATGATTACTGGTCGGATATTTGATTAAGTCCAGTTTAGGGTGATCAATCATTTCATACAAATCATACAGTATATGCCAAAACAACAAACAGAATCATAGCATCACCCATAATCAAGCACATGCACACATTCAACTATCTAACAAGCACAACCAAGCATAATCTTAAGCCTCCAAAATACAGCATCGTATTAATCCCAACTTACCTCGACTCCTCGCTCACTCACTCAAGGTCCGATTTGCTCAGGCCATCGCCGATCATCCCTATAACACAAACGTGGTTTCAGCTTTTCATATAACTATTATAGGTTCGTTTTATCCTATAATGCTTATTGTTAGGTTTTGTTTAAGGTTTAATATGCCTAATTATCTAGGTATTAAGTCTTTTACAATTATTCTAAGTTTGGGGTTAGGTTCAGGTTCGGTTTTCGCATCGATTTCTAGGTAATGCTTTAAATTCCAACCCTAGAAATCCGTTTCAATCCATAATGTGAAATTAATCACATTACTTCCCGATCTCCTAAAGACCATCATTACCCTTAGTTAGTATTTATTTTACTCGGTACACTTAAATCCATATTAGTGTACTGAATTCACTCCTAATGTGATAAATTTTTATATTTTTCATATAATTCCATAAATTCAAGTTTCCTATCAGATTTATTGTGTATTTTTATTATTCTCAAAATATCAATTTTTATTATAATATTTTTTATTTATTATATTTCTAAAAATCACATATTATATATTGTTACCTTTTATGTATTTAATGCACTTCTAATATTTCTATCACCCTAATTACCATCTCTAACATCAATTATATGTCTAAATTCATCCTAAATCAGATTTTACTCCAAATTACCCTAATTTACCAAATTACCCTAATTTACCAAATTACCCTAATTTACAAAATTATCTTAAAATGTAATATTTTTCCATATTACTTATTTACTACATAATTAACCTAATAATTACATCTAACACTCTAATTGCTACAAATATCATACTCCATCAGATTTAACATCCTAAAACATCTACTTATTCACTAAGTCAGTAATTAATCTCCTAATCACCTAATTAACTCCAAATTACCCATTTTATGCCTCATTTTAGGGCTTAAAAATTATCTAAAAATTTTGAAAATTAATTTTTGAAAACGGGCTCATAGTACTGTTCTATATCATCTAAGTAATCTACAGAAAAATTTTGGGCTCGAAACTACACTCCTAAGGTCATTTATTTCTAAACCGAAATGTGTTCGGTTTTGCACAATTTCTTAGGGACCATATATTACAGGACATAATTTCATCAAAATAATATTTTTCTTATAAACTACATACAAAAATATCCCAGAATAACAAAATTCATAATTTTATAATTATATTTACTATTTTTACAAAATTACACAAGATTCGGACTGGAAATTGCACTCACTATTTTGGGTGGCTCCGGCCACCGCGGGCCACCGTAGCCTTATCGGCCGGCCTGGGCACTGCCACCACTGTGTGGTGGTGGTGGCCGTCCACTCCTAGCTCCTCGTCTGGTGTGGGTTCCCTTTAAAATCCTTAATTGCACAGTTTTTCTTATTTTTTTTTCATTTTCTGGATTTTCTCTCGAATTTTCAACTCTCTCTAATTTTCTTTGATTTGTATCTGTCCAAATGAGCTCTGGAATTTTTCCTGCTATTTATCGAGCTTTGTGGAATTTATTGTGCATTAAATGGGATAAGACAATTGCCTTATCCCTTGATTTTTGGCTTTTATGTTGGCTTATTCTAATTGGCCGAATTTTTTCTTATTTTTCCCAATTGTCACGACCTAATTCTGGATGATTCATGATTTTTCCTTAATTAATTATGAATTTTCTTTAAGTATTTAGTATTATTTTAGCACATTTCGCGTATTTTATGTAATTACGTGTATTTATACTTACATGTAAATTCATATATAGTACAAATAAATATCCTTAAATATTATTTAAGTCATTCTATTATTTTTAGTATACATATAATCTATCTCTAGTAATTTATTAGTTATTAGGTTACATTTTTTTGCCTTTTTCAGTAATTAGCAATTATTATGCTTAAAATTTGAAAATTTTATAGTCTCTTATTTTATTACTTATTTTCTTAAATTTAAGTTTACGGGGTCATTTTTACTAATATTCTTCTCAATAGTTTATAATTTGGGTTTGATCGGATCTTTTAATCGATCGCCTTAAACCTTGGGTTTTAAGTTCAATCCTACGGTTACTTGGCTGAACTTTGGGGCTTACAGTTCTTCTACGGCTCTTACATATATGGGAGTTTGTCTTTGACAAGTTAAGAAGACAAGATCCTTCTTGTAAGAGATTGTAAGCTTCGCAAGCAAGCTTGAGTGAGGGTCTAGAGGTCGGTACCCTATCAACCCCTTTAACTTTAGTGATAGTTTGCTCTTCTTCTTGTAGGGAAACATTTCCTTGTTGATATGTATCCATATAAGCTTACTAGGTCAGAATTGCTTCTTTCCCTTTCAACTTTGGCTTCTACGTACTAGCTTGCCTATAGCTTGGGTCAGTTGCTCGGTAACTAATTAATAAATCTATTGTAAGGCTCTAACTTAGTATTTAGCTCCTAGTTCATCTTAAGTAGTCCTTGGAGTGAGTGTCTAGTCACACGACAGCTTGAGATTGAAATTGTACACTACTTCAAATGGAGTTTCGCCTATCGTATTATGGTCAGATCGAGTTTAGGTAAACTCTACTATGGGCAAGCAAGAATCCTAGCCAATTTGATTTTGTCTAACATTAGCTTAGAGAAGAGATCCTAGAGTTCTGTTGATAACCTCTGTTTGTCCATCATTTTAGGGATGGAAAGATGTGCTGAAAAGTAGCTTGGTCTTTAATTGGTGCCATAAGGTCTTCCAAAGTTGACTAAAAGATTTAGGATCTCCATTTGACACGATACTCCTTGGAACTCTATGTAGTCTTACGATCTCCTGCAAAAAGAAAAGAAATAACTAAAGTATCGTTAGTTTTGTTTTAAGGCACAAAGTGTACCATTTAATTGAATCTGTTGACCATAACTATGATAGAATCCTTCTCTTGTGCTGTCTTTGGCTATCTAAGTACAAAGTCCACACTCACATCTGCTAGGGTTTGGTCATTATAGGTAAGAGAAAAACCTTCCCTTGTTCAGCTTGACTCTTGGCCTCTTTACGAATTGCGCATCTCTCAACATTCTTAGCCAATAATACCTCGGCTTTAATAATTTGTATGTTCTCTTCTCCCCGAAATGGCTAAATAATCTTCCACTATGTGCTTCTTAAATGAGTAGATCTTGTATCAAACAAGTCTACATACACAATCTTCTAACTTAGAAGAGGTAACCTTCTTCGATAAAGTATTCATCTAATGCCTTACCATCCTTACATTAGGTAAAGATTGGTCTAAAGTTGGGATCTCGGAAATATTGTTCGTTGAGACTTGTAAATCCAACAGCTTCATTTAAAGCTTGAATAGTAGTACGTATCATTTGGATGAGGCATTTGTGACTACATTCGTTTTCTCTTTGCTTATGCTTGGTTGCAAACGAGAACTCTTGTAGAAATTCAACCCACCTTAGCTATCGCTTTGAGAGCTTTGGCTGAGTTCTAAAGTACCTCAAGGTTTGGTGATCAGAGTACACAATAAATTCTTTTGGCAGTAGGTAATGTTACCAAGTCTACATAGCTTAAACTAAGGCATATAGCTTTTTATCATATATAAAATAATTCAAAGTAGGTCATTTGAGCTTCTCGCTGAAATAGGTAATAGGTGTTGAAGTTCGTCTTCTCTTCAGTTCAACAAAGCTCTTTAATTCCTTTTCTTCCCATCGAAATTCAATACAGTACTAAAATATTGAATAAACCTACGATAAAGAGAAGCTAATCCATGGAAACTTCCCATGTCTACATAGGAGGTCAGCGTATGCCATTCAACAATAGCTCAAACCTTCTCCTCGTCTACTTTACGACCTCCTTTTCTCACCATGTACCTAAGGAACATAATTTCCTCTTGATAGAAACAACTAGATTGCCAAACAATTGCTCAGTTTGAAGCATTTCAAAGACAATTTGGATATGATTTTCATAGCTAAGAAGTTTGAGGCTATAGAGAAGAATGTCATCAAAATACACCATAATAAACTTTCCTATTTGATTCCTTAGCACATGGTTCATTAGTCTCATGGACGTGTTCAAGGTGTTAGATAGCCCAAATGGTATGAAAAGCCATTCATACAATCTATGTCTCGTTTCGAAGACAGCCTTCCATTCATTGCCTTCCCCATATTGGGATATGGTGATAACCTAATTTCAGATCAATCTTAGAAAATATACTAGCTCCAAGCAATTCATCTAACATATCATCCAATCTAGGAATGGGATACCGATGTTTAATGGTAATCTAGTTAATATCTTGGTTGTCCATATACTTCTTTAACTTATGTCCTTTTTGGGAACTAGCAATGTAGGTACAACACATGTGCTCATGCTTTCTCGAACATAACCTCTATCAATGAGTTCATTCACCTGTCTTTGTAGCTCAGTGGCTTAGTTAAGGTTCATGTGATAGGTCGGTTGACTTGGCAGCACAACTGTACCATACTTTATTCCTTGCTTCAAGGGTAATCCTTTTGGTAGCTCATCAAGAGATAGTCGGAAAATTCTTAATTTCTTCAAGTAGGTCATTGTGTTTATGCATTTCCAACAAACTTCTTATTGTCATAAAGGTCAGTTCATTGTCTTTTATAGTTACTCTCATCTTAGATCAACTCATCACTAAGGCTTTCTTATTCTTTTGGTTTAGTCAAGATTGCATGCTACTAACCTGACTTGGTATCATCAGGAAAAGTGTAACAGGTTAGCCATCCTTCTTAAAACTATAGGTGTTCTTATGGCCACTGTACATGACTCTCCAATCAAATAACTAAGGTCAGCCTAGTAAGATATGGAATGCAGACATTGGTAATAAATCATGCATGATCTCGTCCTTATAACTCTTGATAGTAATTGGTAATATCACTTACTTCATGACATACAATGATCCTCTCTTGTTTAACCAATGTAGTTTGTATGGTTTAAGATGTGTAGAGGTCGGTAACTTTAACTGTTTTACCATCTTAGTCGAAGTAATGATGCATTTTTAGGGTTGTACACACAGAGAAACACCATAACGAAAGGAGTTGAAAGAAAATAAAAGAAGATTATCAAATCCAAGCAGCTACCAACTAGATATGATAAACCAATTGATCATGTTCGGCCTATAATTCATTGGATATGACTCATTGGTCTGAACTATAGGATCATTAGCCATTACTCCTTGCTAAAGGGAATACATAAGAGCTAGAGGAAGGGAGAGAACACTAAGGTTGCTCACAAGGAAACTTATAATAATCTAATAATGTGATTGATCTTTATGTACAAAAATAAACGGGGTTTATATACTAGCCCCACTAGGGTTAGAAGCATACATGAAAGAGACAAGAAGGCTAATCTACAATTGGAATATATGAAATATACTAAAAAGGGTAAAAGAGATAAAGAATATTTTGTATGGAAAAGTAAAGAATCATTAGAGACTAATGAGCCAGAAGATACGTACTACGGGGTAGATGGTACCATGTATAGAAGCGGCTCTTGTTGATGTAGAGTTTGGAATAGTCTTGCAACTATAGAAATAAGCCTAAGGGATATTGGGAGAGGGTTTGACAACTAGGTAGGTCTGGTTATGTTTGGGTTAGAGCTTGGATATAGAGAAATATTCAAATTTTGGGTTAGTATTTCTTCAAGTCAGATGTTTTGGTAGCTTAGCTCAATCAGACGTCTGAAGCTGGTTTGCTTGGACGCTATTTGGGCCATGGTAAGAGCTCAGTGATAGATATGGTTGTTCGGTAGGTTGGCATGCATGCTTAATAGGTCGGGAATTGTACTTGAACTTATGAGAGCTCTATGCTTAGGTCGACTGTAGTGTAGAAGATGGAGATCTGAATAAGAATCCCAGTCTTGAATGGGGTTTCAAGCTAGTATTCTTTACGTAAGTCCTTAGAGTCCTTTAGTTTGATTGCATACGATTGGTTCGAGGAGTTGATTCCCATCAAGCAACATTCATACGAACCCCACTATCAATAATTAAAACACAGAGTTGATGGTTTACCTTATAGGTAGTATGGAACAAATTCTTACACTGCTCTTCTTATTAATCATGTACCACATTAAGAGCTCGGTGAATGACCAATGTTAGCATGTCTCCTTCTGGGGGATAGATTTCGTCTCTTGTAACTTTTACTTTCACTCTATCATCCCTTTCTTCTGTGGTTTCATTGACTGCTTCATCTATGTTGTATACCTCAAAGGTCGATACTTCCTCTTTAATTACCATAGTTTGACGACTAGGGCACTAGGAGGCTATGTATCCAAAACCCTTCCATTTGAAGCACTTTATCTCACTCATTTTTCTTCTATAGGTCTGTCCATTTTCAAAGTCCTTCCCTTTCCCTCCTTATTCCGACCTCACTCCTTCACCATATGACGATTATCCTTCCTTCTCGTTTAGTATTGAGGTAATAGGCTTTCGATTACTTCTATGTATAGGTCAAGTATTACTAGTATGGTAAGGTCGGTTCCTCTTTTACCTTTGAACTCTTGGGTAACGTTAATAGTTTCCTCAAGGTCATGAAAAGATAACACTTCAACAACTTCTTTAAGCTCATCTCTCAGTCCAGTGATAAACTTGGAAACAGTTTGGGCTTCGGTTCTTTTACTTTAAACCTAATCATTAACATTTGGAAATCTTGCAAATATTTGTCAATTGTTAGGTTCCCTTATTTGAGCTCCTATAAATTTGTGAAGATATCTTGATAGTATGACTCAAGAATAAATTTGTTGCGCATGACTCATTTCATCTCTTCCCAAGTCATTACTCCTTGTCGTCCTTCTCTCTCTCTCATTGTATGTAGCTTCTTTCACCACATGTGAGCATAACTAACAAACTCTAAGCCAACAAGTCTAATCTTATCGTCTTTGATGTAATGATAACACTCAAATAGCTTCTTAACTTGTTGTTTCCAATCTAAATATTCGTTAGCATTTCCACTTCTTGAAAAGCTTGGAATTTAGATTTTCACATTTTCTAAACCACAAAGAGCTCTAGCAATCCGTTCTTTTTCAAAAATATTCTTTCTTGAGATCTCTTTCTTCCATGTTTTCTTCATGGTTCACTCCATGGTGAATTGGTCGTTCAACTCTTCTCTGAAGATGTTAAGCAGGGTAAGGCACTTGATTAGCTGGGTTCTCATGTCATGCAGCTTTAGGAGCTCGACCCATTCTTTCTTCACACTCATAAAGCTCTTCCACATCACTTTTGTTCTCTTCTATCAACTCCAACCTTCGATTAACTTATCACTTAGCTCCTGTAACTTATAAATGATAAGTTAGGTGATTTACTCATTGGTACGAAGTGCCATAAGCTTAGTGAGCTCTTTGGTTAGCTTGGTTTTTAGCTAAAGTGATTTCTTCAATTGGGTCGTGGGTTCGATGAGCCTCATCTATTGTAGTTGCCACTACCCCTTGCATCAACATCATATTTTCCATCATTTCTGCAATACGATCTAGTAGTTCATTTGTAGACTAGGGTGTCTACTCCATACAACAGCCTCTTTTTAAAGCATCACTATCAATATCACCAATAACCGCATTCATGATTGGTTCAATCATTTCTCTAACCTCAATAACCACCATACCACTACAACAAAATAACGAATAATCATTACCCAAAAACATAATTGGTCCAAATCACAGTTGGGCTCCAAATACTGCTTTGCTTCATAAATAAAAAACATAGTATAACGGAATCTCCATTAACAAGCTCAATCCATGGTCAAGAAAAATACCCAAAGCTACAACCACTACAACTCCCAAATATAGACTACTATACCTTCTTTAAGACCTACAACTCATTCAACTTAACAAGAACATAAAAATTGTATACAAGTACGATAAAACACAAAATACCTACTATAACTAGCAATCAACACAACCACTTGTCTACTGCTATAACTAACACTTGAATAACACTCGAAGTCTTAGCCCTATTCAGAACCTTAAGCTTTGATACCAAGATGATGTGCCTTCTAGAGGGAGGTCTTACTAAATGTGTGGATGGGTCCTTCGGAAAAAGCTATCGGAGGAGGGAAAAGTAGGGTTTAGGTAGAATAACACAAAAAGGAAAAGAAAGTTAAGCTTCGTGAGTTACTCATGGATGTGACTCACTGCTTAAGTACTTGTAAACCAACATACTGTTAGATGTGACTCACCGGTTTGATGTGTTGGGTTGTTCACTAGTACAACCTTGCTCAAGGGTTGCTATGTGTTAGGCTATTAAGATTCTCAATCTCATGAGAAGGGAGAAGTAAACTCAGGGGAAAATTTATAAACAAATAAGATAAAAAGTTTGATTTCAATAACTATCTAAATAGGTATTCATACTTGATGTGTTAGAATTACAAAGCTATAACCAAATTACAAAAAAGGTAAGGGATTCATAAAAGTACAAGTGCAAATATAGGAGGACAATTATGTAATCCTTTTAGAAAGAGAATGTTCTATTGTAAGGGTGTACCTGTAGGGGTAGGACATGTATCTTAGTAGAAGAGGTTAAGGCGCATTCTACTAACGGTTTTGACACTTGAAGATTTGATCGGTACTTTTTGGGTTTTGTATGGCTTGGTAAGAAGAGTTGGTGATAAGGGGTGGTCTTTAAGATAGGTCAAAAGGGTTGTCTTTTGAGTTAACTTAGAGAGATTGGAATCAATAAGGATTATACACTAAATAGTAGGGGAACTTAGAAGATCTTGTAAGTTGGCATGGTCCTTTAAGTTAGCGTGGATAAAACTACTTTGGCAGTTGAGGATCCGAGAGGCTAAGTTGTTTAGACTCTTTGCTCTTGCTTGGGTGAAGGGTCCAAGTACTAGATTCCTATTAGAAACCTATGTAGAGAAAGATTTCTAATAAATACCACTGTAAACTCAAGCTAGAGGATATACTAAGGTATATGTAAAAGGGAAGATCAAGCATTTAACTACTCACTTGCCTTAGAAAGCAATTGCAGATATAAGTTTGTAAGACCTTGAAAACTATATCCAAAAACTAGCTACAAAAGGAAACTCTAAGAAAGAAACCCATGTAAGGGATAGGAAGTTAAGCCCCCTTTATTCGAGAAATTGTGGATGAAGTTCTCCTATTGAGTGTTTGATTACCTCAATTCAATACTTATGATGGCAAAAAAGACTTAGATGACCACTTGAATATATTTTGTACCCTAAAAGAATTGGACTAACTCTTTGACACCATTGTATGTAAAGTATTCCCCCTTACTTTGTGGAAGTCGACAGGTAACTGGTTTAACTCACTGAAATTAGCATCCAGCTCGTCGTTTGATCATTTAGCCAATGAGTTCAGGCAATACTTTCTTGCCAGTAAGCTTCCTACTAAAGATTCCTCGCTTTCTAAACTCTATTTGACAGAAGCCCAAGGAAAGTATTAGGGATTATGTATATAGATTCAATCTGATGATAATCAAGATTACTGACTATGATAAAAGCATGGGATTGCATGCCATTTGTAGAGGTTTTAGAGAAGACTTAGATTTTTTCAAGTTTCTTGCTAAGCATCCACTAACCTCATTAGATGAGTTTACTAAGATGTAGAAAAGTTTGTACACTAGGGAGTTTAGATGTAATTTTGTAGGGAGCTTGAAAAGGAAAAGTTATAGAGGAGGTCAAAGAAAGTGAGAGGGTTGGTGAAAGAACACTTGGGAAAGAAATTTGATATGGGAGATAAACTAAGCTGACCTCCAAGAGATCAGAAAAGGCCAATCTTGACCTTTGCCATACAGACCCCTTAAACCGACCTATGTCAAACATTCTAATGGAGGTGCATAACCAAGGATTCTTAGCTTAGCCAAAAAAGATGAGGAACAACCCTGTAAGGAAAAATTCTAACAAGTACTGTGATTTCCATGGAGATTGTGGTCATAACATGAGCGAGTGCATCTACTTGATGAATGCACTATAAGATACCATTTAGAGAGGATATTTGAGGAAATTTATTGCATACAAGGAAGAAAGGATTAAATGACCTACTCAAAGAAGGAGGATCGAGTAGCAACCTTAAGAAAATGATGCCAAACTAAATAACAAAGAGTTGGTAGCCTAGGATAATGTTGGAGGAGACAACCAAGCTCTAAGAGGAGTGATTCATGTAATTTTTGGTAGCCCAACTAGAGGAAGTACCTTGGCCACATTGAGTTTGGCCAATTCACAAGGGGATCATGTGCTTAACCTTAGAGGAAAAAGATATAGAGTAGATGATATGATGACATTTTCAGATAAAGACATGCAGGGGATTTAATTTCCCCATGATGATGCATTAGTCATTATGATTAGAGTAGCCGAGTTTGAGGTTAGAAAAGTTATGGCTGATACTAGGAGCTCAATTGATACCATTTTCAAACATGAGTTTAACCAAATGTGACCGAAGACTTATACGGGTTTAACAATAAGTCAATGAAAGTTCAGTGGGTAGTTATCTTAACTCTCTAAATTGGAGATGTTGAGAACATTGTGGAAAAAGAAGTTGATTTCATCATAGTTAATTGTGCCTCACCCTATAATGGAATCATAGGTGACCTTCCATCAATACTTTCAAGATGGTAGTATTGACAAATCATTAGAAGGCAAAATTTCCAACCTTAATCGGAATAAGAACATGTTATGGAGATCAAATACTAGGCAGAGCTCTGTATCTGAAAACTTTGAAGAGGGATTAAGTCTATCATATTGAGTAAGGCATGAGTAATCACTTACAAGTGAGAAGAGAGCTAAGTAAAGGAAACTTTAACCATACAATTGAGTGACAACCTTGAGCACATTACCAAGGTCTAAGCTAATATGGCAATTAACCTATGAGGAAGTGTGGTGCGCTTCCTCTAAGCTAATAGGGATATTTTCCCAGAAGAGGTGATCATACATAAGCTAAATATTGATCTAATTGCTAAGGTAGTGTAGTAGAAAAAGAGGCATTTTTCCCTTAAAAGGTAGATAGCTATAGAGGAGGTAGCTTAGAAGTTACTAAAGGTAGGCCTCATCTAGAAAGAGTTGTACCCCACTTTGTTAGCCAATTGCATGCTGGTCAAGAAAGAAAATGGAAAATAGAGAATGTGTATTAATTTTACCAACCTAAATAAGGTGTACCTAAAGAAATACTTTCTTTTGCCTCGCATTGATTAAATGGTCGATTCAACTTTAGGACATGCCTTATTGAGCTCTATGGATGCTTTTTTTTTTATACAACCAAATCAAAATACACCTTTCCTATTAGGTATACGCCTCTTTTATTACCAATTTTAGGATGTATTGCTACAAAGTTATGCCATTTGGTCTGAAAAATGTAGGAGCCACATACCAAAGATCAGTTACAAAGATGTTTAAGCCTCAAATACATAGAAATATTGAGGTTTATGTAGATAATATGATTGTCAAGACTAAAACTGGTAGGGTCATGTTGAGGATAGATGAAATCGACCTTATTGGGGATGTGTCCAAACTTATGGAAAGCTAAAAAATGAGGGTGGCAAAAGTAAACAAACAAGTAAGCAAACCATAAACAACTCTAAGGATATGATGCACTAGGAAACTATTAAGGACTCATGAATCAACTCGATATGACTCATGAGTGAGTGATAAATGCGAGTAAGCAAACAAAAAGGGATGTTTATAGGTGAGCAAGAGAGACATAGAATATTTTGTAATAGTGTCAATGTGTCTTCTAGCTACAATGTACAAGTGGGTATTTGTAACCAAAATATTAGGGCAACTACTATAAATGAAAATGACTAAAAGGGTATTGTTAAAACTCCCAATTCTACTTGGCACCTCTGATTGGTAGTCTTTAGCCTAACTGTACAGTTTTGTCTGTTTTTGCCAGAAATTCTCCCACTAGTTGCTAACTACGTGTCCAAGCAACCATATGATAGAATCTTCCATACATGACGACTACTTTTCTTGATTTTTCATCTATGTCACTTAATATTCCTTATACATTACTTACTTTGGACAATACCTTTTAGTCATTTCCATTTATAGTAGTTGTCCTAATCTTTTTACTATAAATACCCTCTTGTACATTATAGTTAGAAGACACATCGAAATTACTCCATAATATTCCAAGTCTCTCTTGCTCACTTGTAAACATCCCTTTTTGTTTAGTTGCTTGCATTTACCACTCTTATCCCAATCTTTAAGCAAGCTTAGGTGACTAGTATCCTCATTGGACTAACTCGTGCATCATACCGAGTTGATTTGTGAGTCTTCGGTAGTTCCTTAGTGCGTTATATCCTTAGAGTTGTTTGTGGTTTTCTTACTTGTTTGTTTGCTTTTGCTACCTTCGTTTTCGAGCTTTCTACAAGCTTGGACCCATCTTTGATAAGGCTAACCTCATCTATGCTTGGCATGGCCTTACCATCTTAATATTAGAGCAGAGGTTCATTTAGGTAAGTTATATTTGAGCTTTGTTGTGAGTAGTGTTGGTTGTGATAGTGTGTTGTAGTTGTGCAGAGGTTAGCTGTGAGTATTTGAGTAAGTAGAAGATGTATTGATTTGCCATTGTGTATGTGCCCTATGTATTATATTTTGAGCTACGAAAACAAAGCAAGTAATAATTGTGTGTTTTCTATGAAATAGTAAGTTGAGTATTTAGAAACTGTGTGTGTATTGTTTTGTGAGAAGCATTAGTGTTGGTTGAAGGATGGCTAACTTAATTGTGAATGCAAGGATTGGAGATGATAATAGTAATGTTGTCTATAATGGTCAATAACCCCACAATACTCCTAGAAGCATGGATGAACAAATCGATAAAATGGCTAACTAGATAGCTGACCTAACTAGAGTCGTTCACGCATTAGTCTTTCAGCTTGATGATACCGCTTGGAACACTCCCTAAGTTGCTTAAGCCGTGAGAAGATAGATCCCAATTAGACAAAATTGAGGTGGAAAAATGGGAGAACATGTGGAGAAGGATTGACTTAAGTGAAGTAAACGAAGCAAAAGAAGAAGAAGAAGAGTATGTTGAAGTGAAAGAACAAGCTTGCGTACATTGAACTATTGGCCTTGTGAAGCTTCAAATCCTGAACTTCAATGGTTTTGGAAATGTCGGTGACTTTGGATTGGGAAGAAAAGGTTAAATGGGTTTTTTGCTATTATCAGTATAAGGACTATGTGAAGGTGAAATTTGCTACTGTAGAATTCTCAAGTTATGCTGCATTATAGTGGAAGAACTTCCAAAACATGAGGAGGAGAGAAGATACAAAGAAGTCAGCACTTAGCTTAAAATAAAGGGAATTCTCATAAATATATTTGTACCTAATACCTACTTACAAGATAACTTTACTCGACTTCAAGAACTAAGATAAGAAAGCTAAACTATTGATGAGTATGTCAAAGGGTTCCAGATGCTCATGATTCGATGTGAAGTTGAAGAGCCTCCAGTTTGTATAGTGTCCAAGTTTCTCATTAGATTGAGGAGTGATATTCGAGACATTGTGTAACTTCAACAGTTTATTACATTGGACAAAGCTATAAGAATAGCCTAACGTGTGGAAAGATAGAGGAGGAATAGGCCTAGTCGACCACCAAAGAGTTAAGTTATTTAATCAAGCAAAAGTGGACTCGCTTAGGGAAGTTACTGAGTTGGATAGAGTATTAAGTCAAATAGGAGAATGGACATTAGAGCTGAATAGAAGAACTGACCGATTGATGGCAAAGTGCAACTAAGAACTTTTGAGAAGGGACAAGGATTAGGACAAAGATAAGTCAAATCAAGTGCTTTAAGTGTCAAGGGTTTAAATATATGGTCACCCAATGTTTATACAGAAGAACTATGATCATTAAGGGAGATGCCCCAAAGATTGAAGTAGACAGCACGGATGAAGAACCCGAGGAGAAAAGAGAGTTGGAAGCAGAGGTTAAGGTTAATAAGAAACTAGTTGAAGAAGATGTGTTTGTTGAGGATATGGACAAGTTAACTTTGGTTGTCTGATGTGCAATGAGTATTAAACCCTCTATTGAGAAAGAGTAAAGAGAGAACTTGTTCCATATCACTTGTAAAGTGAATGAGCAAGTAGATGCACTCATAATAAATTGTGGAAACTACACCAATATAGCGTTTGTTGAGCTGGTTAAGAAGCTCAATTTGTCGACTATCTCGTACCTAAAACCATATAAATTACATTAGCTAAATGAGGAGGGCGCATTACATGTTACTCAACAAGTACTGCTATTGATCTCTATTAGGAACTATTTTGATGAAATTATCTATGACATGCTACTTATGTGTGTGTCTCGTGTGTTGTAAGGCTGACCTTGGCTTTTTGATCAAAAGGTTATTCAAGATAGTTTTAGGAACACATATGTGTTTAAGAAAGATGAGAGGAAAATTACCTAGAACCCTAGGACCTCGATCCAAGTGAATAGATTGCAAGCTAAGTTAGCTCAAGGAGCCAAGAAGGCTTTGGTTCTAAGTTGAGTCGAGCTCTGAGAAGCCATCAAGTTTGATTGGCTGACCTTCCTATTGATAAGGAGACTACTAGAATTGAAGGAATAAGTGAAGTTACTAAAGGAGGTTGAGGAGTTTCTCAATGCGTATTTTGACTTGTTTCTAAAGCAACTACCAGAAGGGTTACCCCCTTTTTGAGGCATAGAGTATTACATTAACTTGATAACTAATGCTACACTATCGAACAAGCAAAGCTTTAAAGGCAAGTCAATGAGTTTTTGGAAAAAGGGTATGTAAGAGAAAGTTTTAACCCTTGTGCTGTGCCCACGTTACTTGTCTTGAAGAAGGATGGTACTTGGTGAATGTATATGAATAGTAGAGTAATGAATAAGATCATCATTAAGTATAGATACCATATTTTGAAGCTAGATGACATGTTAGATGAATTGAGTGGTGCTAGAGTGTTTAGTAAGATTGACCTGAAGTCAGGATACCACTATATTCAAATGAGACATGGGAATGAATGGAAAATTGCTTTAAGACTTGACGTGGCCTGTTCGAGTAGATGGACATGCACTTTGGATTGTCAAGTGCCTCGAGCACTTTTATGAGATTAATGAATTGTGTTTTAAGAAATCTGATCAAGAAGTTTGTTATTGTCTACTTTAACAACATCTTAGTATATAGCGTTGGCTTACCTAACCATATTGAAGATGTTCGAGTAGTCTTTGATATTCTCTAAATAGAAAGATTGTTTGGTAATATGAGGAAGTGTTGTTTTTGCTAGGAGGAAGTGGTTTTTCTAGGATATGTAGTTAGGAGAGGAAGCTTGTGAGTCGATGATTGTCACATCTTGGCTTAGTATGGAATGCACCATCACATACGAAGACTTATTAAAAACTTAACTTAACTTGTTTATTCATCAAAAACAACTTTATTTATGTGAAAATAAGGGTGCTACAGCGGAGTTCAACTAGATATTTGGCTACAACTTATATGTATAACATAATATTTACATTAAAACATGAACCATTTTTTTTTCCCTTTTCATCTTCAAAATAGTAGGATTTTGAACTTAGTACATGTTCCATCCAAAAGTTGCTAACTTCAACTAACACTCTCAGTATACATTCCCCCCTTGGTGTTTAGCCCTTTGCGATGTTGTTAACTCGAGAATAAAACATTTTATCCCTTCAGCTATTGAAGTAGAGTAAAAGTGGATAATAAACAAATACAATATAAGCAATATCGTAATTGAAACATTTCAATAATAACTAGTAGGTTTAGCTTTACACATACATTAGCCCAACCAAGCATTTATTGCTAGCAATACAGCATGCTATGCTCATGCACATGGCATATATCGTTACTGATATCTTATGCCCTTTCAATATACTCATGTGGTTAGTTGACATATTTGAGTATCTGAATACAATGTACAGGAACCTAGAGGCAATAGGGAGCTGCTTAGGAGTAGGACCCCCAATTTTATTTTACCACATTAGACTACACATTATAGTTTACCAAATTAGAGTGGCAACAAAGAGCTGCTTAGGAATAGGACCCCCAACTTTGCTTTACCAAATTAGACTATACATTGTAGTCTATCAAATCAAACTATCAAAATAATCAGGATGCTCAGGCAATGATAATCTATATGCTTTCAAAAAATGAGTTTATAAAGCCATAGTTTTTCCTTAATCACTTGGAAACCTTATTTTGAAAACTCTAACCTGTAGGTCCCTTTTTATGCCATGCCATGCAATAACAACTCAAGAACATCATTCAACACAACCAGTCTTTAAGTTTTATTTAACTTAGTTATCTGATTTTAGTTTTTGAACTCTCTTTAGTGGAAATCTTGCATCTCACTTAGGGTTCACTTAGGTGAACACCTAGAAGATTGGGTTAGCAATTGCTCAACTTTCCTAATTAGTATAATCATTCGTAAACACCACATCAACACCCAACATAGCAGTTTAACCAAGATATAGTTATCGTCATTCAAAATCACCACATTAACAACCATTGTAGTAGCAAATCAGTTCATCCAAGATATAGCCATATTCAATCAACATAGCATCAAATAGTATGTAGTGTTATGAGTAGCAATATATCTACTCCAAGCATGGGTTAGATCCACTTATTTAGCCTTAGTAGTAGTACAGATTCCTAAACTTCGTGACATGGTCTTTCCATATTTATCACACCTACGAAGATATAAAGACAGTCTTCAAGTCAAATACGGGTCAAACTCGAACTCTTATATGCTTTCATCACCGTGTTTTTAATTTTGTTTGACCATATCTTACTCATTCCTTACCCAATTTTAGTAAACTTAATATCGTCATCGTCGTTATTTTGAGTACTATTAATATATTTTAAGAAACAAGATTGATCAATATGATTATAAGCTTAAAAATACCCTTTCTTGCTACTGACTTAGTCATAAGTTAACATAACATTGAATTAACTCGAATAAGCCTTATTTCTAAACTAAAAACCTTAAAAATTATACTTTCCAAACTTGATCAACAACCTTTAATATACCTAAAAGTATTCATTTCACATGAATTTGACAAATATTTTACTAGTAGTAATTACTATATTACATATTAAACTAATATATAGATTTTTATTAGGAAAATACATAATAAATAGCATACAAGCCTGATTAAGTCCATGAAAAATCCTATAGACTCATGAAATATGTAGTTTAATTATTGATCATTAATTACACTAAATTAGCTATTGTCTATTTTTTTTACCAAAATAGCGATTTTAGCTCGAAATTATGAAAAATTAGGGAACATCAATAAATTTATATGTGAGATAAAAACTAATTATTCTAAATACCCTTATAAACTTCCAAAAGTCAAAATATGTGGGGCTCATTAATTAATTTCATCAAAAACTAATTATTTTAACAAATAGGAAAAATTACTAGTTTTATTTAAAATAAATATAATAAATAGTAAAAATGGTGATTTTCAAAAATTCTTGTTAGTAGAATTTTATAAATTATATTATTGTGTTATACAAAAATTTTCAAGTCAAAATAACATTATTTAATATTTTGAAAAATTTGTTTAAAATAAGTCGGAACAGAGCACTTTCTTAAGCAAGTATGCTAAATCACTATTATTTCAAAAAATAAAATTATCACATGAAAGTACATGTAAAATAACCTTGGAAAACCAAATTTCATAATATTCTAAGCTAATTTGATACTTTTAGTAAATTAATGAAAATTGAGTACTAAAATTTAACTTAGTAGCACATGATGCTTCAGCCATCATCTGGCTACCACCCTATCTTGGCCCACTTTCTCTCTCCACCATAAGTTTAAGTCTCAAGTGGCTTATTGTCAGGTTGCTTGTAGCCTTAGGAATTGTATTTTGCCTTATTTTCCTATTATTTTCTTTTTTTTTTTTTCTAATTTTTCCTAATTTTGTAAAATTATGTTCTTGTGTTTCCAAGTTCCTAAAACATTGCAAATAAGGTTTGGGGCCCTATTTATAGGGTTTAGAATTTTTGCATAGCAAAAAGCTAAATGCTACATGTCATTTTCTTATTTTTCGAAGTTTCCACTACGTACCATGTGTCAATTCCATGTTTATCTTATGATGACTCATGTTTTCTAACTATTACTACACTGCCACATCATTTAGTGACTTATCCATTCATTTTTGTAATTAGTTTTCCATTATTTTATATTAATTTACCTTATTTTGATAATTTAATACATATAATGCATATCATATGTAAATGCATGTATATTATACATAATTTAACTTCATTTATTATTTTTGGAAGTTAAATAGCTTATCTCTAATATCTCGCTTTGTCTTAAAGCTCGAATTTCATATTTTTGATAATTATCGACTTTATAGATAAATTGACGTTTTTCTTAAATTAATCATTTTATATAGTTTATTTTGGAAAATTGACTTTAGTAGAGTATTTCATCTAACTTTTTTAGCCTTATTGTGAAGTTTGAACTAAAATAAATAACATAACTTGGCACCCTAAATTTAGGGGTTTAGATCCTAAGGTTATTATATAGGCTCAAAACCTTAGGGTATTACAATGATGAGAAGATTCAAGCAATTGTTGAATGGTTAACCCTAACCACTTGTACCGAGGTAAGGAGTTTCTATGAACTAGCATCCTTTTACCCACAATTTATCAAGGGTTTCGGTATCATTATTGCACCCCTAATCAAGCTGACAAAGAAGAATATAGAGTTCAAGTAGAGAGAGAAGGAAGAGAGGAGTTTTGCTAAAGTAAAAGAAAAGTTGACTTCTTCCCTAGTCTTAGCTCTACCAGATTTTGAAAAAGTGTTTGACATTGAATACAAAGCATCAGTTGTCGGCATTGGAGCTATGTTGATGTAAGAAGGCCAACCTATTGCCTATCACAATAAGAAGCTAAGAGGAGCACAACTGAACTATTCAATGTATGACAAATAGCTCTTGGCCTTAATTTGAGCTCTTCGCATGTAGCAACATTACCTTCTACTAAAAGAATTTGTCATATACTTAGATCATGTGTCCTTGAGGTATTTGTGGAGCTAATCAAAGCATTGTAAACACCAATCTTGATGGATTAAATTTCTAGAAATGTTTACTTTTGTCATCAAGTACAAGCAAGGCAAGGATAATATAGTTGCCAATGCTCTATCAAGAAGATATGTTCTTCTCACTAAGTTGCAGACTAAAATGTTAGGGTTTGCAAGCATTAAAGAACAATATTAACATGATTCTCATTTTGGTCCTATATACAAATACTATGTGGAAGGGAGAATGGTGGATGAATACCATGTGGAAGATGGTTATCTGTTTCGAGATGGCAAATTGTATGTATCAGCTTGTTCGTTCAGGGAACTGTTAGTGAGAGAAGTACATAATGGGGGACTCTCTGGACACTTTAGAGAAAGGAGAGTGTATGAACTATTGAATGATAGGTTCTTTTAGCCTAAAATGAAGCAAGATATGCACCGTGTGATTGAAGGTTAGGTTACTTGCAAGAAGGCCAAGAGTCGAGTTAAATAAGGGAGAGCGATGCCTCTACCTGTCTTAACTAGACCATGAACTAACCTAAGCATGGATTTTTTCCTTAGATTACCTCGAATTGCCTGAGGCAAAGACTCTGTTATGGTTGTTGTAAATAGATTCAATAAGATGGCACACTTTGTGCCTTATACCAAAACTAACGATGCTTCAGCTATTGCTTGGTTTTTGTAGAAGATTGTTCGCTTGCATAGAGTGCTGAGAAATCTGGTATCAAATCATGATCTGAAATTTTTAAGCCATTTCAGGCGAACCTTATGACATCTAATGAGAACTAAACTACTATTCAATACTTCTTACCATCGCCAAATTGACGGCTAAACGGAGGTTATCAACTATACTCTAGGGTTACTGCTCCGAGCTATAGCAGGAAAGAACTTAGCTAATTAGGACGTTTGCTTGCCTGTGGTAGAGTTTGCTTACAATCGAACCATGTACGCTACCACTGGGCATGCTCCATTTGAAGTCATCTAGGGTTTCAACCTTAAATTACCCTTTGATCACACCTCGATGCCCTTGATTGACCAAGAAGATCCAAAAGCAAGAACCAGAGCTTAATCCCTCCAACAAATCTACCAATGAGTCACCCATCACATTGATTGAGTAACCCTAAGCTGCCCTCATTCACACCTTGGTGCCCTTGATTGATTAAGAAAATCTAGAAGCAAGAACCAGAGCTTAGTCCCATCCAATAGATTTACCAATGAGTCACCCAGCACATTGATCAAGTTACCTAAAAGTTGAAAGAGAAAGGCAAAAGAAGGAAGAATAAGCAATTTTAGCCAGCGATCAAGTATGGCTACACTTAAGCAAAGAAAGATTTCCTAACAAAAGAAAGAATAAGTTATCCACCTAAGTTGAAGAGCCATTTAGGATACTCTAGAGGATAAATGACAATGCAGCTCAGACATAGTTTGAGTAGTTCAAATTCTAGTTAGTTGTGCTAGTGGTCTCGTAGGTTGAGCTATTGTTCGAGTATGTCTCAAGTTGGTAATAAAAAACAATTGATAAGCATGGGAAGGTTTGGCTCAAACAAGACAATAGATTAGTAGATTAAAGTAATTCAGACTCATTAGCTATAGGTTGGCACAGGAGAACTCACTTAGCCATACTCTCAAGCCCTCGAACTTGGGCTTAGGTCAGAGGTCTGAGGCTATGATTCAAATCAAAGACTAAGGATGAACATCTGTCCAACCTACAAGAGACCTTTGATACACTCAAATGCCATAATATGAAAGTAAATTTACAAAAGTGTATATTTGTTGAGTCCTTAGGAAAATTCCTAGGCTTGATGGTGACACAAAGAGATATTGAGGCTAACCCTGAGAAAATATGAGTTATGTTAGATATGGACTCATCGAGGTCTATCAAAGAGGCTTAGAGGTTGATTGGTAGAGTAGCAGTGTTGAATCACTTCGTGTTGAAGAGTGCACAAAGGTGCATTGAGTTTTTTTTGTATATTGAAGAATCTATTTGAGTTTAGATGGATCGATGAATGTGAGCAAGCTTTCAAGGCTTTAAAGGAATTCCTTACTAAGCCATCGATCTTGTTGAAACCAGTGAGGGCAAGACCCTTTATCTATATTTATTTATAAGTGATTGAGCTTTTTCGTCTATGCTCATATGAATAGAGGGAAGAATACACTGACCAGTCTATTATGTTAGCCATGTTTTGTAAGTGATAGGAATCATACTACTAAACCTTTGACTCGCGCCCGAGCTTAAGGGCTCGAAAGCATGGCCAAGTGAATTCCTTCCTTAAGACCTACCACCAAGGAGTTCGAGTTACTGCAATCTATTGACCTATTACGTTGGTCGAATTGAAACCTCTCATACTCATTATTTATCTCCAACTGCCGACCTGAACTGCATTTGAACGTCAGCTCGGCTCATCCAGCCATCAATTCAATTGATCTAAATCCAAGCCATACCAAAAGTGTCCAAGGTGAGTTTACCTTGAAAGAATTATTTGCTTGATTTGGTACAGTTGACTTACCACCCCTGCTTGGCACCTTGGGTAGAAACTAAGCTGATCATACAGAATTGTCTTTTTTGCTAAAAAGCCATCCTCCTACCATGAGCCATGTGTTTGAGCAACCTTATGATAGAATCCTTCATACAAGATGATCATTTTGTTGTATTTTTAATTGTATCCTTATTATTCCTTGTACATTACTTCTTTTAGATAATACCCTTTTTAGTCTTTTCCATTTTTAAGTAGGTTGCCTTAATTTTTTAGGTATAAATATCTACTGTACATATAGCTGCAATGATCTTATCATAATCATCATCAATATACTGAATACACTTCTTTGTGAACATTGCTCTTATTAGCTTGTTTGCTTACTTCACTTTTATCCTAACCCTTAATCAAGGCTAGGTAGCGAGTAACCTCATCGGACCATTTCGTGCGTCATATCGACTTATGCCATTAGTCTTCGAAAGTTTCATTGGTGTATCATATTCGGTGGAGCTATTCTTGGATTTGCTTGAATTTTACTTTTCTTATTGTTTTTTGTACCTTTCCATTACTTTTTTGAGCTTACTGTAAGCTTGAACCCATCCTAGTGACTAGCCTTGTCTATTATCGGCTACGGTTCCACATCATCTTGGTATCAGAGCAGAGGTTTCATTTGTGTAAGTTGTATTTGAGTTTTTGTAAACTGGTGTTTGCTGTGAAAGTGTGTTGAGGTAGTGTGAAGATTCATTGAAGTGTTTTGCCCTGTATACTCTATTTTGCCCTGTTTTGAACACCTAAAAATAGAGCAAGTTCTAGTTGGGTTTATTGTTCTTTAGAGGAGTTGCTGTATTCACAAATCAGTTAAACCTTCATGAGGGACGAATGTGTGTTTGTTTGTTTAGAATGATGAACCATATTTGTTGTTTCTTAGAATCTAAGTTGTTATTGAGTTTATCAAAGAAAATGACTAATTTAAGTGTTAACGCTGGAATTGGGGATGACAATAACAATGTTGTCTACCTTGGCCAATAACCTCAGGGCACCCTTAGGAGCATAGACGAAAGACTTGATGAAGTAGCTAACCTCTTAGTTGATTTAACCAGAGCTATTTATGTAATGGCCTATCAACCAATTGAGGCTGTGTAGAACACTCCGCACGCTGCTCGACCTGTTAGGGGATAGAACCCTACTTAACAAGTTCAAGGTAGAGGAGTGGGAGGACAAGTACGACAAGTGATCGACTTGGGAGATCTGGACGATGATGAAGAAGAAGAGTATAATGAGGAAGAAGAGCAAACTCGAGCACCCTGAGTTGTCGACAATGTAAAGCTTCGGATTCCAAGCTTCAATGGTTTTGGGAGTATAGATGATTATTTAGATTAGGAAGAGAAAGTTGAGCGTATCTTTGATTATTACCAGTGCGAAGATTAAGAGAAGGTGATGATTGTTACCGTTGAATTCTTAGGGTATGCCATGATATGGTGGAAGAACTTCCAACTTATGAGGAGATGAGAAGGATTTAAGGAAGTTAATACTTGGCTTGAGATGAAGAGGATCCTTAGAAATAGGTTCGTACTGGACGCTTGTTTGCAAGACACTTTTGCTTTGCTTTAAGAGCTGAGGTAAGGAGGTTGAACTATTGATAAGTATGCTTAAGAATTCCTAATGCTTATGATCTAATGCAAAGTAAATGAGCCATTAACTCAAATAGTCTTGAGATTTCTTACAGGATTAAGAAATTAGATCCGAGATATTATGGAACTTCAATAGTTCACTACAATGGATGAGACTATACAAATAACCCAATGAATGGAGAGGTAGAGAAGGAGTAGAATGCCGACCCGACCACTAATGTGTTGACCTACCTAGGGAAGTTATTAAGCTCAGTTAAGTATTGAGCCGATTAGAAAGGTAAATGTCAGAGCCGAGCAGAAGTGCTGACCTAATGGTGACGTACCAGCAAGAATATATGAGAAGGGGCAAGGATCTAGGAGGAAGACTAGCCAGATCAAGTGCTTTAAGCGCTAAGGATTTAGGTACATGGATGCTCAGTGTCCGAACTAAAGGACCATGATCATTAAGGGAGATATCTTAAAGATCGAAGTAGATAGCATAGATGAGGAACTTGAGAAGGAGAAAGAAGTGGGAGATACGATTGATATTAATGTTGACTTGATTGAGGAAGATGTGTTTGTAGAGAACCTGGATAAGTTGACTCTAGTTGTCCAACATACAATAAGCTTAGAACTCTCTATTAGGGAGGAGTAGAGAGAGAACTTATTCCACATCACCTACAAAGTAAATAATCAAGTGTATGCACTCATAGTGGACAATAGAAGCTGTACTAATGTAGCATCCTCCAACATGGCTAAGAAGCTTAAGTTGCTAACCACTTTACATCCAAAGCAATATAATTACATTGGTTGAACGAGAAGGGAGCATTACATGTCACTTAGCAAATGTTGTTGCCATCGATCTCAATTGGAAACTATTTCGACAAAATTCTTTATGACATGCTACCTTTGTGTACATCACATTTGCTATTAGTTCAACCTTAGCTTTTTGATGGAAAGGTTATTCATAACGGCTATAGGAATACTTATGTGTTTGAGAAGGATGGGAGGATGATTACATTAAACCTTATGCCGCCAAGTCAAGTTAGCAAGCTACAAGCTAAACTTGCCCGTAGATTAAAGAAGGCTCTAATGTTGAGTAGAGTTGAACTCCAGAAAGCCATCAAGGCTGATGTGCCAACTTTTCTATTAATCAGATGACTACTAGAATTGAATGAATGGGGTGAACTACCCTTAGAGGTCAGAGAACTACCAGAATAGTATACTGACCTATTTTTAGAATAGTTACCTAAGGGATTACCCCTTTATAGAAGTATTAAGCATTACATTGACTTGATACCTATGTTGCCTTACTGAACAAACCAGCTTATTAGATGAACCTCAAATAAGTTGCTAAACTTCAAAGACAGTCAATGAGCTACTAGAGAAAGGATATGTAAAGTCTGAGCCCTTGTGCTGTACTTGCATTATTTGTGCCAAAGAAGGATGGAACTTAGCATATGTACATAGACAGTAGAGCTGTCAACAAGATTATGATCAGGTACTGATACCCCATCCCAAGGCTAAATGATATGATGGATGAATTGAGTAGTACGGGGGTATCCAGCAAAATAGATATGTAGTTAGGACATCACCAGATTTGAATGAGATAAGGGGATAAATGGAAGACTTCTTTGAAGATCGAACATAGCTTATATGAGTGGATGGTCATGCTTTTCGGGCTATCAAACGCCCCAAGAACTTTCACGAGTGCCTAAAGTGGCGAGGAAAGCATGAAGTCACCCCAAATTGGGCATGACTTGTGCTAAGTCGTAAAATAGGTTGACTAGCCTATGGTTCATTAAAGAATAGGACCTAGGAATTAGCGCTTTGTGATATGCTCGTCACCCGTAGTATGTAGGGCTTAGAACAATTCAGGAGTAGCCCGTTAGCAAGTTGTACTTTATGTAGGCTAAAATGGGGGTGTTTGTTTAGCCTTAATTTATTTTGAACTCTTGTTCTCATCTTGAGAGAAGGTGCTCGAATTTAGATAAATCACTATAAATGTTGAATGGTTAACAAACGAAGAATAACTAGGGATGAGATTTACTTATGTTTGATCAATGAGGACCAGCATGTGTGGTTCATAAAGCTAGTATTATAGCTATTCTAGGTTGAAAATATATTGGTGACTAAGTAGTGAATTGTGTTTGTGCCGATTTTTGGAAAAATAAGAGGCTTGCATGCTACGCAATGTCTCAGCCACGGTTCAGTCAATTAGAGCTTAAGACAGTATTTAGACAACTTGCCTTAAAATTGTTCGATTGCGATTCCAAACTTCTTGTTGTTCGCATTTGGTCAGGGCTTGATTTTAGAGAAGTGTCATAGCTTAAGGAGCTTAAGACGTTGTTTGGACAATTAGGCTTCTCGGCAACTTACAAGTTGATAGAATTGTTATTCAATACTCATTGTTGCTCGGCAAATCGTAGTCAATTTGGCTTCATCAATTAGAGTTGCTAAGGTATCAGACTCGGTAACTTCTTGTCTATTCAGCCCTAGACTTCAAGTTATACGTCATTTTTTAATGAGATTAGAGCTTGGCAAATGAGTAGCTAGTCAGTCATGCATGTAAGTTAGCTCTAAGGCCTTCATCACAGTTTAACATGCTACTATTTTGTTGCTGATTTCAGTTTAACTCAAATTGGAGCCTGAAGTGAAGATTGGAGTATAAAATGGGAAGCATATCTCGTGTATGGCTGCAGTTCTTAGCTATTCGGCACTTGGAGTCAATGGTTGGCACATGAAGAAAGCTTCTCAGTGACTCGGCATGGTGCTCTAGAACTTCATATTACTTGGAAGCACTCAACTTCTCTATAACTTACAATCCAAAAGAAATTGCTCAACACAGCATAAACTACAAATTATAGCTCGAAGAGAAAGAAACTTGGAGTTTGGGCTCCTAACATGTCGCTCGGAGAAACTTGATTGCCCTTATAACTCGGTAATGAATTTGACTGCACCATGGCTCGGTCATGTTGATGACTAGTTCAGCTTCTTTGAAATTAAAGCTTTGTATTTGCTTGGTCAAGTAAAGTGCTTAGCTAGAAATTTGCTTGCCATTTAGTCTGATTAGTTCGTAAAGAAGCTTGAGCATGAAATTGTGGTGCGATAACTTGACTAAAAACTCATCATAAAGCTCAGTAAAACATGTAAGAATAGCTCAGTATGTTTTGAGATCATTTTGGAGTATGGATGACAACTCAAGCGAGTTATTTGGAGTTTAGATCCAATTTGAAACTTAGCTTGGCCTTTTTGCTCCAAAGGGTGGTTGTTTAGCTCGGTTGGTGGAGAACTTGTACAATGGAGAGCTTAATAGTTGAAATTCTACAAGTTTGCATGCGTAAATTATTCAACATACCTAGAGTTTCTTGGCATACCATGTAACGAACATGCTAATTTGCTACGGTACATGAAGTTGGTCATTAAGTCGGCAATACTCACTCGGTATGGAGATGGACAATTACTCAGCATGGAGCTTGACAACTTGTTGACTTGAATAAACTTAGCCACCTCGCATGGACATGGATGAAATTCTTGGCACTTGGCATTTGTTCCTTTGGTGGCTCCTCGGCGTGAAGCTTAGATTCTTAATGATTTGAAGGATACTCAACTTCTTGGCACTATGACTTGATGAACTCTTGGCTATCTTGGCATAAAGTTTAGAGATTGCTTGGCCATCGAAATTAGTTGACAAGTCTATTGATGAATTCAGTTGGCAACTTGGCTATGGAACTTACTTCGGTCATTCAGTTATGGAACCTAAGCAATGATGTAATACCTCGGGTTTTTTCAGTTGGTTCAATAACCCTAGGATCCGAGCCCCTAAATTTAGGGCATCAAGCTAAGTTATCAATTTTATTTCAAATATCACAGTAAATTTAGAAAAGTTAGATGAAATAATTTAAGTAAAGTCAATTTCTCAAAATAAGTTATATAAAAATATTAATTTAAGAAAAACATCAATTTATCGCTAAAAGCTGATAATTATCAAAGACGAGAAATTTGAGATTTTAGATATAGCGAGATATTAGAGATAAGTTAATTAAATTTCAAAAATAATAAATGAAGTTGAACTATACATAATATACATGTATTACATGTGAAATACATTATATGTATTAAATATATACATATAATAATAATAAATTATCAAAATTAGGTAAAATAATGGAAAATTAATAAAAAAAATTGCATGGATGAGTCACCAAATGATATGTCAAGCTGGTATTAATTGGAAATGGTAAGTCAATACTTGCTTGATGAGGAAATGACACATGTCCTTTAGGAAAATGGAAAATTGATATGTGTCATACACATGTCCAAATTTTATTTGATTATGAAATATTCAAAAAATATAAATAGGATCCAAACCCTCAAATTCAATATTTTGGAACTCTGAAAATAAAAGAAAACAATTTAGAAAAGTTAGAAAAATAATAAAATAAAACTAGAATAAGAAATAAGGTTGGAGTTGGGCTAAGGTGGTTCAATAGGTTATCTACAACTTGACTTGATGGGCTTGGTAGTCCAATAGAGGGTGGCTAGAGAAGCTCTTCCAACATGATGCGGCGGCCAGGCGGAGGTCGAAGATGGCTAGTTTAGATGAATCAATTTTCCGCCTGTAATTTGTTAAATTTATTAAAAATATCAAATGTTATCCATTAATTATGAAATTTGGTTTTTTGGGATTATTTTAGGTTTAGATTAATTTAGTACTTTTATTTTAATTAAATAATTAGTGTAAATATGAGTTCCTTAAGAAAATGCCCTATTTAGATGATGTTGTTTTAAGCTCAATTTTTTTTTATGTAATACTCCTAATATATATATTAAATTGTGGTAACAAGAATTTTTGAAATTAAGCGTGTTTACTATTTTTTATATTATTTTGAATAAAACTGCCAATTTTACCAAATTATTGAAATAATTAGTTTTTAATTAAATTAATGAATGAGCCCTACATGTTTAGACCTCTGGATGTTTATAATGATATTTGGAATATTTAATTTTTATCTTATTAAAAAAATTATTTATTTTCCTTAATTTTCTATAATTTCGAGCTAAAACCGCTATTTTTGTAAAAATGGATAATAGCTAATTTAGTATAAATGATGATCAATAACTAAACTACATATTTTAATGAGTTTATAGGATTTTTCATGAAATTAATCGGGCTTATATACTATTTATTATGTATTTTCCTAATATAAACTTATATATTAGCTTAATATGTAATATAGTAACTAGTTTACTAAATCTTTGTCAAATAAACACTTTGGGGGTATAGTAAGTGTTGTTGGACAAATTTAGAAAGTATGATTTTTAGGGTTTTTAGTTCAACACTAAAGCTTACTTTGGTTAATTTCAAAGTTAGGGTAGTATATGGTCGAGTCATAATGAGAGAAGGGTATTTTTAGGTTTTTGAAAATACTGATTAGTTTTGATTCTTATGACATATCAATAGTACTCAAAATAACGATCATGATGATATAAAGTTTACTAAAGTCGAATAATAAATGAGTAAGATATAGTCCAACGAAGCTTAAAAACGCATGAATAAAAACTTATAACAGTTTGGGTTTGACCTATACTTGATTTGAAGACTGTGTTATATTTTCATAGGTTTGATAAGTAAGAAAATACCACGTAGTGAAATTTAGGATTCTATGATATTATTGAGCCCAGGTAAGTGGAGTAGATATATTGCTACTCATAACACTATGTGTTGTTTGATATTGTGTTGATTGAATATAGGTATATCTTGAGTGAATGGATATGCTACTATAGTAGATACTGATGTATTGATTTTGAATGATAGTAATTATATTCTGGTTAAACTGTTATGTTGCCATGTTGGCGATGATTTGTACTTACGAATGATTGTGCTAACCAAGGAAGTTGAGTGATTGCTAACTCAATCTTGTAGGTTTTCACCTAAGTAAACCTTAAGTAAAATACTAGAATTCCACTAAGGAGAGTTTGAAAACCAAAATCAGATCACTAGGTTGAATAAAACTTAAAGATTGATTATGCTTATTAATATTCTTGAGTTGTTATCACATGTTAGGGCAGGGCATGACATGGCACAAAAATGGACCTACGGGTTAGAAATTTCAGAATAAGGCTTCCAAGTGATCATGGAAAAAGCATGGCTTTATGAACTTAGTTTTTGGAAGCATATAGATTGCATTACCTGAACATTGTGACTATTTTGATAGTCAAATTTAGTATACTACAATGTGTGGTCTAATTTTGCAGTGTTGTTACTTTAATTTGGTGAATTACAGCATATAGTCTAATTTTGTAAAGCAATGTTGAGGGTCCTACTCTCAGGCAACTCCTTGTTGCCCTTTTTGAAAATGGTAGACTATAGTGTGTAGTCCAATTTGGTGGGAGTCCTACTCTTAAGCAGCTCCTTTTTGCTCTAGGTTCTTGGACGTTGTATCTAGATGCCTGACTATGTTAACTAATCGAAAGAAGTTTAAAGGGCATAAGATATCAGTATTGATGCATGCCACGTACATGACCATAGCATGTTGCATTGTTGGTAGTAAGTGCCTGGTTGGGTGAATGCATATGTGAAGTTGAACTTGTGAGTTATGATTGAAATGTTTCAGTTGTGATATGCAGTATTGTCTATCATATTGTCTATATTATGTTGTTTGTTATCTACTCTCACTTAGCTTCAGTAGTTAAGGGGATAAAATATTTTATTCTCAGGTTAACTATATTGTAAAGGGCCTAACACTTAAGGGGGATATGTATACTGAAATGTAAGTTAGAGTCAGCGACTGTTGTATGGAACCTGTATTAAGTCAAGAATCCTATTATTATGAAGATGATAAAGGAAAGCAAAAAGTTAGTTCATATTTTGATGTAAATATTATGTTGTACACATAAGTTGTAACAGAATATCCAGTTGAACTTCAATGTAGCAACCCCTTTATTAAAACAAAGTTGTCTTTTGGTGAATGAGTAGGTTGAATTAAGTTTTCAAGAGGTATTCCTGTATGATAGTACCTCTTATGCTATGCTAGGATGTGATAGTGACCATGAAGAATGCTCTTTGGCGATTAGAATACACGAGATAGTCTATGTGCAACTTCCTTAAATTATCAAATTTCAATGATAAATGAACACACGATTGATAGTCATGTTTAATCTATTTACAGATGAACATTTTAAGAGCCATTGCCATGAATAACTAAAATATTGGAGGCATTGGCTGATCCTCAGCATGATAGTCATAATGGCCAAGATAAAAATAAATCAAGTGAGTAAAATGGATGTCATGAAGTACCCTTCATTTCCTTGATAGATAACATTCGAATGTGTTTACATCCATTAGGGAGACGATTACAAATGGTAATTATGGTAGTTAGATTCTGGCAAGAAAACCACCATGGATAAGGAGAAAACCGTCACATACGAAGAAAACCGTCATGTATGAAGAAGACAAAAAACCTTAATCCCAAGAAGTATCGTGTTTCATTACTTATGGTCCTACACATCTTGCTAGGATGAATCCCACATTGGAGTTCCTTTCTTAAAAAATGTATGGATAGTCCAAATCCTAGGCGAAAAGGGCTTGAAGCTACAGTTCTTTGAGAATAAACAAACGATGCTTAAAGACATAGTCCTTTAGCAAATCGAGAACATATGTGATCCCATGCGGCGAAGAAATTCGACCAGACATTATTAAGGAATCCTTAGAATATGGGATGAATATACCAATCAAATGTGAATAAGTTCATCCAAATGAAGAAAATCCCATTTCAAAATTTTTAAAAACAACATTGGTAATCATGGCAATTCTTACACATTTCCCATAAACAGCACCAATTATTGATGATTGATTTCCATTTTGGTATACGAACACCTGCAACATGAGAAAAAGGCAATGGGGGGCGCCAAAGGGTACTCTGGTGCGACCACTCCGATGCTTAAGTTAGTTCTTTCATCATGTAGAGAGAGAGATATATCAAGTAGTTATGGTGTTGAGAGAATGGAAGAGGGTCCCCTTACCTAGGGATCTTGCATAGTATTTATAGTGAATTAATAAAGATTGTCCTTGGACGAGGTCGATAGACTAGGCTTAAACATTGGGCAAACTAATATAAGCCTACATAATAATTATCTAAAAATGCCTATCAACATAAGGGTGTTCAGTAAAATAGATATGAAGTTAGGACACCACCAAATTCGAATGAGATAAAGGGATAAATGGAAGACTTCTTTCAAGACTCGACATAGCTTGTACGAGTGGATGGTCATTCCTTTCAGGCTATCAAACGCCCCAAGAACTTTCATGAGACTAATGAATCATGTTTTGAGAGATCTGATTGGGAAATTTGTTATCATCTACTTCGATGACATCCTTGTTTATAGTATTAACCTGGTAATGCATACTGACCACTTCTACACTATTTTTGATGTCCTCTGATATGAGGTAAGTGCACCTATCAATTTTAATATAGCGGATGTAAGTCCGAGTCGATCCCTCAGAGATTTCGAGTACTAATATTAACCTTAACTCTATTATCTAATCGAAAAATTGTGATAAATTGAATGAATTAAAAATACTGAAATTAACCATCTAAACTAATTATGAGACTTGATTAAGCAAATTAGTAAGCAATAAAACTACGAACGACTTCAAGAAATTAATAACGTATTTAGGAATTATTTCCTTTAGTGTTTAACATGTGACTGCTTAAAATACATTCAATTCAGTTTCTATTATTCTTGACCAGAGGGATTCACAATTAAAGTTAATACTTTTTTGAAGCATATTAACCCTAATCCTAAATTATTTACCGGAATCTCTTCACTTAGTAATATAACTTAGAATTGCATTAATGTATAATGAATTCCCACACAAACAATCAACTTTCCAGAAGAAACACATATCTTATCTCTAAGCATACATGTAATTCTCTCCAATTATGCCAAGGTCTAATTATATATGCCAAGGTCTAATTATACATGCAATTTCTCAATCATCATGCATAATATCATGAATTGATACTCTAGAATTATCAATCAACAATTAAACAACATAATTGAATCAAGAAGGAATAGAAACTTTATTGAAAATTATAAATCAACCCAAGAATCACATGAAACCCTAGGTTCCATAATCCTAAATATACAAATTCTAAGCTATCACAATGAATCTAAAAATGAGTTCCATCAAAAACATAGAATAAAACATGAAAAACCCCTTTGATTGATGAAAAATCTCTCCAATCTTGAAGTTGGTGTTGCTTTCCTTTTTTTTTTCTTCTTCTCCTCAAGTCTCTTCTCTTCTCCCGTATCTCGTTCATTTTTTTCTAATGTCTCCCCTTTTTTTTTTCCAATGTCTCTCTCCTTTTATATATGTATTATAAGGATTCTGTTTTTGTCACCAGACACGGCTTGGGACATGGCCGTGTCCCCAGGTCGTGTAACTTTCTGACCTTAGCCAATTTTTCTGGATGGATACAGCTTGAGGACATGGCCATGTCCCAGACTGTGTAACTTCAAAACTTCATAACTTCTTCATTTGAACTCCGAATTGAGTGAAACTTGATTCCTTTTCTTCGTTTTCGATCCTAAAACGTGTTCAAACCTTAAAATCAAAATTTTACTCAATTAAGTATCAATTTCTTTAACGAAAACAAAAAATATAAAGGAAATACTATAAAATCACCATATGAAATATGTTTAAAATCAGAGTTATCATCCTCCGTATAGAGAGTTTGTTCAGAAGCTTGAAGAAATGCTATTTCTATTAAGAAGAAGTGATCTTCCTAGGCTATATGGTTAGTGGAAGAGGATTGAGAATGGAGAAGAAAAGGTACGAGCTATTGTTGAGTGGTTGACCCTAACCTCTGATGCTGAGGTGAGAAGTTTTCATAGATTGACATCGTTCTACCAATGCTTTATCAAAGGATTCAGTACCATTGTAGCACCTCTAATTGAACTTATGAAGAAGAAATGTAGAGTTTAAGTGAGGAGAGAAAGAGGAGAAGAGCTTTGCTGAAGTGAAAATAAGGTTGATCTCTACCCTAATCTTAGCCCTACCAGACTTTAAAAGAGTATTTGAGCTTAAATGTAATGCATAATGATGGGAATCAAGCTACCAGACCTTTGACCCATAGCCAAGCCTGAGGACTAAAGGAACTGGCAAGATGAATCCTCCTATTCCAGCCGACTCATGTAGAGGCCAAGTATCTCCTTGTCGACCTATTCTGCTTGCTTAGCCAAGTGACTACCTATTTCTTACATGTTGAGTGTCGAAAAACTGAAGGTCAAGATAATAGCCTATCTTCATTCTTGCACATGCTTAGTCAATTACTTACTCGGCCTTACTTATGCCAAGATGCTTAAAGAGGGAGTTCGGACTGACTAAGTTACCCCTGCTTGGACAAGCAAGCTATCCATACTATTTTATCCACATCCTCTAATGGCATCACCAATATAGCATCATCACGTGTACAGTATCATGTGTAGAATTCATTGCACCAGTGATTGCTTTCCTTATATATTCATTTTTATCCCTTTGTATCTTGTACATTACTACCTTAGCAAATACCCTTTTTGTCTTTTCCTTTTTTGAGCAAGTTTCCCTAACTTATGGGTATAAATACCTTTGTAATTGTAGCTATAAGGAGATAGACAAAAAAGATTACCATTAATGCATTGGTGTGATTTCCTTCCTTTCGTAAACAATCTATTTACTCTCGCATCACTCTTATCCTAACCCTTGAGCAAAACTAGGTGGCGAGTAACCTCATTGAACCGATTTGTACGTCATATCGAATTGTGCTGTGAGTCCTTAGAAGTTCCATTGGTTTGTCATGTCCTATGAAATTGTTCGTGGGTTTTGCTTACTTTTCATTTGTCATTCATTCCATTTGCGCTTTCCCCCATTAACTCTTTCAAGCTTTCTGCAAGCTCGGACTCATCCAGTAACCAACCTTATCTATTCTTGGTCATGGTTCACACCACATCAGGTGTCAGAATTAGAGCTATACTAATGCAAGAAGGCCAAGCTATTGCTTATCATAGTGAAAAGCTCAAGGGAGCGCAGTTGAACTATTCTATATATAACAAAGAACTTTTGGCCTTGATCTGAACTCTTTATATACGATAGCTTATACCAAAAGAATTTGTCATATATACTAATCATGAGTCCTTGAGGTATTTGCAGAGCCAATCCAAACTTTCCAAATGCTAAGCCCAATGGATTGAGTTCCTAAAAGGATTTAACTTTGTCATTAAGTACAAGTAAGGTAAGAACAATGTAGTTGCTGACACCTTATCAAGAAGACATGTTCTTCTCACCAAGTTGTAGACTAGATTGTTAAGTTTTGCTAGCATGAAAGAGCAATATCAGAATGATCCTCATTTTGGCCCTGTATATAAGAACCGTAGAGAGGGAAGAGCGGTAGATGAGTACCATGTGAAGGATGGTTATTTGTTTAGATGTGGCAAGTTGTATGTATTGACTTATTTGATGAGAGAGTTGCTGGTGAGAGAAGCCTACAATGGAGGACTCTCTAGACACTTTAGAGAGTGAAGAACGTATGAGCTATTAAATGATTAATTCTTTTAGCCTAGAGTGTAATGTGACATGCATCTTGTGATTAAGAGATGTGCCATCTGTAAGAAAGTGAAGAGTTAAGTAGAGTAAGGGAAAACAATGCTAATGCCTACTCCGACCAAACCATGGGTTAACCTGAGTATAGACTTTGTCCTTAGGTTACCCCACACTACTCGAGGCAAAGATTCTATCATGATTGTTGTGGATAGGTTTGGAAAAATGGTACATTTTGTGCCTTGCACTAAAACTAATGATACTTCAGCTATTGCTTCTTTGTTTTTGCAGAAAGTAGTTTGCTTGCACGAAGTACCAAGGAGTGCGGTGTTGGATTAAGACCTAAAATTTTTGAGTCATTTCTAGAGAACCCTTTAGAGTTGGATGGGAACCAAACTATTGTTTAATACTTCTTACCATCCCTAATCCAGTGACCAAACTAAGGTGGTCAACTGCACCTTAGGATCACTACTTTGAGCTACTGTAGGAAAGAACATAACCGACTGGGATGTCTACCTACTTGTGGTCGAATTTTCTTACAATAGGACAATATATGCCACTATCGATTATGCCCCATTTGAAGTCATCTATGGTTTTAACCTTAAACTATCCCTTGATTACACCTCGATGTCGTCCATTAACCTACAAGATCCAAAAGCAAGAACCCGAACCCAGTCCATCCAATAGATCTATCAACAAGTTACCCAGCAGATTGATCGAGCTGCCATAAAACTAAGACAAAAGAGCAAAGGAAGGAAAACCAAGTAGTTTCAGCCTAGAGACCAATATGGTTGCACCTGAGTAAGGAAGGATTCCTTAATAAGAGGAGAACAAACTATCTACCCAAGTTGAAGGACCATTCAGAATACTCTAAAAGATCAATGGCAATGCATACCAACTTAAGCTTCCAGAAGACTTCGAAGTGTAAGATGTATTTAATGTTGTCGACCTTAGCCCTTATTGACCCAAGGGAAACTTAGACGAGGACCAACCAAATTTGATTACAAATCCTAATAAGCCTGGCGGGGATGATGGGAATCAGACCACCAGACCCTTGACCTACGCTCGAGCTCGAGAACTAAAAAGTATGGCTAAGTGAATTCTTTCCTTAAGAACCACCACTAAAGAGTCCGAGTTGCTGCGATCTATCAATTTGCTGCCCTAGCTAAATGAACCCTCTTACACTCATCATTCATCTTCAGTTGCCGACCTAAACTGTACTTAAACGTCAACTTGGCTCATTCGACCATTAACTTAGCTGACTTGAATTTGAGCCATATTGAAAGTGTTTGAGGTGAATTCACCTTGGAAGAATTATTTGCTCGGCTTAGCATAACCGACCTATCACCCATGCTCGGTACTTCGACTTAGTAGAAGCCAAGTTGATCATATAGAATTGTCTTTTCTACCAGAAAGCCACCCTTTTACCATGAGCCATGTATCTAAGCAACCATATGATAGAATCCTCTGTACAAGATGCTCATTTTGTTGTATTTTCAATTGTACCCTTACTATTTCTTGTACATTACTTCTTTTAGATAATACCCCTTTTAATCTTTTCCATATTTAGGTAGGTTACCCTACTTTTTCGAGTATAAATACCCATTGTATGTGTAACTGCAATGATCTTATCATCATCATCATCAATATACTGAATACACTTCATTGTAAACATTGCTCTTGTTTGCTTACTTTACACTTATCCTAACTCTTAAGTAAGGCTAGGTGGCAAGTAACCTTACCAAACCATCTCTTACATTATATTAAGTTATGTCGTGAGTCTTTGGAAGTTTCATTGGTGTGTCATATTCTGTAGAATTGTTCGTGGGTTTGCTTATGTTTTACTTTTCCTATTGTTTTTTGTACCTTTCTATCACCTTTTTGACCTTACTACAAGCTCCGACCCACTCTAGCTACCGACCTTATTTGTTATTGGCTACAGTTCTGCATCAATAAGGGCTTAAGTTACACTACATAAAGTTGGAAAAGTTTGTCCTAGATATAGTTGTTGTGACTAGGAAACTTCGACCTTATTTTGAGGCTCACTAGGTCGTGGTCTTTACCAATCAACCTTTGAAATAAGCTCTACAAAACCCTAATGCTTTAAGGCGGTTGGTAAAACATGCTTCTAAGCTTAGTACTTTAGGGATACAATATCGACCTACGAAGCCTATAAAGCTCATATCCTAGCTAACTTTGTAGTCAAGTTTACTGGAAGTGAAGGATCCACTGCATAGAGCATTGAACCGACTTAGACCTTGTATGTAGATAGGTCATCAACATTTAAAAGAAGCGGTACCGGCCTAATCTTGAAAGGCCTAATGAGAGCTTAAATTTCAAATGCTTTAAAATTTAGGTTCCCAACTAGCAACAATAAATCAGAAGATGGGGCACTTTTGGTAAGGATGAAGTTAGCTAAGGAGGTCAGAGCCAAGTGATTGGAGGTCTATTCTAATTCCTAACTAATTGTTAATCAAGTTAAAGGTGATAGTGTAATGAAGGATGAAAACATGGTTAAATACTTATAGCTAGTTAAAGAACTTAAAACTAATTTCAAGTATTGGCAATTAGTGAAAATCCTAAGAACATAAAATTATGTTGCATACAAGTTGTCCAAGTTGGCTTCCACAGGTTTACTGAATTGGGAGGAGAGAATTTTCAAAGAGTATTTGTCAAAGAAGAGCACTGATAGGTAACTTGTAGAATGTTTGGAAGTATAAGAGAGAGAGGGAGATGGAATGTTGTTGGATGGATCCCGTCTTTAGCTACTTGAAGAATGGAGTCTTGTCTCAAATGCAGTAAAGAGGCTCAAAGACTCATTTACAAGTCTGCTAATTTTACAATAATTGATGAAAAGCTGTACAAGAGAAGGCTAAGATGTTTACGGCCATTTGAGGCAGATTAGGTCCTTTTGACCTACTTATTGGAGTGTGTAGTAATCATATTAAAGCCAAAGCTTTGTATGTGAGAGCTTTCAGACTTAGATATTGGTGACATACAATGAAGATGGATTCCCTTCGTTTGGTTCGAACTTGCACTTGTTGTCAAAGGAATGCTCTAATTGAAAGAGCACTAAGTGCATATTTGATTATACCCACTAGCCCTTAGCCATTTGCCCAATGGAGATTAGATATTCTGGGCCTATTTCCAAAAACCACCAAAAAAAAGGCATTCCATCATTGTCGCGATGGATTACTTCATAAAATGAGTTGAAGCAAAGGCATTGACTAGTATTATGGAATGGAGCATTGAAGCCTTCATGGTTAGTAACATTCTGACAATATTTGGAATTCCTTATGCTATCATTACAAATAATGGGCTATAGTTTAACAATGACAAGTTAAGGGAGTTTTGTGAAGCTCAGTAGATTAAACTATGCTACACATCAATTGTAAATCCTTAGAGAAATGGATAAGCAAAGGTCGTAAACAAGGTCATTCTTCAAAGTTTAAAGAAGAGGTGAATCAAGCTAGCAGTACGTAGGTAGATGAGCTACTGAACGTTTTGTAGGGCTATACAACTACACAAAGAACTTCGTTAGCCTACTGCCCTTACCAATTGGCCTTTGGATCTAGAATAGTGTTACTGATTGAACTTTAAGTGGAAAGTGTAAGGGTTCGAGCTTATGACCCTGAGTATAATGATGTTAGCCTACAATAAAATTTAGACACTAACCATGAGACTCAAGCATTGATCAAAACCCATCTTACTACCCATCAACAATAAATAACTCGATATTATGATAACCATGTCAAGCATAAGTACCTTTAACCTGGCGATTTGGTTTACAGGAAGTTAGTAGCCCTAAAAGCTAGGGAAAGTCAAGGAAAATTGACCCTAGCTTAGGAAGACCTTCTAAGGGTGAAGGAGGTGGTTGGTAATGGACAAGCTTATTGATTAGAGACAACTGATGGACATCTCAGTCCCCGAGCATGGAATGTTGACAATCTTAAGCCTTACTTTGAGTAACTAACTTGTTGGAGAAGATATGTGAATTTCTAATCTCTTGTTTGACATTTGTGTGTATTATGAATGGTGTTTGTTTATGACCATGTTGTTGAATTGTCAATATTGTTTAGTTGACCTATTTGTTTAGTCTATTTTGTTTTAGTGTAATACCTTAGGGTTTTGAGCCAATGTGATAACCCTAAGTTTTAAGCCCCTAAATTTAGGGCGTTAGGCAATGTTATCAATTTTAATTCAAACTTTACGATAAGTTTAGAAAAGTAAGAAGAAGTATCATAGTAAAGTCAATTTCCCAACATATAGTATATAAAAGGTTTAATTTAATAAAACATAAATTTATCGGTAAAACCAATATTTATAAAAAATGTGAAATTCGAGCTTCAAGATATTAGAGATAAGTTAATTAACTTATAAAAAGAATAAATGAAGTGGAATTGTATATAATATATATGAATTTATATGGAATGTGCATTATATGTATTAAACATGTATGTATAATAATATAAATGACTTGATGATTCATCAAAATGATATGGCAGCCTAAGATTAGCTTAAAATGATAAGTCAACAGCCCAAATACAAGACAATGCCACCTAGCATATTAGATAAACACAAAAAAATAAACTTGAGCAACAAATTAACATGTGGCATGATGACTAATCAACCTATCCATCTTTAAATCTATAAATAGACCCTCAACATTAGAAATTAGACACTTTAGCAAACCAAATTCGAGTAGCAAAAATTTAGGAAAAATAGTTTAGAAATAAATACAAACAGGGGAAAAATAGAGCATAAGTTGGTCACGTACAATTCACTTAGCATCCAACCATCTAACTTAAAGCCACTTTAGGGTTTGAAAGTCCACCATGAGAGGAATTGTTCCAACAAGGTTAGGTGGCCGAAGGGTAGCTGGAGGTTATCGGTTAGGTGAATCAAAATTCCACCCGAAGATTGTTTAATTTTGTAAAAATATCAAATAACATTAATTAATTATGGAAAAATGTTTTCTAGGGTTATTTTAAGAGTATATTAATGTAGTAATTTTATTTTAATTAAATAATTAGTATAAATATATGATGCTTAAGGAAATGCCCTATTTGGGAGAAAATTAAATAAATTTCTAGAAATATTAAACATTATTTTTTTGAGCTAAATTTTTGTATATAATATGCTTAATATATGTATTTAATGGTGGTAATGAGAATTTTTAAAAATAATCTTGCTTACTATTTACTATAATTATTTTGAATGAAATTAGCAATTTTACTAATTTGTTGAAATAATTGGTTTTTGAATAAATTAGTTATGAGCCCTACATATTTTGACTTCTGGAAGCTTATAATGATGTTTGGGACACTTGATTTTTATTTTACACATAAAATTGTCCATTTAGTTAATTTTTCATCATTTCGAGTGAAAAACACTATTTTTATGAACATAGGTGATAAGCTAGTTTAGTGAAACTAATGGTTATTATTAAAACTACATATTATTGTGAGTCCATAGCATTTTTTGTGGAATTAATTGAGCTCATATATTATCTATTATGTATTTTTCTAATATAAGCCTATATATTAGCTTAATATGTAAAATAGTAAATAGTACTATTAAGATACTTGCTAAGATAATGTAAGATTAGCATTTTTGGGTATACAATTGACATTGGTCGAGTTTGGAAAGTGTGATTTTTAGGATTTTTAGTTTAGAATTAAAGTTTATTTGGGTTAATTATGAAGTTACATTAATGTAAGATTGAGTCGGTAATAAGAAAGGGTATTTTCGGACTTGTAATCATATTGATTAGTCTTATTTCTTAAGATATCTTAATAGTACTCGAAATAATGATCATGACGATATAAAGTTTATTAAAATTGGATAAGAAATAAATAGGATATGGTTAAACAAAGTTCAAGAACGCGATAGTGAAAGAATAAGCTAATGCAAGCTTATAAGGTTTGGTTTCGACCTATAGTTAACTTGGGGACTGTATACATTTTCCTAAGTGTGATAGGTAAGGAAGGATGATGTCGTGAAGCTTAGGATTTGCGTTACTATCAAGCCCTGGTAAGTGAATATTTCTATTTATTTTGGTGTAAGTAGATCTGTGCCTACTTGACTTAGAGTAAGTTACGTCATAATGTCATAACTACATTTATATGCTTAATTAATCGGATATGTGATCCTATTGAATTTGTAGTGATTGAGTGAGGTGTTTCCTCATGTATGACTGATTTGTTGAGGCATTTTATTGCTTGGAAAACTTGGAAAAATAAACTATCCTTCTCGTGTTCACCTAAGTAAACAATATATAAAGGGATGAATTATAAAGTTTAGACACAAAGTTGGAGTTAAGTTAATTGAGATGTTTATAATGTGGAACTTGAGATTCGTGCTTGATACTAGGTTGTGGTATTGCTTGTTGAATTTCTTGTTGCATTCAAACCATGACAAGAAAGGACTTATAGGTAAAGTTTTTGGAAACATAGATATTGTTGAGTTAGGTTTTAAGCATATAGATTTGCATTGCTCAATAAATTTTGGCTACTTCATGTAATGTCAACTAAGCTACTTTATACAAGGTTTTGGTAGCTCTTTATTGCCCTAGGTTCTTGGACTTTATATCTAGATGCATGGAAATGTTGAATAATCGGATGAGAGCTAGGCTAGGCTAGGATATTGATATCAATGCATGTTACGTGCATGATCATAGTACGTATTCCCTGCATAGACATCTTGTTTTGGTAATTCTGGATATGGAATTGAATACCTTATGATAATGATGATTGTAATGTCTATTGTACTTGTTTTGTGTTTTGTTTTTATCTACTCTTACTTAGCTCACAAAGAGTTAAGGGGATACTTATGTATCCTTAGGTTATGAAGAAAACTGACCAGGCGTCACCATTAAGTAGGGAAAAGACTTTTGAGAGCATATAAGATGAAGTCAACTACTTTTGGAAGAAGCCTTATTTTGTTTCGATCTTAGTCCCAAGAAGGATTTATACGGATGTAATGGAAGGACAAAAAAGCACTATATTTTAAGTTTAGTTATGTTTAGAGGTTGTATATTTTTGTGTAAACAGGTGTGAAGTTAAACTCCGTTGTAGTATTCTTTTGTTATAAATAGTTCTTTTGTTGAATGTAAATAGGTATTCTAGTGTAATGGCACATCCTATGCTATGTCGGGATGTGACATCCTTTAGATGGTATCAGAGCATAAATTAGAGACCATAGTATTAGCTATGTATAAGGTGTACAGGATGGCTAGGTATTATATAAGCTTAACCTTATCGATAGCGATTGTTATAAGGAAATTGACCATGTCTATTATGTTTACTACTACCCAGAAAATGGTACAAACACGTGTAAGTGGGGATCTTGGTTCATCATTTACTCCTAGGAAATTAATGAGGGAGGAATAAGAACCTCAACCAAATCCAGATCCGCCTTTACAAGTGATGGATGTGGTAAAACAAATTGCAACGGCTTTAGCTGGGGCTAATGGAGTGAATGGGGATAAGTTAGCTTGAGTGTAACGTATAGTGAAACCATTTGACAGGACAAAATTGATCTTTTAGTGGCAGAATAGTAAATTGATTCATTAGAAAGAGCTTTCGAAGTACATAAGGTAGAAGATAATAGTAAAGTAGGGATTATTGCTATTTTATTGGATGGATGTGTGAATAATTGGTGGAAGGGTAAGAAATGAATGATAGTAGAACCCATAGGTTGGAACGCTTTTAGGGATGCATTTATGGAGCAATATTTCCTTGAATGTATAAGGAAGCAAATGCGTGAAGAGTATTATAAACTTAAAGCAAGTAGGTAAGATTATTGAAGAATATGAATAGGAGTTTGATCGGCTGTTGACATTTACCCCAGAAGTGTTACAGAATAATGAAATTGCCAAGGTTAGTAGGTTTAGGGCTAGACTTGACCTTTATTTTCAAGCTAAGTTAAAAAGAATAAGGTTAGTGTGATACATTGATATTGTTAATGAGACTCATTTAATTGAGCAAGCTCGTGACTTATGAAAGGTAGAAGAGGAAATAGAAAGTAAGAAAAGGAAATTTATGGGGAGTTTTAGTAGTAGCCATAAGATTGTAAAATGAAAAAGGGTTCATCAACCCCCTATCAGGAATCGAAAGCTGGGTGGAGTTATGCCACTTTGTTGGAAGTATAATGGTAAGCATCGAGTTATGTAGTGTCAGGAACTACAAGGGAATTATTTCAAGTGTAGAGAAGCTAGGCATTTGGCTAGACAGTGTCAAAGTCTAAACCCTAGAGGTATATACTACCATAAGTGTCACTGAATAGGACATAATGCCACTTAGTGTAATGCAAATCAACAAGCAAGACTAGATCAAATCCAAGCTAATAGGCTAAGACCTATTAATAGAATTAATCGACTAGGAGAGCTGGAGCTAGACCTATAGTCCAAGGAAATGTGTATGCAATTCAAGATGAGGAACGTAGGGATGACAACATAATTACTGGTATGAGTTCCAAACCCTATAACTTGTAGATACCTTTATATGATTATGTGTTGTATGTTTGCTTAAATCATTTACCTTAGTGTAATGATATAACTGTGATTGTTATTCTAGGATTGGTTCGCCTAGAAGGTAACTATGCTTACACGTAGTTCAATATGGGATCAACACATTTGTATGTATCTAAGGAATATGTTCATAGGAATAAAGTCCTACTAGAAAGTCTAAGGTATGATTTGGTAGTAACGACCCCTTCTGGAGGAGGAGAACAAATTGTGCAACAAAAGTTGAAATGAGGTAATGTGTATATAGATCTTTATAAAATGACTACGGAATTAGTAGTGTTAGATATGAAAGGATTTGATGCGATACGGGGGGTGGATTGGATAACTGAACATCGAGCAAATGTGGACTGTGAAGGAAAGATTGTGATATTCAAGAAGCCTGATGGAGAGGAATTTCATTTTAAAGGAAGCTCTAAAAAAGCAACCCCTCAAATAGTTTTGGCAAGTAAAGTCTAGAAGTTGTTAAGTAATGGTAATATAGGATTTCTAGTATCAGTAATAGATACTTAGGTTCAAGAAGTGAGATTGGAGGATATATCAGTAGTGTCTCAATATCCTAAGGTTTTTCATAAGGATTGCTTGGACTACCACCAAAAAGGGAGATTGAATTTACAATAGATCTTGTACTTGGTATGCACCCATCTCTAAGACACTTTATCAAATAGCTCCTACAAAATTGGAGGAACTAAAGAAGTAACTATAGGAGCTACTGGACAAGGGATTTATAAGGCCAAGTATACCACCATAGGGTACACCGGTGCTCTTTGTTAGAAAGAAAGATGGAAGTTTGAGGTTGTTGATGTATGAAAATAAGCAAGCACACCTATTGTATAGTAATGTAGTTCAAAGAACGGATGTCGTTCCATAGAGACTATAATTACTAATAGTAGCTAGTTTTCTATTATCTAACTAGGAAAATTGAAATCAAGAAACTTAAAGAATTTAACTAAATTTGCAGCAATCAATAAATCACAACTAATTAAGAAACTAAACAAGAAAGCAATTGACTTAAGATTCAATTTAAGACTTAATGGAGTACCTAGATCTTTGTTTCCCCTATACTTACACATGTAACTTTTACAAAAGATAATCTAATTCAATCTTGATTTTTCTTAACCAAGAGAATTCTTTATTAAGTCTAATAACGTTCTCAAGTCTATTAACACTAATCTTAAGATTACCAATTAGAATCTCTTCTCAATAGCATAACTTAAGATTGCATTAATGCAAAATGAATTCTCTTAAAGATAATAATAAAGATCTGGGAAGATTTTGCAATTTATCTCTAAATTTGCAAAAATCTTTATCAACTATGCCTAGATCTAATCATATAAGAAATCTCTCAATTTTCTTATACAATATTAGATATTAGACTAATACCCATAGAAATATTAATCTAAAACACTCAAGCACTTATAATTGAATCAAGAAAACTAAAGATCTCCATTAGATCTAATAAAAACTAATGTCATGTGGTATATTTAGCTTTTACAAGACCTAGATACAAATGATCTACTTCCTATTCATGATAAAGGAAGAATCTTTAACAAGATCTAAAAGAAAAGTAGAAGAATAGATCATAAAACCAATGAAAAGTCTTGAATCTTGAATTCTTGAAGTATTTTGCTTTCTTGAGTGTTTAGCTCTTGAAGTCTCTCAAAAAGTTATGCAAAAGATTCTGTCAAAAAGTCCCTCAAGAAGCCTTAAATAAAAGATATAAAATTAGGACATCACAACATTTGACATGACCTAGTGACACAACCGTATCACTTGATTGTATCACTCTCTCAGCATCTTATTTTTCCCACGCCTTCATCAAGTTTAGGAACAACACGACTTAGGACAAGGTCATATCCTTGGGTTATGTCACTATCTTATTACACCTTAAAATTACTCAAATTCATCATTAGAAACAATACGGTCATGTCGTTTGCTCATATCAATCTTCAAAACTTCATAACTTTCTTATTTTACCTTCAAATTGAGTTAAACTTGTTTCTATATTATCATTTTCAAAACCTAAAAGATTTTACTTAATTAAGTAACATTTTCTTAAAATAAACTCAAATTTGAAGCGAAAATCGTTAAAATCACTTTATAAAATATAAATAATTAGGAGCTTATCAGTTGTGTATAGATTATTGAGAGTTGAACAAAGTGACAATAAAGAATAAATATCCAATTCCTAGAATTGATGATTTATTTGATCAATTGAAAGGATCTGTAGTGTTCTCAAAGATAAACTTATAATCCGATTACCACTAGTTGAAAATTAAGGAAGACGATGTACCTAAGACTGCCTCTAGGACTAGGTATGAACATTATGAACTTCTAGTGATGTCCTTTAGGTTAACGAATGCTCCTACTACATTCATGGATATGATGAATCGTATCTTTAAAAAGTACCTGAATGAGTTCATAGTTGTGCTTATTAACAATATTTTATTGTACTTAAGGAGCAAAGAGAAACATGTGGACCACTTAACGATGGTACTTCAGACCCTTAAGGATAACTAACTTTACGCAAAGCTAAAGAAGTGTAAGTTTTGGCTGGAGCAAGTAGGATTTCTTAGACATATAGTATCTAGCGCAGGAATAGTAGTTAACCTTGTAAAGTGAAAGCAATAATGAAATGGGTAAGACCAACCACTATAAAGGAAGTGAGGAGTTTCTTGGGGATAGCTAGTTGTTATAGGCGATTTGTACAAGACTTCTCTAAGATACTCATGTTGTTGATCTAGTTAACATGGAAGGCATTAAATTTGAGTGGAATGATAAGTGTGAAGAAAGTTTCTAGGAGCTTAAGAAAAGGTTGGTAATCGCTCCAGTTCTAGAGAGTATACAATCTATTGTGATTGCTCAAGGAGTGGATTAAGATGTGTATTGATGCAAAATGACAAGGTGAATGCATATACTTTCAGATAACTCAAAGCACAAGAGTGAAATTATTAAACTCATAATTTGGAGTTTACAATTATAATATTTTCTTTAAAAATTTAGATACATTACCTATATGGGGAAAAATGTAAGGTATACACTAATCATAAGAGCTTAAAGTATATCTTTATACAAAAGGATTTGAATTTGAGACAAAGGTGGTGGTTGGAATTATTAAAGAATTATGATCTTACGATTCATTATTACCTTGGGTAGGCTAATACAGTAGCCGTCACATTAAGTAGAAAGAAGTTTGGTAATATCATTACACGCATTATGAATAAACAAGAATTGATTGAAGAGATGGAGAAATTAAGCTTGGAAGTTATAACATGAGAAGACAATAGTATGTTGGCTAATTTGAAAATAAAACCTACATTACTTAAGTGCATTAAGGAAGCTCATTAGGGAGAGGTAGAGCTACAAGGGATCAAAGATTGTATTAAGCAACACCCTGACATTAGAGTTGATGATGTAGGAACATTGAGATTTAAGGAAAGACTTTGTATACTGTCAAGCCTAAATTTTTAGTTTAATTTTCCTTAATCTAATCTATATTAAACTTTATATCCATTTAATATAGACCTTCGAGTAAGAATTAAGGTGTCAAGCTCAGTTTTTCACTCTTGTTTTTTTTTTTTATAAATTAGGTCTTTTTTAAACCGATTAGTACTAAACCTTACTTGTTTAATACTGACACTTGACTAGAGTTTAAAGAAAACCAATTCTTTTGTATTTTGAAAAATGCCTTGGAGTCGCTATCCAACTAGAGTCAGGAAAAAAAGTTAAGTTATAATCAATTGGGTGGATTGATTATAACTTAGCTACAGGTCTTAATAAGAAAACCAATTTTACAATACAGTCTTCTAAAAACAAAAGATCTAGATCCAGGGGCATCTTATTAAACCCTAAACGGGTACCATTTTTTAATTTTCCAATTTTAAATTTTCTTTTCAATAATACCCTTTTTTAATCTCTAAACGACTAATCATGCAATTTAATTTAATTAATTTGCACAAATATCTACAAAGATGGAACAAATAAAACTTTTCATATTTTAAGTTGCCCTATACTGACGTACGAGTGTCTATGTATTTGCTATTCAGGATCAAACTTCCATAATTTGTTTCCCAAAAACATTAGCGGGTTGAGTTGATTTTAGCTTTGGAAAAAAGGCTAAGTTTATGCTTTTACCCATTTTAATTTATTTAAAGAAATTTTCTAAAGTGTCCTAAATTGAGGTTTATTTTTGAAAAATCTAAAGTAGTCTTAATTTTGGAAAAAAGTCCATTTATTTTTATTCATTTTAGGAAAGTTGATTTTCTAAGTGATAAAGTAACTTCATCATCTTTCATTATTGTTTTAATTTTCTTGTTTTATTATTTTTTATTATTTGTTTATTTACTTTTTATTATTTTTGGCTCCGTGGTTAAAATAAAACTAAACTAAATACTTCTTCTTTTTTCCTTTTTTCCCTTTTTTTGGAACTTTCTTTAGTTTTAGATACAATTACATATTGAAATGGAGAGAAAAAAAAAACAATCGAATAGATAAACCAAAGCAATAAAGGTCGAACTAAGCTGAGCAAATTGGGTTTAGGCATTGCAGTCAGGTCGGACTCAGGTTTGGACTAGGTCAGATCTGAAGCATAGGTCGGATGCGAGTTATGGGTTGGGTCGCGCATAATAGCCATTCACAAATGCACTTAGGGCAGTTTCGAGCTCCAAAATGAATGGGAAAAGCCACTTTTGTAGCTATTCTATTGGGAATTGGGGGTTTGGATCAATGCCATTGAGTTTAGTGGTTGACTAAGGGCATTTGAAATCTGGCCGACGATGGTGTGTTACGTAGGTTGTGCGTGGATGGTGTGATGCTTTGGGGTGTCTACTGTGTACTACAGTAGGGTTCAAGCTAGAGTGCGGCTATGATGCAATGGCATTACATGCAGTGTTATGTATTAGTAGTGAGTGTAGAGTATGTAAGTGTTGCAGTGGAGTTAGTCGTACAAGTGAGGGAGTGGGTTTGATGGTAAGGGGTTGGAGCTTAGGGAGTGAAGGTTAAGTGGCTTAGTATACGGTTGGTTGGGTTGTGGACGGTTGTGTGAGATTGGGTGTGGGTGGCCTGGTTGTACTGGAGTTGGGTTCGATGAGAGGGAGATATAGTGGCGTGTCTGTTTTTGGTGTTGTATGAGAGAGAGATAGGTTAAGAGAGAGAGACTCAGGATGAGAGAGAGAGAGAGATTTATAGGTTTATGTGTGATGGTGTGTATTATGCAAGAGAGAGAGGAAACCGAGAGTATGTGTGCATTTGGTTCAGTGAGAAAGAAAGAGGAGTGTGTTGTGTTCAGGGATCAATTGAGAGAGAGAGAAAGGGTCCAAGAGAGAAGGCTGAGAGAGAGCCAGTAGAGAGAAAGAGAGCAAGGGTCTAAGAGAGACAATGGAGAGAGAGAGAGGGTCGGTGAGTTATGTTTGGTTTCGAGAGAAGGAAAGTCAATTGTGTGTTTGTAAAATGATGGACCCCCCTGTGTGTGTGTGTTTATGTTTTTTTTTTTTTTAAATGAGAAAGTAAATGGAAGAAAAGGCAAAGGGAGAAGAAAATACGGGAAAGAAGATTTGTTGTCATGGCAAATCACAATGTGCCACGTGTCACAATTAGATATGTGGAGTGTGGAAATAAGAAAAGATAAAAGGCATTTTTATGCCTTTACTTAGATTTGAACCCTTGACCTCCAAGCTAAACCCAATTTAAGTCTAAATGCTTATCCATTAAGCCGTTGGCCTATGCCTTGTCTATATGTGCAATTATGGACTAAGTCAGCTTGAGTTAGATTCAAATATAAGCTCAAGTTCAACGGTTCTTTCCTTAAAATTTTTAAATTAAGAAATCTATTCTTATTAAACTACTTAAAAGTTTTATTATTTTCTAAATTCCCTATTTTTTCAATTTTTGTGACTTTTCAATTTTTCTAAATTTTTTCATTTTTTCCTAAATTCTTATTTTTTATGCTTTTTCCTATTTTTGTATTTTCTGAATTTCATATTTTTGGGTTTTCTTAATTTTCTAATTTTTTGCATTTTTTCTAAATTAAGATCCTTTATCTTAAAAAATAAAATAAAAGGGGGTAAACAACTACCTTTTTTTGTGGTGAAGTTTGAATAAAACTTTGCCGCAAAGACAAAAAAGACATTATTTTTGCCCTAAAGGTAGATTTTATCCTAAGAAGCGCCACAACTATCTTAGGCTCAATCTATTGGGGATTTAGTGAAGAGAGAGGTGGTGCTTTAAGAGTTGGCAAAAAGACTAAAAGAGGAATTGAAGTCTGGTCATGCTCTTATAAGTTGGTGAACTGAGGTGAAACAAACAAAGTGCTCCTCGAGTTAAGGCCTTAAAAGAATAAGAAAACTTGGTCGTACTCCAATGAGCTAACTAACTAAGGTAGATACAGTGCTCCTAGAGTTGGCTAAGACTCTAAACTAAATGAGAGAACTTGGTTATGCCCCAATGAATTAACTAACTAAGGTGGGCAAAGCACTCCTAGAGTTGGCTAAAACCCTAAATGATAGAGAAAACTTGGTCGTGCTCTATGAGCTGACTAACCAAGGTGGGTGAAGCACTCCTTAGGCTGGTTAAGACCTTAAAAGATAGAGAAAACTTGGTTGTGCTCTAATGAGCTGACTAACCAAGGCGAATGAAGCGCTCCTTGAGTTGACTAAGACCTTAAAAGATAGAGAAAACTTGGTTGGGCCCCAATGAGTTAACTAACCAAGGTTAGTGAAGCACTCCTAGAACTGGCTAAAACCCTAAACTAAATGAGAAAATTTGGTTATGCCCCTATGGGCTAACTAACCAAGATGGGTGAAGCGCTCTTAGAGTTGGCTGAGACCCTAAATTGAATGAGAAAGCTTGGTCGTGCCTCAATGAATTAACTAACCAAGGCAAGAGCATCTCCCAAGAACTAGTAACCCTAACTTTTGGAATCGATTCATGATAAACCTAATAGTGCCCCTTTGAGCTGACTGACCTAGGTGGGAGCGTCTCTTAGGGACCAGCAACCTTTACTTTTAGAATTAATTCAAGATAAACCTGGTAGTGCTCCTTTGAGTTGACTGACCTAGGTGGGAGTATCTCTAGGGGACTAGCAACCTTATCTTTTGGAATCGATTCAAGATAAACCTGGTAGTACTCTTTTGAGCCGACTGACTTAAGCAGGAGCGTCTCTTGGGGACTAGTAACCCTAAGCTAGGATAGATTTGAAAAACCTGGTCGTGCCTTTCTGGGCTCACTAACCTAGGCAAGAGCATCTTTCGGGGATTAACAACCCTAATGCTAAGATCGATTCATGATAAACCTAATAGTGCTCCTTTGAGCTAACTATCCTAAGTGAATAGGTGAAGCGCTCCTAAAGCTAGCTAAGACCCTAAATTGAAACCTGGGAATGCTCCTTTGAGCTAACTAACCTAGGCGGGAGCATCTTTGGTAATCTAGCAACCCTAACTTTTGGAATTGATTCAAGATAAACCTAGTAGTGCTCCTTTGAGCTTACTGATCTAAGCAGGAGCATCTCTCGGGGACTAGTAACCCTAACTTTTGGAATCGATTCGAGATAAACCTAATAGTGCTCCTTTGAGTTGACTGACCTAGGCGGGAGCATCTCTCGAGGACTAACAACCCTAACTTGTGGAATTGATTAAAGGTAAACCTAGTAGTGCTCTTTTGAGCTAACTAACCTAGGTAGGAGTATCTCTTGGGGACTAGCAACCCTAACTTTTGTAATCGATTCAAGATAAACTTGGTAGTGCTCTTTTGAGTTGACTGACCTAGGCGGGAACGTCTCTTGAGGACTAGCAACCCTAAGCTGGGATCGATTTGAAGAACCTAGTCGTATCTCTCTAGGTTCACTAACTTAGGTAGGAGCATCTTTCGGGGACTAGTAACCCTAATGCTGGGATCGATCTAAAAAACCTAGTAGTGTTCCTTTGAGCTAACTAACCTAAGCGAAACATCTCTTAGGGACTAGTAACCCTAACTTTTGGAATCGATTCAAGATAAACCCGGTAGTGCTCCTTTGAGCTAACTATCCTAGGTGAATGGGTAAAGTGCTCCTAGAGCTAGCTAAGACCCTAAATTGAAACCTAGTAGTGTTCCTTTGAGCTAACTAACCTAGGCGGGAGCGTCTTTGGTAGACTAGCAACCCGAACTTTTGGAATTGATTCAAGATAAACCTACTAGTGCTTCTTTAAGTTGACTGACCAAGGCTAAAGCATCTCTCGAAGACTAGCAACCCTAAATGAAATTGATGATGGGAAGCACCCTTTGGGCTTACCTGAGAGGAATTGGTAAAAGAGAGTGTCCTATGGGTTCGCTTAAGAGAAATTGGTAAAAGAAGGTGCCTAACAGGCTTGCTAAAAGGATTGATGAAGGGAAGTGCCCTATGAGCTCACTAAGAGAAAGTTGGATAGGGAAGTACCCTATAAGCTTGCTACAACTTAGTGAAGAGGAGTGCCTTATGGGCTTGCTACAAGGAATCGGTAAGGTAAGTGCCTTATGGGCTCATTAAAGATCCTAAAGGAAGATGATGAAAGAGGGGTTAAAAGCTGGCTAGTAGCCTAGAAAGAAAGATGAGACGGCACCCTAAAGGCTAGTAGGATCCCTAAAATGAAAGACGGGATAGTGCCCTAAAGGCTAGTTGAATCCCTAAAAAGAATAAAAGAAGGGGTAGTACTTTAAGAGTTGACTGAAACCCTAAAAAGAATAGAATAAGGGATAGCAATCTAAGAGTTGGCTGGGATCCCAAAAGCGAAAGACGAAGCAGTGCCCTAAAGGCTAGTTGGAACCTTGAAAAGAATAAAAGAGTAGGTCAGCACTCTAAGAGCTGGCTAGGATCCCAAAGGCGAAAGACAAGACAGCGCCTTAAAGGTTAGCTGAAACCTTAAAAAGAATAGAAAAGGGGACAGTGCTCTAAGAGCTGGTTGGGATCTCCAATGCAAAAGATGGGATAGCGCTTTAAGAGCCGGCTTAAATCTTAAGAGGAATTAAGGAAGATTAAAGAAGTAAAGTAAGAAAAGCAACCAGCTTTAAAAGACTTCTTGACTTGGAAAGTATTTACAGAGAGATTGTTGAAAAACCACTTATGAAAAAAAGCATTAGGGATAAGCCCCTTAATTTAAAAGAGTTAAGAAACTGCAACATGGAAAAATGATATAGACTACTATGGTTAATTTTTTAAAAAAATGACTACCATGAAAAGGAAACGAATGAATTGAAAGCTTAGCTACTCGAGCCGACATGGATTGGACTAAAATCTTGTGACAAGTCTTTACTTTCTCTCTCTTCTCTTTTATTTTTATTTTTCTCTTTTTTTTTTTTGTTTTTGAAAGTTTTGCCAACGGGCATAAATTCTTATTTAAGGAACAAGCTTATAACCACCCTTATCCTTAGTAATTATGTGGAGTTTCTCAATGCCCTTGACCCTAGTGCTTTCTCATAGGGCTTTTGTGATTTCAAGACAATCCTTTCCTAAGGAAAAGGTAACCCATGGTTAGTTTAGTTGAAGAGGGCTTCCTTGCTAACTCTTGGCTTAGATTTCGCTCTTAACTACAGTTTAAAAAATTATAATCCATTTTGCAAGTAACACGCTTTAATCAATCCGTTAGGTCTTTTTCGGTTCAACATTATGAATTTAGGCTTTTGGTTGAAGGGTTTCAAAAAGGACTAATGAGGAAGCCTATTTTGAAAGAAACATTTTTATTTATCCCTAGTATACAAGTTAAGAAACTTAGGAAAAAATTAGAAGTATGCTTGCCTCAATTTCAAAAACAACTTTTATTAAAGATAGATTATCTTTCAACATTAGAAGAGCTTTTACCGTGTAAGGGTGGTATTATGGGTAGGAAGGCCTTGTATGATTTAGCATAGGTAAGAGAGGCTTTAGAATGGATATAGAGATTTTGGGTTTCTAAGCCTTAGAATGTGATTTAGGGCCTTGTGCTTTGGGATTATTTCGATTCCTGACCTTTTGTGATATGGTTCGCCGTAGATGAACACACGGTCCCAATATCACGTGTAACTAAAAGGATGAGTTTGGGCCGCAAGATAACTCGAAAAGTAAATGATAGTCGAAGGTTGAGCAGGTGTTCCTATGCATCGACGATGGATATGACACACCAACGCCTCACACGAGCTCAAGTCACACCTGATATGATGTATAAGTATAGCTGAAGGTTATTCGCCACTAGTCCATGCTCAAATGGGCTAGATAAGAGTAACTCAAGAGTAAGGATACTTAGCTCAAGAGAGAGTAAAAATCCAATGTATTTTCTGTATGATGATGTTCAGCTATGACATTATGAAGGTGTTTATAGTACCCAATTAGGGTAAATCCTAAATTACAGAAATGTACATAAATGGATCCCTACTTGCTAAGAAAAGGAGAATAATTTACAAGGAAATCATGTATTTGTGCAAAAAGAATATCTACTATTAGAAAGAACAGCGCGCATACATTTTACTCAGTCCGTTGGCCTAATAACACTATAGGCTGAGTTAGGTGGTCATTCCGATCAGGTCTACTTAGAAGTTCGACACTCTGATTGCTGGGAGTGGATAAGTTGGTTTACGGTCGACTCACATTTGGGTTGACCTCTAGTGGTCGGCTCCTAAAAATTTGTCAACTCAGCTTCAGCACTGTAGAGATGGCTATTTTCTTGGTTTGGTGCTTTGACTAGGTATTGCGGAAGGGTTGGTTTGGCACATCTGCTGGTTACCTCGGCAACTTCCTAGATGGTGTAGAGAGCAAAGCAACTCAGTAGATCAAACTGGAGTAAACACTACTCATTGGTGCTTAACTTATCTTAGACAACTCGGCAAACTATCTAAGAAAGCCCTCGGGCCTAAGAGTATGTGATCAATCCTTTATCCCCATCGTTTTTATTCGGTTTGGCTACCCCTATTGGGATGTGAAATATTTCTTGGGGCTTTCGTCTTACATTCAAGCCTAATTTTCCAGTCTCTTTTCTTTTTTCTATTATTACTTTGCCCTACTATCTCTTGCTATTCTTTCTTTTCTTTTGAGCCCAAGAGTGATTGTCTCCATTGTCAAGTTTTTGCTTTTTAAACGATCCAAGGCCCTAAATCCATAGATTTATAGTATATGGGCTTGGGGTACTTGAAAAGAAAATTGGCTCTTCTTTATTTCAAAGAAAAATAATTTGTCAAAAATAAAAATCATTTTTGAATTAACGTTACTTAAACAAGCATAAACCAATCTTACCTTTATCTTCTAATCAATGACCTTAACCTTTGAATTAGCCTATTATGGGATGGTTCTTGACAGTATGCAGATTTTGAAAATACTTCAAATTGGTCTAACGGGGTTAATAAAGGGTAATCATGTTTGGGATTTGAAAATAAATGCCTAACTTCATTTTAATTTTCATGTTACATTCAAAGTGGACCTCCTTTAAGGAATGAGTCCAAAGTATCCTTACCTATTATGTCGCTCAACTCTCAAAGTGTTTTAGGTTGGTGTATAGGATATAGTTTGCCTCTTCTCATCCTAAACTTTTCAAAAAGCGAGTTACCGATTTCTTAAGGAGGAATCTATATTAATTTTCCCAAGGTGAAGATTGCCTTTGCCCTCCAGTTTCTCAAATCATGCTTAGTATTTGACTTTGTGTTTTGGCTTAGTTTATGATTGGGCTTGGCTTTCTAAATAAACTAAGGGTTTTGGCTTAGCTTGGCTACCTTTAGGGGCTGAGGATTGTAATTGGGTCAATTGCATTGATAGGTCGTAGTTCATGTTTGGATTGGTTGCCTTAATTGGTCGAGTGACTTGTGTTTGGACAAGTCGCTTGAATGGGCCTAAGGTTGGTGTTTAGATTAAGTACCTAGCCAAATGGCTAAATGGGCCTAGGTTGATGTTTGGATTGAATGAGCAAAGGGACTAGTGTTTGAATGGTTAAATGGACCCAAGGTTGGTGTTTAGATTGAGTGGGCCAAGGGACTAGTGTTTAGGTTGATGGGCCAAGGGGCTCGTGCTGGCTTCTTTAATAGGTCAAGGGGCTTCGTATGGGTTAAAAGCCAAGTGTTTAGGTTAGTTGCTTGAGTGGGCCAAAGGCTGAAGCTTGTGTTGGCTCCTTGAACCCCTAAGGATTTATAGTTGTTAACAATCTTTCTTTTCAATTTTTTGTTTCTTTTACTTTTTTTTTAAGAGAGAGAAAGATAAAGTTCTATTGCATAGAAAACAAGAAAAATTATTTACAAATAAGGGTAGTGATTTTTAAGGTTCTTGTTTACAAGACTATGGATTTTATTTACATTTTCCTAAATGACAAAGGAATAGTGGTTAGATGAATGTTTATTGAAGGACTATTCATAAAGAAGGGAATATTAGAGAATGAAAAACAATGAACTAAATAGGACTTTATTAATTTGAAAAATCAAAATAGAGAAGAGAAAAGTAAAGATCTTAACATTTATTCTGAAACTTAATATTTATTCTAGGCTCTATGAATTGGAAAAAACCTTACATTAAGTCTCGTATACGAGCCTTAAGGTCCTCTACCATCTCATATGTATTCCTAATGACCTATGCTAAAAGCGATCTTAAGGCTCGGTTGTGTGCCTCAGAACACTCTAGCTTTTCTTTTAGATAGGCAATCTCATCTCTTAGCATCTGCTTACAAATCCTGGATATGTCTTATAGCCTATCATTCCCTTAATCGTTTGCCATTCTTGGTCTACATAATTTTGAACAAGAATTAGTCATCAATGCAAAAAAGGAAAGCACGTGGAAATATGCAAATATTAGGATCGTTTAGGTTAATGCATTACTCCTTAAGTTACAACCCTACTGTAATTTTCGAAAATTTGATTTCATTAAAACTCTCAAATGATTGGTAGGGTTGTAATTTCTTAAGGGTAGTGTATTAACTGAAGCTCAAAAGGGAGTGTGTACAATTAGGGTGAGTTCTAAGAGGTCCTTAAGCCTTGTAACCTCACTTGTTAAAGCACATTTTCATTAGTCACATCAAACTTAAGTGAGGTAACCTAATCAACCCCAAATAGTGGTTATCCCACTATGCTCGAAGCCTACACAATGGCCCCCCTCTTAGGGTCTTAAGACGGCTTGGGTCTAACCATATCTACCTTGCATCTTTGATGTAATGAATAACTACCCATGTCCCGATGTATGATATGCAAAATAAATACAATAATCAAAACAAAATACACACATGAAATTAATAACAAACACAAATAAATATACAATTCAATAAATAAATAAACAAAAAACTAAAGAACATAGGTATTTTGAAAAGCAATTTTAATTTTGGAAAGTTTTTAAGTAGTTTTCCCTCTTGACATCCTCAATGGAGTCGCCAACCTATCAAGTCTAGTTTTTCACTCCCAGTTTTTTTATAAATTAGGTCTTCTTTGAACCAATCAGCACTAAACCCTATCTGTTTAATATTGACCCTTGATTAAGGTTTAAAGAAAACCAATTCTTTTATATTTTGAAAAATGCCTTAGAGTCGTTACCCAACCAAAGTAAAAAAAAAAGGTTAAGTTATAACCAATTAGGTGAATTGGTTATAACTTAGCTACTAGTCTTAACGTAAAAACCAATTTTACAATAAGGTTTTCTAAAAATGAGAGATTTGGATCCAGAGGTTATCTTATTAAATCTTAAACGGGTACCACGTTTTAATTTTTTAATTTTAAATTTTCTTTTTAATAATACCCTTTTTTAATCTCTAAATGACTAATCATGCGATTTAATTTAATTAATTTACACAAATATCTACAAAGATGGAAAAAATAAAACTTTTCTTATTTTAAGTTGCCCCGTATTGATGTATGAGTGCTTACATACCCATTATTTGGGACCAGATTTTTGTAGTTCGTTTCCCAAAAATATTAGCGGGTTGAGTTGATTTTAGTTTTGGAAAAAAGGCCGGGTTTACGTTTTTACCTGTTTTGATTTATTTAATAAAATTTTCTAAAGGTTCCTAAATCGAGGTTTATTTTTGGAAAATCGAAAGTAGTCCTAACTTTAGAAAAAAGTCCATTTATTTTTATTCATTTTAGGAAAGTTGATTTTCCAAGTAATAAAGTAACTTTATTATATTTCATTATTGTTTTAATTTTCTTATTTTATTATTTTTCATTTACTTATTATTATTATTTTTATTTTTGGTTCCTTAATTAAAATAAAACTAAACTAAATACTTCTTCTTTTTTCTTTCTTTTTTCCTTCTTCCTTTTTTTTTTCTCATTTCTTTTTTTTTTTTTGGACTTTTCTTTTAGTTTTAGATACAATTACATATTGAAATCGAGAAAAAAAATATATAATCAAATAGATAAACCAAAGCAATGAAGGTCGAACCAAGCTAATCGAATCAAGTCTGGGTGCTGTAGTTAGGTCGGACTCAGGTTTGGACCGAATAGGATTTGAAGTGCAGATCGGATACAAGTCATAGGTCGGATCGAGTGCAACAGCCATTCATGGACGTGCTTAGGGTAATTTCGAGCTCCAAAATGAACGGGAAAAGCTACTTTTGTGGCTATTCTATTAGGGATTGGGGGTTTGGATCAATGCCACCGAGTTTGGTGGCCATCTAAGGGCATTTGAAATATGGCCAGCGATGGTGGGTTGTGTGGATGGTGTAATGCTTTGGGGCGTCTATTGCATACTACAATGGGGTTCGGGTTGGGTAAAAGAGAGGGTCGTGCATGGGAAAAGGCTATAGTGCGACTGTAATGCAGTGGCGTTGCATGCGGTATTATGTGTCAATAGTGAGTGTAGAGTGTGCGAGTACTACAATAGAGTGGACTAAGTCGTATGAGTAAAGGAGTGGGTTCGACAGTAAGGGGTTGGAGCTTAAGGAGTGAAGGTCAAGTGGCTTAGTATGTGGTCGGGGTTTTGAGAGCGAGGGGGTTGTAGTTGGTTGGGTTGTGGACAATTGTACGAGATTAGGTGTGGATGGCCTGGCCATATTAGAGTTGGGTTCGGTAAGAGGGAGATACAGTGGTGTGTATGTTCTTGGTGTTATATGAAAGAGAGATAGGTTGAGAGAGAGAGACTCAGGTCGAGAGAGAGAGAGATTTGTGGGTTTGTGTGTGTGATGGTGTATGTCATGCGAAAGAGAGAGGAGACTAAGAGTATGTGTGCGTCTGGTTCAATGAGAAAGAAAGAGGGGTGTGTTGTGTTCGGGGATCAGTCGAGAGAGAGAGAAAAGGTCTAACAGAGAAGGTCGAGAGAGACCTAGTAGAGAGAGAGAGAGAGAGAGAGAGAGAGAGCGTAGGAGAGAGAGTAGGGGCTTGAGAGAGACAATGGAGAGAGAAAGAGAGAGAGGGTTAGTGAGTTGTGTTTGGTTTCGAGAGAGGGAGAGTCAATTTTGTGTTTGTAAAAAGATAGACCCCCTTGCTTTCTTTCCTTAAATTTATTTAAATTAAAAAATCTATTCTTATTAAACTACTTAAATTTTTTTTTTATTTTCTAAATTTCCTATTTTTTCAATTTTTTGTGACTTTTCAATTTTTCCATTTTTTTGCATTTTTTCGTAAATTTCTTATTTTTTGGGCTTTTTCCTATTTTTGTATTTTCTAAATTTCATATTTTTGGGTTTTCTTAATTTTCTACTTTTTTTCATTTTTTTCTAAATTAAGACCCTTTATCCTAGAAAATAAAATAAAAGGGGGGCAAAAATTGAGTGTTTACATAAGGAAAACTTGGTTTTCTTTAAAAAAAGATTTGTAGTCACCACTTAATCGAGTTAAGAAAAGGGTTAAATTAAAATTAATTAGGTGGATTGATTTTAACCTCGCCACTAGACAACGTGAAAACTAGATTTGAAAATGGTTGTTGAAAACTAGAGATTTCAAGTTCGGGGTCTAACCTATTAAACCCTAACGAGTACCACTTTTAACCTTTTGAATTTAGTTTTATATATCAAAATACCCTTTCAAGTTAAAAGAACAATTCTATATTCACAAATAAAGAAAGTTAAATTTATTTACAAAAGAGAAAGGAAAAAAATTATAAAGGGAAAAAACATTCCCTATTTTAAGTCGCCTTATAGGTGATTATATACCCTTTAGTAAGGATCAAACTTCCTATAATATGGTTTGAAAACGTTAGCGGGTTAAGTTTATTTTAACTTAAAAAAAAACAGTCAAGTCTAAGTTTTTACCCATTTAATTTTGTTTAAGAAAAATCTAGGAATAAAAGGTCCTAATCTGATTTTTGTTGATTTTTGAAAAATTCTAGGTTGACTTAATTTCAAAAAAGGGTTCTTTCATTATTATCTCTCCTTTTTTTTACTAAAACATTTTATAAGTAAAAAAAAAGTGCTAAATTATCCTAATTTCCTTTTTTTATATATCTTTTAAAGAAAATAATAATAATAAAAAAAAGAGAAGTAAAATTTGATGGAGAGTCATAAATTAGCGCAATTAATGAGAGTGGATTTCTTCTTTTTTTTTTTGTTAAATAGAATATAAGAAGCAAAATAAAATTAAGATAAATAAATAAATAAAAACAAATAAATAATATATGCATAAAGATAAAGGAATGAAGAGTTAAACCTGGATGTTGGCAAGGGCATGGATAGTTCAAAGAATTTGGGTCAAATCGAGTACAGAGCTCTAAGGAAAGAATCAGGTCGCTTGGTCTTTGTAAGAAGGAGAAGTAGAACAAAACCAATAGGCTCTAATTAATTCACTAATCGCCCAATAGTAGCTATTTTAATAATGGTGCAAGGTAAAGGGTGGCAACAGTTGTTTGGGTAGCACAATTGATGGTCGTTGGAGGTAAAAGGGATGTTAGATCCTTCATTTTTTACGGTAATGGAACTCATAGTGGTCTTAAATTTGAGTGGGAATGCTTGAAAGGTGGGGTTTTGAGTGGTAGCATGAGGGTTTGGTTTGCCTATAGTGGTTAAGGCACTTATAGGTCACGGCAAAGCTTGACATTAGTGGCTATCAAAAGTCTTGAGCTCTAAGAACACCATTGCAGTGTTGGCTTCCTTTGGGGGTGGTTTGCTGAGCAAATGGAATTAGAGAGAGAGGGTACTGCGTTGGTTAGCATTTTAGTGAGAGTAAGTTCAAATTTGAACTTGTATGGAGGATTCTTCAAATAGAAATCCTATACCACCTTTTATAGTGTTTAAGAGATAAACATGGCAACTCGCAATCACAATGAATTTGAAACATAAAGATAAGCTAAGGACTGAGTGAGAAATTTGAAATCAGGCACACTACCGAGTATATTTCTAGTCAAAATTGATGTATTTATGTTCAAACTTACCTAAAAGATACAATGGAAGCTTCTTTTTCCACCATTGAAGTGTAAATCAAGCTTGGTTCAAACATGTGCATTCAAGCTTTTTTCAAAATTTCAAACTGATTTTGATCCCTTTAGTGAATGAATTTAGACAAGATTTTGTACTTGATGCGAAGTATCCTAAGTCTATTTTGCAATTTCACCAATTTTTGGGTGAAATTACAAAATTAAAGGGATAAAAAATGAGCTGAAATATAGTTGACCAAGCTGGGAAAATAAGGGAATCATGGAAAGAGAAAGAAAGGAGGAGGAGATTCAAGCTAGGCACATTGTACCCACACGTACGCCCGGCTTGGTGCTTGTAACTCACGCACCTAGTAGAAATGTGAAAGTAAGTGCTTTATGCATGCAAATTTTGTAGATTGAAGCCCATATTTAAGGCCTTCAACCCCATTTTCAACTACATAGACTTGGTGCCACTTGGTATGACCCTTTATTTTTTAAAAAAAATAATATTAAAAAAAGAAGAAGAGAGAAAAAGAAAAAGTAAATAAAAACAAAAATAAAATAAACACTAAATCTAATTCAACCCTAATTCATTTTTTGGGTATTTTTTCAATTTTTTTATTTTTCTTAATTTTGTTTTTCTTTTACATTTTTTAATTAGGACCCCTTTTCCTTTATCTTAAAATTTTTTACAAAAGAGTAAAAATGAGGTATCTACAACTGCTCCTCTTTGTAGTAAAGTTTCAATAAAACTTTACCATTAAGATAAAAGAAATACTATTTTTGCCTTAGGGATGTACTTACCTTAAGTAACGTTACAAATAACTAGCTACCCTAGGCTTGATCTATTGGAGTTTTTGGGTGAATAGTGAAAGATATGTTGAAAAAGGGCATTCTAAGAGCTAACCAAGACACAAGAATGCGTTTTTAAAATAGGTATAACACCTTAAGAGTTGGCTATAACCTTAAAAAGTGACATAAAGGAGGATAGCACCCTGTGAGCTGGTAAGAACCCTAAAGATACCTTCTTGGACGAATGGTAAAATAAGGAAAACAATGTAAGTCTTAAATAGCCATCTTAGAAGGATGGTTTTTCAATTTATTAAGTTTAATAGCAAAGTGAGCACCATCTTGGATTGATGGATCTTAATATATATATATATATATATATATATATATAATATCTCCATCTTGGATTAATAAATCTGGCACAATCTTGGATTGATGGGTATAGCATCATCTTGGATTAATAGGCTCTAACAAAAACTTGAACACCATCTTGGATTGATGCTTTAACAAAAACTTGAACACCATCTTAGATTGATGCTTTAACAAAAACTTAAACACCATCTTGGATTGATTGATATAGCACCATGATGGATTAGTGGGCTTTAACTTGAAAACCTTCTTCGATTGATGGTTATAACACCATCTTCTATTGATGTGCTTTAATAAAAACATGAATGTTATAGCAACATCTTGAATTGATGGGCTTTTTGCTTACCATCTTAGATTGATGGTTTCGAAAAATTTGATCAAGTTTCTTAAAAAAAACTTTCTTAACTGTGCAATTTTCTTAGAATTGACAAAATTAACCTCAAGGGTCAACTTAAGAGAGAGACTGAGTCATCGTGGTCACTTGATTTGGTTGTTGAGGGCTAAGGCCCCTTAAATTAATGAAAAGAGATTTTGGATTAGATACTAGGAACTGGGTCCCTTTATTTGAATTTGGGTAAAACTCTAGAAATTGATGAAAATGGTCATTAGGATTAAGTGGGAAGAAGAAAATTTACAAACAAAGGTAGGCTCATGTTGAGACAAAATGCTTGAAAGTGACAAAACTAAGCACTAAGGCCAAAAAAGTTAGATAGAAAGACCGATCTAGAATTGATTTAAAGAAAAACTTGTCTTTTTCTCTTCTCTTATTTCTTTCTTTTTTTTTTTTTTTTTTTTGAAAATTGCTAAGAAGTTTGGGTTCTTCATGTAAGCCTTTGACAATTCACTCTTTTCTTGACTTTGCTTAAATTGCCTAATAATCTTGTCTTTAAGGGAGTCCTCTTTTCTTGGGTTACTCGGGATAAGAGATCTTTCATTGTCACCTAATGTGATCATAGGGGCAATGACATCTTATAATTGATTAGTTTAGTCTAAAAGGGCTTCCCTACCTTTTGTTAGTTTAAATTATCACTCTTGACTACATTTCCAAAAATTATGGTCTATCTTGCAAGTGATATACTTTAATCAATCTGTTAAGTTTCTTTTCAGGTTGTAATATAATATCGTCTTTTGGTCCTCAGTTTCAAAATGGATAATAATGTATAAGCATTTTTTAAAAGAGTTCATTTACTTATCTCGAGTTTACAGGTTAAGATCCTTATAACTAAAACTAAAATTATGCTTTCTCCAGTTTGAAAAATAACTTTTACTAAGGATAAGTTATTTTCTTTAGTCAAAAGGGCCTTTGAAAGGGGTGGAATTGTAAGTGGGCCATAAGCCATATATGAGCTACAATTTCTTTAGGGATCATGAACTTTAGGGGAAACTTTCGTATTTGCTTCGACTTTTCGGGCTTAATCACCTTGATTATGTTTTTTGGAGTCCTTTTGTTCCCCTAGTCCTTTCAAGCTTTAGGGCTATGGACTTGATCAACTTGTTTGTATAGATTTCTTTCTTGGGCAAACTCTTCTTTTTCTCATTTTTCCTCATGCCCCTTTTCGTTGACTCTTTTTTTTTTTTTTTCTTTTGTTTTCAATTTGATCCAAGACAAAGTGATCATCCCTTCTTTTTGTATTCAACATATAGTGCATGTGGTTTGTGTATAGTGTTTAAGATGGAAGCCCTTCTTCATTTTATAAGAAACAAGTAATAATTACAATTAAATTGAGGCGACTAGAGCAAGCATAAATTAATTTTAATCTTTTCTCCTTTTTAATGACCATAACCTCTAGATTACCTCATTATGGGGACAATTCTTGATAGGGTTTAATTTTTGAAATATTTTGTTAGAAATATGTTCAATGAGGTTGACAAGAGATATTTTATCTTTTAGGATAGAGAAATGAATGCCTAACGTCATTTTGATTAGCGTATTAATTTCAAGATGAATCTCTTTTAAGGAATGAGTCTAATAGCCTCACATTGATGTCACTCTCAAGATGTGTTTTAGGGTTAGTGTTTGGGAATCAGCTTGGTTCTTTTCATTCTAAACTTAAAAAATTGTCGAGCCCTATTTCATTCTCCTTAATTTATTTTATAATAAGCCTGGCTTACATAATATAAAATACTCGACATAAAATTAAGGAAACATTTTTCTTTAAAAAATGTTTTAAAAAAATTAAGAAAATTAGAGTTGCTAACCAATTAAACTAGTAAAAAATGAAATTGGGGTTTTCAAGTGGAAAAACCTTACTTTGGTCACTGATTTGCCAATTTTTTTAAAGAATAATTTTAGAAAATTAACTAGAAAAAACTAAGTTCAAGGGTTAATCTATTAAAACTAAGTTACCATGTAAAACTAAAAAAAAAATAATAGGCTTTATTTTTATATTTTTCTAAAAATACTAAGATATATATAGATATGCAAAATATAACTAAAATGATTTTTTAGTATTTTTTATTACGAATTTTCAAGAAAATGAAAAAAAAAAGTTTTTTTTTTTAATTTTAATACGGTTGCTTCAAAGATGCTTACATATTCGCTGCTTAAGCTATTCTAAGCGAACCCGTGCCCCCCTGTCTTAATACTTCAATCATGCTGACCTCACAAAAAATTTACAATCCTGGTTCCTCCAATTCCTCACTCCTAATATACAAAATGGTTGTCTTTTTGTAAATCTCATAATTTTGCTCCCCAAAGATAGTGACTAACTACCCGTTGGCTATAAATTTCACCTTCTGATATAGACTAGATAAAACTACCCCTGTTGAATGAATCCATGGCCTTCCCAATAGAAGATTGAAAGTTTGAGGTATATCTAGGACTTAAAATGGAATAGTGAACATATGTAGACCAATCTTGACCTACAGCCTAATTTCTCTAAGTATCTCCCTCTTTGTTCCATTAAAAGCCCTTATTGAAATCGAGCCGGGCTTTATCTCAGTCAAATCTACTCCAAGCAAATTCAATGTCGTTAGTGGACACACATTTAGTGAAGAATCATTATCAATCAACACTCGAGCAACCACTTTCCTTGCACACTTGACCACTATGAAAAGGGGCTTTATGTGCCAATCTCCTTCTTCACCTAGCTCATCCGATGAGAATGAAATCTGATCTATTGCGAATATTGAATTATCCACCAATCCTAGCTTTTCAATGAAAATCCCTTCAAGTACTTTAACATCTTTAAGAATTTTGATTAAAGCTTCTAAATGAGTATTTGATGACAATAGTAAGCCCATTAAGGAGATCTAAGCAGGTACTTACTAGCTTTCACTATCTTCTTAGCAACATTCTGATATTTTTCATCCATATTTTCAAAGATCCTTCAAGAAGCCTCTTCCATAGTAGTCTTCCTCTTGGCTTCCTCATTCTAGTCATAGACTTGTCCTAAGCAAGTAAGCCTACTAACCATAGGTGATAAAGTCCTAGTTGTCTAATTCACCGTTTGGTAATCCAAAGGGGTTGCTTTGTAATTCTTTAGAGCTATTAGGACATTAAAAGCTATCTTCTTGAGCTTACCCAATTCTTTAACATTCTCATTCCTCCCATAGTACTAAAAAACTAAAGGCTTAAGCCCACCTCCAATCATTCCAACCATCTCAGCTATCTTCTTAGCTTCTGCAATAAGCTTATCTTCTTCTTCAAATTTGGAACCCCATATAGTGGATAGTTTGTCAACATATATTGTGAGTGAACGGGCGTAATCAACCAAGTACTCAAACTTTCATGACAACTCTATCAAGGTGTCGACTGTCAGATCTTCGGCTTCATATCTTTTTCTAAGCTCCTACTGAGTACACCTCTTTCGTGGTTTTGGAATCATCATAGCCATAATGTCAGCTTTCTTTATCTTCACATCCTTCAGCAATTGATATATTACCAGTCTAATCCAGGTTCTTTCTCTAAGATTCATATTCTACAAGTGTCCAGCTTGCCTCAAATTCCAAGCTACCTCTTCAATAGCGATGGGGAGACTATCTAAATCAACTTATAGTTTAGATACTTCAGTAATTATCACATTGATTGAGTGTCTATGATCCAATAAAGGATTATTACCTACATTGGGATCTTATGTTTGAGTCTCCAACACTAGTCTGTAGAATACCCTAATTGCCCTAAATGATAATAGTAATGGAGCTCTAGTTTGTAGCCTCTCAGTCTCTATCCCTCCTTTGGTATTTCAAACGTCAAGAGATTGTCATTCCTTAGTCATGCAAGAACATGGCTTAAAGGAATGGGGATTTGAGTAAACTATCTCCATTGTGGGCGATTATTCTAATTTGGATTCGATGGGGGATTATAATTTCCTATCATGGCTATTGGGGCTATTGGGGCTATTGGTCTGATAAGGTTGCTAGTATTGACAATGCCTTAATGGAAAATCTTGCCAAAGATATCTTCTTCTCAGTTGCTTCGAGATTGGGAAGTCATCTAGTAGCGATAGCTTCCTCAATTTGGCATCTTGAGGCCACAATCTCTACAAAGTTAAAGACAGGGTGACCTACTAGATGTTAGTAGTACAGGCTTCTGAGAGTATTGATAAAGGTAAAGGTCAGATCCTTTTCTATTAAGGGTGGAGTCACCCTAGCTACTATGCCCCTCCATCTCTAAGCATACTGATCCATTTAAACTATATATAAAAATAAATCACAAATACTTCAGTAAGTATATTGAGTCGGAATCAAGTAATAAAGAGTAAGTAAAGTTATCAGTCCTTCGAGAACTAAGAAAGTACTAATTCTATGATAACTCTTATCAATATTTAGGCAATTAAAATTGAATTATGAATTAACTAATCCAATAATTACCCTAAGACTATAAAAAAAAATTATGATAAAATATCTAAAACTAAGCAATCAATTGAGAATGTGGAAAAACAGAATCCACCCTAGTTATGCAAATCAAATTGTCATCATGTTATATAGATTAATAGCTATACAGTTATTCAAGTGAAATTATCATGCCTTAAAAATTAAGGATTTAAACCTCTGATTAATTAGTCAGCTCTCACATCTCCAATTAATAGTGGACTCTAAATTACAACCATACATCTCTCGATGCTATGATCGATTAATGCCCAAAATCAATTATCCCTAATGTCTTAGTGCCTAATTAACTAGAGACATTGCATTAATCCCTAGATAATTTCTAATTAATCTAATTAATGCCACTCCTACATTAGCTGATCAGTTTAATCAAGAATTTCTAACAAACCCTATATCAACTCCAGTATAAATAGTCTTTCTAATAATTATAATCAATAGATAATTATAATCGAAATCATAGAAATTGCAATCATGAATCATCCATACATCTATTAACCCTATAACATGAATACAATTATCATCTCGGCTATTTAGGGTTTCATCAAATTCCTATAATTAAAACCTAACTAGCCATGGAAATTAAAACAAAAGCATAGATAATAATTGAATTCGCAAAGAAGTTCATAATTAGCAGTAAGAATAAATCATAGAATTGCATAAACATGAATAGAATAAAGATCACTAATTCTGTAATTATAATGAGTAAACTTCAATTGCAAACTGCAAGGTTGATCTCCACAGCAAAAGTGAAGTCTTCTCAACTATCCAAGAAATTTGAAGAAAAACTCTTCTAAAATAAAACTTAACTGCTTCTAAGACTCTCTAACTCTAAAGAAGATGAAAAAACTCCCTAAACTATCAAAGACATGTCTATTTGTAGAGAAAACTAGGGTTGGCTTTCGAATGATTCTTTCTTCATGAAGGCTGGCGGTATAGTGTTCAAGGCTAGCGGCGTAGAACTCCAAAGTCATTGTTGTAAAGTGTAGGCCGGCTGCCTTCAATTCTAACGTGCCATGGCTCAATTCGGGTTTCGTTCATTTGCGTAAAACTCCTTTAAATTGATCATATTTCCACTTTGAATCCTCCAATACCTAAAATGTCCAAATGAAAATACTTAAATACCAATTTTTAATGATTTCTATAAAATCAATAATAATTCTATCTAATTTACGCATTAAAAAATGAATAAAATATGCCTTTATCACATACTCCTTAAAGCTTTCATTCACCTTCGTTCACAGATTATTCAAATCTCACATAGATGGGGCCACCTCGATATTGAACTTATACTAGTTGTAGAAAGCTTAGGCTAACTTATCCCATGTATTAATCTCATTCAAATCTAGTTGGGCATACCAAGTTAAGACGAGCCCAATCAAGCCACCTTGAAAGGTTTAGACCATCACCTTATCATACTTTGTGTATAGTGTAGAGCTTCAGGCAGCTAGTCCCATCGTATTTCTCAAATTCTAGAATTTTAAACTTTTTGAGAAATCATCACCTTTATACGTCGGTAAATTGGTCATTCCCATCTGCTTAAGTCTATTAACCATTTCTAAGGTTTTTATCTTCTCAATCAACTTCTACATAGACTTCCTTTCCATCTCTTGGTGTTTTTCCTCGATCTCTTTCCTCCACGTTTCAGCATTAAGGACTGATTTTGCATCTTCCAGTTTAGGGGAAGGGGTTGTTTCTGCATTCCAATTCAGGTTGACTTGAGATGCTTGCCTATCATTGACAATTCCAATAGCCCGAGTGAGAGCCTAAATTTATTTGGCCATCTTGTTCATGTTTTCTTCCAGAGTTGCAACTCTCGAGTCGGGCTCAGTTTGATTGAAGTTTCTACTACTCTGAGTTGACATCCTTGCTTTGGAACAAGTGAATATTGGGCTTCTAACTGAATCTGCTTACTTGGGCACTATCTTTAAAATCTTATAAGAACCTGAGTTTAGACATTTTTTTAACTAAAATTTTTATTTTTTTTATAATTTTTTTTACCTTTTGTTGTTTTTTCTTTATATTTTTTTTTTGTATTTTCATTTTTATTTTATTTTTGTTTGTTTAATAGGCAACTAAAAAAAATGAGCAAAAGACTACGCAATCAATAAATGTTTTCATTTAATGAAGCTAGAAATTTATTAATAATAATAAAATCCAACCTATACAACGGACTAAAAGAAAAAAAAAACAAACTCCTAACTAATCTTTCTAAAAAAAACCAAATCCTATATCTATAAGAGCCGATGGACTGGCTAGGACAGGCTTCATTAACTTCTCTCATAAGTCTTCGAACTGTAACATCCCTTTCTCGAATCTTTCTCCTCATCAATTGATTTTCTTCCAGCAACCTCCCATTCTCCATTTTTAATTTTTCAATGATTCTTTTGCATTCTTGGAACTAAGCTTCAACTTTGGCTCCTGTAGTGTCTCGATAAGCCTGCTTGGTAGGTGAGAGGTATTCTAGCTCTAGCTTATGTCTAAATACGTCTGGAGCTTTATACCGTATCTTTCCAGTCTTCTTTAGCTGACCATAAATAAACTGCTTAGTGGCTTGGTATTCTCCGACTTTACCCCTCAAAGTTTCCACATTGACTACCTTCTTGACTTCCCTTCATTCCCACAGCTTCACAAGTTTTGCGAGTCATTGAATCAACGTAGTGGTAGGTAAACAAGGATCTTGATAATTTAATGTAACATCTTCTAAGGAGTCTCTATATGCTATCTCTTGAGGCAAAACCTGTTGTCTGGTGACACAAGTTGGGAAATACCCTATACAACCCGTAAAGCCAATGAGAGGGACCCCTACATAATTGACGTACCCTAAGATGGCTCAAGTATAGTTTCTCCACCTAGCTGTCCACATAAAATCCACTAACTACATCTTGCTTATAACCAATACCCATCCTTTAAACTGAGCTTCTTTTGGTAACTTAAGGTGAAGGGTAAAGTTGTCAATTAGATTCATATGTTTAATTAAGGATGCTCTAAGTAGGTTCCCTTTATACCCTTGTGTATGATTAAGAAACCATAAAATAAGGATTATAGGGTTGGCCATAAAGTACCTATGCCCGTGCTTCCTTAAGTGGGTGAGTGTCCTAAATTGCTCCGTCAATAATGTTGGTATACAGGATTTACTAACTAAAAATTGGGTTACCACAACTACCCTATAATGGACTTAACTCTACTTAATAGGAAATAGCACTGTCCCAAATCCTACTACAACAAAGGCATTTACTCTCTTCTAAGCCCATGATTCATATCCCCCACAAAAGATTTGACGATGTTTTTGGTAAGTATCTGGGCTTGAAAACCACTTACCTTCTGAAGATAAGAACAGTGCTAAGGTTGCCTTTTTGACTCTTAACAAACTCATGAAGGCTTTCTCGAGCTAAACTTTGAGATCTGGGACCGTTATGTTTGCTTCAAAAGATGGAGTACTAAGTAATTGAGAGTATTCTTCTAAAGTAGGCGTCAACACATGTAGGCCGAACTTAAAAGCCGCAAATTGTAGATCCCAATAATGGATAAGGGCTTGAATTAGAGGCCAGTGAAGCTGGATTTGCATGAAGGATATGATCGGCCTAATCTTCTTGTGAATGTAATCATGCTTAGTGGGCGGAAGTTGATTTAATCAATCTTTCAGTATAGCCTTGGGGAAAGAGTACTTATCTAGCTGGACCTCATGGATGGGCTTAAGACTGACACTATCCTGACTTTCCATATCTATATTATATAAAACATGAAATGATGCAATTATTTACAATGAAGCTGATAAATTTACAAAAAGGTAGTATATGATATTAATAATTTTGCAATTTCTTCAAAAATTTTTATTTAAGATTACACAACCTTTTACTCACTAAGAGATAATAAAAATAAAGCACATATAATATAAGAAATAAAAATAATCACATAGAAACAATCATTAGTAAAAAAATAAAATCAAATATAAAAAATGCAGTATGCTACATACACACGTAATGCAAGAGGGGCCATCAATTAATAAATCATATGAATTATTATGAACCTACAATCAAGGAGCACCCTTATATATAAGTAAATCCGAAATGCAATTAAAAGGAAATGAAGCTCGTGAATACTTATATATAAAGGTTACTAATATTTTTAATTCCCCCTTTTGAAAAAGAACAATGAATCGACCTTAGATTAATTAGGTTTTTTCTATAATTTAAAAATGATTACACCTTTTTCAAAAAGAATGATGCAGGAGGTAGGGTCTATGGGTCTTAAGCTACGTAGCTTCAAGGATTTCCGGAGAAAAACCTGGTGGGCTACATCAAAGCCTTAGTGGGGTCGCATATCACCACCAGGCTAGGGTGAAGACTCTAACGACTTGAGGGTTAGACAATGGCAGCCTGTCTTGAGTTTTTATGATGGCACAAGTTCGACTACATCTAAGTATGCAAATGGTTATTAATAAATAAAACTCCCCCAAATCCCCAATAATGGGCCCATTAGGCCAAGTTTATTCTTAGAGGCTTACATCATTAAAACCCAGTTAATACAGCTATATTATATTATATAGATAAAAAGAAATAAAAATGAAAGCTCATTAATTAATTTTTATTTTTACATGTCTAGCCCACTATGGTCCCTAGTGGAGTCGTCAATTCTATCGAGCTGTATTTCATTCTCTTTAATTCATTTTATAATAAGTCTAACCTATTTAATATAAAATACTCGACATAAAATTAAGGAAACAATTTTCTTTAAAAAAATGTTTTTAAAAAAATTAATAAAATTAAAGTTGCTAACCAATTAAATTGGTAAAAAATGAAATGAGGGTTTTTAGGTGGGAAAATCCTAATTTGGCCACTAATTCACGGATTTTCTTAAAAAATAATTTTAAAAAATTAACTAGAAAAAACTAAGTCTAAGGCCTAACCTATTAAGACTAAGTTATCATCTAAAAATTAAAAAAAAAAATTAATGAGCTTTATTTTTATATTTTCTAAAAATACAAAGATATATATAGATGTGCAAAATATAACTAAAATGATTTTTTTAGTATTTTTTTATTACGAATTTTCAAGAAAAAGAAAATAAAAGTTTTTTTTTTATACGGTTGCCTCAGAAGTGCCTCAATACCTATTAATTGGAATCAAACCAATATATTCTTTTTTTAGAAAAGATTTACCAAGTGGATCTTTTTTAAATTTAAAAATCGAGTCAGATTTATGTTTATTTAAACATTTATTATTTTAAAAAAAGCTTAAAAAATCTAATTTCACGAATCTATTTAAAAAAAAAAAACCTAACTAACTATATCATTTTGAAATCTCTGATTTAGATTTATTTATTTATTTTTAAATCACTACATGTTAAAAAAACTTCCTAAATCTGACATGCAAGATATACTAAGATACGTATCTTTTCTGAAGATATGGATCTTGGAAAAAAGATATGTAATTTTTCAAAAAAATGCAATTTAACTAAATTAATCAAAAAATTCAAATTATCTAAAAAATATAACAAACAATATGATGATTATTAAAAAGAAAAAAAGAACTTGCACTAAAAAAACAAATTAGTAAAAATACTTAAATTAACTAATAAAATAAAATAATTAATTAAAGAAAATAATTTTTATTACTTGAACTAGTCGAGTTGCGCGTGATCGGCATGTTAATGTTGACCGTATCATGATCGTCTAGACTGCATTCGCATGCTTGGTTATGGAATTGACCATACTCGTGTAAGGCATCGTACATGGTAGTAGTGGATTGTGTTTGTGTGCAGCGTATAGCATTGTAGTGCGTGTATGATCAAGTGATCGAGTGTAGTGTGTGCTAGTGAATAATTAATGTATGTGCGATTGTGTATGTATGTAATCTGTGCGTTAGTAGAGTGCGAATGAGGGACAATGTATGTGCGGCTATGTGTAGTGCATCCATGATCGAGTGTTTTATGAGTTGTGTGTGAAATGTATCGGGTGAGTGAATGACTATGCGGATTGTGATCGTATGCGAGGGACTAGCCAAGTGAGTGTTGGCGTGTCGGTAGTAGGTCGGTGAGGTAGTGTGTAGCAGTAAAAGGTGTGTGGGACATGGGTGTTTGGTGCATCAGTACTATCATGTGTGGGCTTATAGGTGTTCAGTATGTCAATGCTATCGTGTGTGTTATTGTTCGGTTCATCGATCGTATGTGTTAGTGTTTTAGTGCTGTCGTTTGTGGATGTTTGGTAGTGATCAGTTGTGTGTGTTCGTATGTGGTGTGAATATGTGTTTGTGTGTTGTATCAGTGAATGATTGGTGGAGTGATGGTGTTGTGCGGCTATTTGTAGGTAAGATATGTGTCGTGTGGGGATAAGTGTGGTGATGTTGTATTGTATGTTAGGGATTATGAAAAACATGTCCAAACTTCACCACCGAATTTCTATTCATAAGCTACTCAATTGAATCTTTTGAATCTTTTTGGAGGAAGATTTAATTTTAACAAATCCTAGATATGAAACATACGATAATAACCGATTTGAATTTATTAAAGATCCATCGAAGATTCTAGAAACCCTATATTGATTTGGGCTTTCTATCTTTGGGCTTGACTTAATCTATCTTGATTTAGCCCAAAACACACACTAGCCCATTTAATAAATTTATTTACTTCAATATAAATTAGATAAAAAAATATTCACTTTATATTAGATTGAACTAAAAAATATTACAATGAAACCTAATTCTTTAACGATTTAGAATTTATTAAATCAAACATACACCATTATTTGATTCGACCCTAAACGACTTAACTCGACTTGACACTTTATTATTATTATTATTAATTTATATTTTCAATTTTCGTTTTTTTAATTTATTTACTTTTTATTTTTATTTTTTACATATTTTTTAACTTGACCCAATAAAAATACTAAAAAAAAGGCAAAAATAAAGTGTCTACAAAAATGAGATACCAAAATTGTACACTCATTTGCCTCGATAGAAAATTTTACCAAGATATATTCAAGAAACGAAAAATCTTTTATTTAGGAAAATTTCTAACATTACAAAGTACTTTGAACTTTCCTTAATAATTGCCCCTCATTCTTTGGTTTCAATTGAATTAACTTGGCTTCCCTTGTCTTAAACTCCTACCTCTCTTCCATTTAGACATTCCTATCAAGTTGATGCATGACCTAGCGTACTATGAAGGATCATTTACCTTAATCTCCAATCCATTTGGATTGGTAAAGCCTATTGAAGTAGCACGGCCTCAATTAGGTCTTAAATCTTGTGCTTCAATTTCTAACATTCTTCTATAGAATGACTTACCGGATACATGTGATATTCACATGGTGGGCCAAGATCTGGCCTCTACAGCTTATGTTTAGGTAGAGGAGGTACACAACTTAGCATTCTTACCTCTTTCAATTAACGAAGGAGTTGAGTTATTAGGATTAGGATTGGAGTAAGATGTCTCCTGAGCATCTTTGTTTCAAAGTCTGTTGAATTTATAGCCATTTCGAGACTTGATGAGATAATTTGGTCTTCAACCAATTTACCTATCCTTATTGCCTCTTCTATGCAACTAGCTACTGAAACTACATCTGTAAAGCTAGTGGTTAATTGCCCTAGGAGACAATTAAAATATAGCCCATTCAGTGTTTAGATAAATGCTTCAGTTAGTTCCTTCTTTGATAAGGGGGAGGTGATTTTAGCTACCGTTCCCCTCTATCTTTGGACATATTCCTTGAAGGATTCGTTGTCATCTTTCCTCACATTGCTCAAGTTCTAAATAGATGGTGCTATCTCCAAATTGAATTTGTAATGTTCAAAGAATGCTCAAGTTAGCATGTCCCATTTATCAACTTACCTTAAATCTAATTGGGCGTATCAAGACAAAGTTGGCCCAATGAGGCTATCTTGATATGTTTGAACTAATAATTGCTCGTTTTTAACGTAATAAGCCATTTTGCGTAGATAAAACTTGATGCAGAGCTTATAACACTCGGTCCTGTCATATTTCTCAAATTTTGTTACTTTAATTTTTTAAGATAAGTGTCAATATCATATGCAGAAAAGTTAGCAATGCTAACCACTCAAATCCATCATGACTCCTAAATGCCTCTATCCTCTCATCAATTTGTTAGGTCTACTTCCTTTCCTACTCTTTAAGATTGTCTTGATTGGGCCTTGAGTTGATTGGTCTTGAATCATCCTTAAAAGAGTCGGGATCTAACATTAGACTAACTTTTGGGAATTCAATAGTTTCCTTCCCATGCTAATGCTCTTTATTTGTTGGTGTTGTTGCTTTAAGCAAAGCTATGCTATCAACTATGAAGTTCATTTATTCGATCACTTTTGCTACAGTTTGCTCTAATGAACGAAGCCTTACTTTTGAAGGGTTGGTGCCATCAAGGTTGTTACTATTTCCATTAATGGCCATTGCTCCTAATAAGAATCCATACCTATTAGCAAGTCCCTTTTTTTTTTTTTTTGAAAAACCACTTTTCTTTTTAAGAGAGAAAAGGACTTATTAAAAAAAAATAGTTAGTGGAATACAAGGATAAAGCTTATTTATATAGTTTACATGTTGTGAGAAAGGAGTAGAAAACATTTCTAAGGGAATAGAAGTCTAAATATTTACAATCGATCACTAATAACCTATAGGTATTTAAAAGATGACCTATAAGAAATATAATCATAAAGATGAGAATTGACAAAAGAATGGAAAGAGTTGGAATGGAGGCATTGAGAGAAGGACTTATAAACAAAATCAAATGTTTACAATTAGAAGCATAAGGATAAGACTTTCATGAGCTTACTCGAAAAAGATTTTCCCTTTTATTTTTACTTCACAAAATTATTCAAACAAAAACCAACGATGAATGTTTACAGATAAAGACAAGAGAATGCAAAATGAAGGCATGCAAATGCAAAGAGGAGAGTCAACAAATTGACTATGATGTAACAAGAAAAGGATTTTTATTGCATCTCTTAAAGTTTCCAATACATTATCCAAAATTTATTACAAACAACCCCTAAAGTCTACATCTTCTCTTTCTTGTAGTGTCCTAGTTCCTCTGACATCCTCTTTCTCTTCTTCAACTTAGCTACCTGAGTCTTTCTAACCACTTGGGAGATATCTTCAGTATGTAACTTCTGGAAGCTCTAACCCAGTAATAAGAAGCAACATTCTCAAGTAATTCAATGATAGTAGCAAATGCCTTAATGGTGTTCATTGTCTAAATGCCCTTCTTATGAAAGAAGTCAAGTTTATGGTTTTGGCCATGGCTGATGAACCAAACCATTAGTAAGGCCATATTGGTCTTCAAGTCTCCATTCGTTTCTTCTTGGAGATAACTAAGCGATCTAGCTTGTTTAGCTAGCAACGTCACAAATGTAAAATTTTCCTTCTAAAAATTAGGTCACTAGCTCTACAATCCTATGATATATGTGAAATACCTCATTAGGAAACAAAATAGTCCCAAATGTTGCCAAGATATAAGCGTTAACTCTATGTTCCAGCCAAACTTCAAAGCTAGTACAAAAGAGTTTTTTTTTTTTTTTTTTTGTAGCTTGATGAGGTCATAAACCAAGTCAAGAGATCATCTACCCTAATAATTCTTCTATGGGGATTTGCTCATATTTTACATATTTCATATTTACGAAGGCCTAGGAGTCTATTGAAAATCTTTGTAGGCCTAGTCATGATATTTGGAACATACCCTCCGTTTCTGATAGAGGGGACTCTTAACAAATAAGAGAATTCTTCAATAGTTGGGCTTAGTTGGCATGGACCAAAATAAAAAGATTTAACTCTAAGGGTCCAAGAAGTGGACCAAAGCCTATAGTAGGGTGATATTGGCTTAAATCTTAAGTAGCGAAGGACAAGCTCGATCTTAGTTTGAATCATCTTCTGCTGTAATGGGTTGAAAAATTAGAAGCATTTCTTAAGTATTCCTCTAGGCTTGAAAGGCTCATGAATATAGATTTCTTTGAAAAAGGCTGGTGTAAGAAAGGAACTAACCATTTTCTATAAAAAAAAATATAAAAAGAAAATTACATCAAAACTATCCTATTTATATGAGAATTACATCGATAATCTACAAAGAAAAGAAAATATTTATAGGGAATAGATTAGGAAACTTCACAATTAATTTTTTTTTTTTTTTGGTCTTGCCACATCATGTTTATTCACAAATTTTGGGAAAGGGTTCGTGAATGCAATTAGGGTAGGTTCCAAAGGTTCTTAAGCTTTGCGACTTCACACGCTTTTAGGGAAGTAGTTTATTAATCACATTGAAGCTTAAGTGAGGTAGCCTAATTGGCCTTGAAAAGTAGTTACCCTACAATATCTGAAGCTCACGACAATTTAGTTTTGACTATATCTAACATATATATATGATATAATAAAACTCCCCAACATTTCCCTAATGTACCTACATGGGTTAGTACAAATATATAAAAGTAAAATATATTTATAGAAAAGAAATACAAAATGGAAAGGTATTTTGGGAAACAATTCTAATTTCAAAAATTTTAAGTGGCTAACCCTTTTGACGATCCTCAGTAGAGTCGCCAAGTTGTCAAGCTTAAATTTTTGGTTTAATTTTCCTTAATCCGATCTATATTAAACTCTATGCCTATTCAATATAGACCTTCGATTAAGAATTAAGGAAAAGTTGGTTTACTTTAATAAAAGATTTGGAGTCACCACCTAACTAGGTGAAACTTGTCAACCTAGCCATTGGTTTTTGAAAACCAAATATTTCAACTCTAGGGGCTGACCTATTAAACTCTAACGAGTACTACTTTTAACCTTCCCAATTTAGCTTTATATTTCAAAATACCCTTTTAAGTTAAAAGAATAATTCTATATTCACAAATGAAGAAAGTTAAATTTATTAACAAAAAAAAAAAGGAAAAAAATTCCTTATTTTAAGTCACTCCGTAAGTACCTACTTACCCTCTAATAGGGATCAAACTTCCCATAGTTTAGTTTGAAAACATTAGCGGGTTAAGTTTATTTTAACTTAAGAAAATGGTCGAGTTTAGGTTTTCACCCATTTAATTTTGTTTAAGAAAAATCTAGGAACAAAAGGTCTTAATTTGACTTTCGTTAATTTTTCAAAAATTCTAGGTTGACCTAATTTCAAAAAGGGTTCTTTCATTATTATCTCTCTATTTTTTTTTACTGAAACATTTTATAAGTAAAAAAAAGTGCTAAATTATTGTAATTTCCTTTTTTTTATATCTTTTAAAGAAAATAATAATAATAAAAGAGAAGTAAATTTTGATGGAGACTCTTAAATTAGCCCAATTCATGAGAGTAGAATTCTTCTTTTTTAAAAAAAGAATAGAAGATAAGAAGCAAAATAAAATTAAAATAAATAAATAAATAAAACAACTAAATAATACATATATGAAGATAAAGGAAAGAAGGGTTAAACTTAGATGTTGGCAAGGGTACGGAGCTCTAAGGAAAGAATTGGGTCTCTAGGTCTTTGTAAGGAGAAGAAGAACAATAGCAATAGGCTTAATGTAAGTCATTTCACGCATCAACGGTGGCTATTTTGGTAGTGGACTCATGAGTTTTCTTTATTGGAAATAGTGAGGGTAGAATCGACGCCATAGCTAACGGTGGCCGTTTTAGTGGTGGTATAAGGTAGAAGGTGGCGGCAATTGTTTGGATGGTGCGGTTGGTGGTCGTTGGAGGTGAAAGGGATGTTAGGTCATAGGTTTTCAATGGTGATGGAACTCGTGATGGTCTAAAATTTGAGTTAAAATGCCTAAAAGGTGGGGTTTTGAGTGGTGGCATGAAGGTTTAGTTTACTCATGGTGGTTGAAGTGCTTATAAGTCACGATAGAGCTTGAGATTAGTGGCTATTGGAAGCCTCGAGCTCCAAGAACACCACTATAGTGTTGGCTTCCTTTGGCAACGGTTTTCTAAGCAAATGGAATTAAAGAGAGAAGGTATTGCACCAAGTAGGGTTTTAGTGAGAGAAAGATCGAATTTGACCTTGTATGGAGAATGCTGAGTGATTCTTGATCTTTAAATCAAAATCCCAAGCCACCTTTTATAGCGTTTTAGCAAGAAACAAACATGGCAACTCCTAACCACAATGAATTCGAAACATAAAGATGAGCTAAAGATTGGGCAAGAAATTAGAAATCAAGCTCATTACTGAGTATTTTTCTAGTCAAAATTGATGTATTTATATTCAAACTTACACAAAAGATACAATGGAAGCTTTAATTTCCATCATTAAAGCGTAAATCAAGCTTGGTTCAAACATGTACATTCAAGTTTTTTTTTAATTTTCAAACCTATTTTGACCCCTTTAGTGAATGAATGTAGACAAGATTTTGTACTCAATGCGAAGAATCCTAAGTCCATTTTTCAATTTCACCATTATTTTGGTGAAATTGCAAAATTAAAGGGACAAAAAATGAGCTGAAACACAACTGATTAAGCTAGGAAAATAAGGGAAGAAACTGGGAATCAAGGAAAGAGAAAGAAAGGAATGGGAAATTCGGACCAAGCATGTGCATACGAGCTCAACTTGGTGCATGTAAGTCACGTGCTCAACGAAAACGTGAAAGCCGTGGACTGAGGTCCATATTAAGGGCCTTTAGCCCTGTTTTCAATTACACAGACTAAGTGCCATTGGGTTCAACCCTTTACTTTTAAAAATAATAATAATAATAATAATAATATTAAAAAAGAAGAAGAGAGAAAAAGAAAAAAAAATAAAAACAAAATTAAAATAAGCACTAAATTGAATTTGGCCCTAATTCATTTTCTTAGGTATTTTTTCAATTTTTTATTTTTATTAATTTCCTTTTTTTTGTATTTTTTAATTAGGACCCCTTTTCCTTTATCTTAAAATATATTACAGGATAAGAAAAATGAGGTGCCTACATATACCAAAAGATTCGAAAGTTAAGAAGGTGATTTTGGAAGAAGTGTATAGTGCAAGATATTCCCTACACTATGGAAATAGTAAGATGTACATGGACTTGAAGCATAAATTTTGGTGGATGGGAATGAAAGGATATGTAGCACAATATATATCACATTGTGTAACCTGCTAGAAGGTGAAGGTTGAAAATCAAAAACCGAAAGGATCATTACAACCTTTACCTATACCCAAATTAAAGTACGAGCACAAAACAATGGATTTTGTGAGTAAGTTACCATAGACATTGAGATAACATGATATGATATTCATTGTAGTAGACAGACTCACAAAATTAGAACATTTCATAGTCATAAGACAAATGGTGACATTCTCTCAACTGGCAGAAATGTGTGTCAAGGAGATAGTTCATTTGCATGGTGTTCCAGTGTCCATAATATTCGATCATGATTCTCGTTTTATGTCTCAATTTTAGCAATCTTTGCAAGCAAAAATAGGAACTAAGCTAAACTTTAGTATTGCTTATCATCCTAAGAGTGATGGCCAGTCAAAGCAAACAATCCAAGCATTGGAAGATATGCTAAGGGCATGTGTAATGGATTTTAAAGGTAGTTGGGATGATCATTTGCCATTAGTAGAATTCACCTACAATAATAGTTATCATAGTACTATCCACATGGCTCCATATGAAGCATTGTATGGACGTAAGTATAGATCACCAATTTATTGGGATGAAGTAGGAGACAAGCAAGTCATTGGACCATCAATGTTGCAAGATCTTAAGGTAAAAGTACAAATACTTAGGGAGCAAATGCAAACTACCCAAAGCCGATAAAAAGTTACATGGATGTTAGAAGAAAGCCATTAGAATTCTATGTAGGTGATTGGGTATTCTTGAAGATATCACAAATGAGGGGTGTGAGGTGATTTAGTATATAAGGGAAGTTAAGTCCTTGGTATGTTAGGCCATATCAAATTAAGAGAAGGATTGGGAAAGTTGCCTATGAACTTAAATTATCCAATGAGATGGCAAGAATTCATAATGTGTTTCATGCTTTAACTTTGGGAAAGTTTGTAGGTGATCTAACAACGATATTTGATGTACCTTCGGTAGAGCTAAAAGAAAACCTTACAAATATAGAGCATCTAATTCGTATTTTGGATACAAAGGTTTAAAGATTAAGGAACCAAGATATTGAATATGTAAAGGTCCTATGGAGTAAACACATCACTGAAGAAGCAACCCGGGAATCTATCGAGTCAATGAGAACCTAGTACCCTAAACTATTTATGCCAAGTTAGCAATCTTATCATTGATCGTTCTTTTTACTAGAATAAGGTTAGGAATATATGTACCTCAACTCATAGCTAAGTTTTGAGGATGAAACTTTTTATAAGGGAGTAGGATGTAATATCCTAAAGTTTCGAACTAATATGATAACCTTAGGTTCCGAGCGAGTTTTGTACTTTTATAGTACAAATTCCAAAAAAATATACTAAAATGGTGCATCCCGAAAAAATTTTATGAAATTAGTATTATTCATTGATTATTTGAATTGAAGGCGCGCTTGGAGAGCGTACCTTCCAGTATTACGAAGAAGGTACATAGGGTGATCGCGCCTTCCTCACTATAAAGAAGGCGCAAGAAAGAATGCTCCTTCAATGTTGTAAGGAAGGCACGATCCCTCCACGTGCCTTCCATTCACTATAAATACCCCGCTTCCGCCTTCTCTCCTCATTTGCATTACTTCCAAACATCAAAAACTCTCAAAACCTTTGATATTCTATCTTGAAGTAATAGTTTGGCCTTATTTTCTCTCTTCGAGCAGCAACATTATCAGCAATAATGTATGTAAATATCTACCATCTTTGTTTCGCAATAATTTTTTTTTAACTTATTAATTACGTTGTATTTACAACTATATTTATGTTATCCATGTGAAATGTAATTATATGATAATTTTTTTAGTATTTATATTTTCTTAATATGCATGTTTAATTTTGTTTATTATTCTTAATTTTGTGTTATTTATAATTTTTGTAGTCATATAAGTTGTAGTGGATATGTAGAAATATATATCTATGCGAATTGTATATAGTATATGATTTTACCGATATATTAGTTACACCATACTAAGAAATGAAATCGTGTAGAAGATTATAGTTATAATATAAGATAAACTGGTCTACATAGAAGTGTAATCGTGTGAGTGCAATGAGACGCTCCACCGAGATGAAATTGTGTGGGTGCGATAAGACGGTCCGTCGAAAAATGACGTCGTGTAGGAGCGCACAAGTTATAGTGTGAAGTTATAGAGTGTGATAAGATGCCCAACGAAGTCATGTGGGAGCTTACAGCTATAGTGTAAATTTATAGAGTGTGATAAGATGCTCCACTAAGAAGTAAAATTGTATGGGTGCAATAAAATGCCCCACTAAGATGAAATTGTATGGGTACGATGAGACACCCCGCAGAAAAACGAAGTCATGTAGAAGCTTACAGTTATAGTGTGAATTTATAGAGTGTGATAAGATGGCCCATCGAGAAGTAAAATTGTATAGGTGCAATGAAACGCCCTATCGAGAAATGAAATTGTATGGGTGCTATGAACCATGCAAAATTGTATGAACTTTACTGATTTTGTCATTCATGATTCAACAGGTTGTTAATGGCTAATTACATGAAGATAATTGTGTATATGGGTGGGAATATTGTAAATGGAAGTAACGATCCACAATATGACAAGGACCTAGTAAAAAAGTTGAAGATGAGGAAGGATTCCAACTACAACAATTTTCTCCAGCAGATCTGTACGAGTATCAGAGTTAATCTTTGTGGGGTTGAGCTTGTTCATCGACATCCTTGTTATTATGAGGGAGGTGTTTCGTATACTTTGATGGCCATTACAAATGATGATAATGTAGAAAACTTTATAGAAATGGTCGACATGTTTGGAGAAAACCAGATACAAGAGATATATATTAGGGTTTCCAGTCAACCTAGCAAGACTATTGCCAATAAAACTTTACGGGTTAGATCTTCTAGTTTTCCTCAACCTCATGTGTAGTAAACCAATGAAGATAACCCTTCATATAATGAACCGGAAACTTATCCAGTTGAAGACCCCACTTTTGGTGAGGGTGGTGTGGATAAAGAGGCAATTGATACAGAAATAAGGTTAATCTTACAAGATGACCTGGGTTACGACCCTAATGAAGATATGATTCCAATGGGACTTAGAACTGAGGTTAAAGGGGGGCATGTAGGGGTAGAATATGAAGTAGATGAAGAAATTGTGGAGGTTGAAAACACTGTAGATTATGCGGCCACATCAAAGTATATATCGAGTAGCATTCCATCCTTTCCTCAGTTTACTACTAGCCAGGGGATTGGGATGGCTCCCTAATATAATTAGTTTAAGATGCCAACATCCCAAGTTAGAGATTCAATTCCATATATCAACATTGGTGGTGATAGTGCTTATGTGGGATTTGAGGAAGGGATGGAGGCGGAAAGTAGTAATCAAGTTGATGGCATGGATTTATTTGTTAGACAACGCTTCAATATGAAGAATGAGCTTATTAACACCGTCAAAAGATATCACATTAACAACCATTGTGACTACTATATCGATCAATCAAAACCAAACCTATAGGCCATTTGTTGTAGAGACAAGGATAGTGGAGGCTACGGGCATCGTATAAAAGTTTAATGAGGCTATTCGTCATAACAATTCTTAAGGGTCCACACACTTATGTCAACCTCGATGTGATGCAAGACCACAGACAGATTAATAGTAGACTTATGGCCAATTAATTCATCACTAATGTTAAAGAGAATGCTGATATAAAGATTACCGACTTGCAAGCAAACATTTTAAACATGTTTAGCTATAATGTGACTCGAAAGAGAGTTTGGGATGCAAAGAGAAAGGCTATGGAGATGGTATATGACAATTGAGAGAAAGCATACAATGAGCTTCTTATTTTGTTAAACGCAATCAAGATATCAAATCCTGAAACTAAGGTGGTGTGGCGATGGAGGGGATACCCTAAGCCTAGTGTTTCGACAATGAAGTGGGTCTTCTGGACATTTAGTCCGTAAGTATATGCATTCAAGTATTGTCGACAAGTAGTTTGTATTGATGGTACATTTCTGTATTGGAAGTATGGTCATGTACTATTAATTGCTTGTTTTATGGATGAAAATAACTGTAGTGTCCCTTTAGCATTTGCGCTTGTTGATAAGGATTCTATAAAGACATAGGATTGGTTTCTTAAAAGATTAAAGCAATTCGTTGTGAATGGTCGGGAAGAGACAATTTGCCTAATTACGAATAGGCACTTAGGTATAAAAAATGCACTCGATAAAGTAAAAGCTAGCTAAAGGGAACCATTTGCAATTTGGAGATGGTGCATATAGCATGTTGCTAGCAATTTCAATAAGACACACAAGAACCAATTGTACAAGAAGCTTGCTACTGTTGCTGCTATGCAAGTACAACCTAGGAAATTTAAATACTTAATGAATCAGATGGTGCAAGTTGAGGAGGACTCCCCATCATAGTTTTCATTGTTTGATAACGGTTTTTATTGGTTCGGATATATGACATCTAACATCGTTGAGAGCTACAATGCCATTTTGAAAGGTTATAGAGGATTACCTCTAACTTCGCTCGTGAAGAAAATTTTCTATAACCGTATCGATTATTAGGAAAGAAGAGTTGAACAAGAAAGGGAAGGAATGGACGCGGGGCAAGTGAATACGAAGTATGCTTCATAAAAGCTAAACATGTAGGCCAAGCGAGCTCCAACGCATTCTATCAAGCAATATAACTGTAACAACGGGATATGGGAGGTGAAGACAAGCTATAGGGACAAAGCAAATGGAGTGATGAAACGAGGTGGATGAACACATATTGTAGACACTAATAGAATGACGTGTTCATGTAGGAAATGGCAAATCTATAGAATCCCGTGCTCACATGCAATAAGGGCACTTAATTTTATTTGAGTTACTATTGGCTGGTACACTAGCGTATGGTATATGTGGTCCCATCAGTTGGATGTTTACACTAGACACTTCATGCCAATAGGTGATGAGTTAAATTGGCCCCGCTTCTATCACCTGTTCCTCATACCCAACAAGAACCTAAAACGTAGTTTAGATAAACCAAGGAAGAAGAGATTCCATATAGAAATGAACTTAAGGGAGAAGGTGTTCTCAACTTAATAGAAACGATATAGATAAACATACAAGTGTTTTTTTCTTACATTAAATTACATATCATATGATGTTATGCTTTTATAAGTCAATGACACAACATACTTTTCTATTGTTTTGTAGGTTAGATGAATCCAAGACTGAGTGACCCATAGGTACTGCATAGACAGGGACAACATTGATCACAAGACGTATGGGACCGTTGGGTATGTTTTAACATTAAATCATATATTTATCTGTACAATTCAGTAATTTTATAGTGCTGTACTGAAATTGAATCTAATATTACAGGAAGGTGAGCACATTACAGTTCGTTAAGTGGAGTCCAAGCAACGAAAGGGCACGTCTCAGATGCCATTGGATGATCACTTCATGACCTACCTTGCTGATACTGGTTTCTTAAGGGTTGCACAGCTGCCATTCATACAGATTGATCATCACCTCATCACAATGTTAGTCGAGAGGTGGAGACCCGAGACTCACACCTACCATATGGCACACGGGGAGATGACAATCATATTATAGGATATAGAGGTTCTGTTTGGCCTTCGTATAGATGGGGTTGCAGTGATTGGGCTTACATAGTTAGTATGGCCTTAGATAGCTAAGGGATTGCTAGGAGACTACCCCACCGATAGTACTAGCAAAGGGGGATGCGTTAATTTGCATTGGTTACGAGATAGATTTAACGTTCTTCCTACAGGTGCAAATGAGGAGACCATTCGTCGATACACCCGTACATACATTCCGTAGTTATTTAGTGGATTTTTATTTGCAAATAAATCTTTGTCTCTCGTTCATATGATATTCCTACCCATCTTGGAGTATTTCCTACATGCAGTGACGTTCAGTTGAGGATCAGCTTATTTGGCTTGGCTATATCGCCAACTATATGGGGTAACACAATCAGGAGCGTAGGAGATTAGAGGCGTCACCATATTACTGCAAATATGGGCATGGGATCATTTCCCCCGCATTGCACTATAGACCAAGTCCGACTTTACCATACTGGAAGGTTTACCGCTAATTACTAGGTAAGCTATATCATGAGACACTATACATTATGCTACGCATGTTGTAGATGCGTACGAGATGGCATTTGATTTGTAGATGACTAGACATGTATGTACTTCTTCAATTTTGTTTCTGTTGTTGATCTTTATTGAAAAATTAAGGATTATTAATACACTTTCTTTCCAAATGCATTGTGGGTCATGTGGAAGCCGTACCCAGGTGATCTTATTGATCTCCTGCCGCCATTTTGTAGGGCCGGTTGAGCTATCTGGGCAACCAGGGTTCCACTGATATGTTTCCACATTATGGAGTTCTATTTCCCTGGCCATGTTGTACAGTAGTTTAGAGGATTCCAGACAATACCGATCGACATTCATACAAGTGACGAGCTACATTATATTAACCTTAGAGGTAGGACAAACATAGATTGGTCGGTCACTCATCAAGCATACATATCAACCTAAATAGACCGCTATGTATGGGTTATCGATATTCAGGGACTAAGGGATATTGATTTAACTTACCATGACTAGTATAGGATTTATACACGTCGATATATTACCCATCATAGGGCTGTGATGGGATACTTAGTAAGGTTTCCTTTCATTTATCTTATTTTATTTTTTCACAAAGCAATCTATATGAATATAACTTGAACTTTTTCATTAACTGTAAGTGGATACTTTACGTCGAGTGAGGTTAATAGATGATGTCCATGCTGCTCATCATATCATCAATAGTAAACTTCACCATATCGAAGAGTATGGTGGTTTGATATTATTTTCCGACCAACCAATTGACCCAGCCCCTACACTTACCCCTCCACCGTGTGCAGGACCTAGAGTTCGCACGAAAGGCCGTCGACTAGCACAGGTACGTGGTCGAGGACACGATGCTAATTCTATGCCATCGAGATCTCGCCATTCCATCGACTTAGTGCACCACCTGCTTATACCTCTAATTCGAGACATACCTCATTCGATACTCCTGATCCTTACATGTATATGTATCCGCAGTCGATACCGCTAGCTCCCCGTAAACGTCGTACAAGATGATCTCAAACAATACACATAGAGGAAGCCGACACCTAACTACCACCATTACCACCTACTATAATTCCTTAAGTAGATTTCGCTGATACTCTTCTACAGCCATCTGAGCCTTAGCCATCTAGGGGTCCATCCACTCGCAGACCATCATTACTAGTTAGTTTCAAAAAACAATTAACTAGATTTAGAAAGTAGTTGTAAATTACTATATTTATATTACTTAGTTTGTTTGTTATGTATTATCAACATTTATTACTTATTGTGTATATGGTTTTTATAAATTATTTTTCATATTATATTGCTATTTTCTTAATACTGATTGTTTATTATATATATATATATATATATATATACATACTTATTCTTTATACTATAGCTGCTTTTAATAAGTTTAGTTGGTAAATTAGTGAATCATTCAAGTCAACCCGTTCCACTAATACTTCTAGTAGGAAGTACACTTAAGGAGAGGCAATGTAAAGAGTAAATTTAACTTAAGAGTGAAATTGGTAACTAACTTGTTGTTTTCAAAGTATTTAGCTAAGAATAATGTTAAGTGTTAACTAAATGTGCATAATAGTGACATTTAAGACATGTACTACTGGATATTGAAGACATACGAAAGGATGTACATCTATATAACAGCTTGACTAGTTAAACAAAAAAAAATTAAAAAAAATAAATTAACATCGAAGGCATGCCTTTTTAATATAATAGTTTTTCTAATTAGATAAAGAAAGAAAAAAAAAATTAAACTAAAGGCACCTACGTGGAACACGCCTTCGTTGCATACTAGTGGCATGGTCTTGCATATTGAAGGCACACACCATCTTTGCACCTTCCTTACACCTTAGAAGGCATGCTCTCTAAGCGCGCCTTTAGTTAAAATAACGATGAATAATGAAGGCGCATGTTTTACGCGTGCCTTCACTATACTAGTTTTGTAAAATTTTTTCAGGATGCACTATTGTAGGATTTTTTTTTTTTAATTTGTACCTTAGAAGTACAAAACTCGGTTTCGAGCCCCCAATTTTAGGACATCAGGCAACGTTATTCATCTTAATTCAAACTTCACGATAAGATTAGAAAAGTTAGAAGAAGCATCCTAGTAAAGTCAATTTCTCAAAATAAGATATATAAATGGTTTAATTTAATAAAAACATCAATTTATAGATAAAGTCAATACTTATCGAAAATGTGAAATTCGAGCTTTGAGATACAGTGAGATATTAGAGATATGTTAATTAACTTATAAAAAAAATAAATAAAGTGGAATTATATATAATACATATGTATTTATATGGAATGTGCATTATATTTATTAAATATGTATGTATAAAAATATAAAATTGTGGATAAATTAATATAAAATAGATGAAATTATCTAGAGAATGACTTGATGAGTCATCAAAATGATGTGGCAACCTAGGATCAGCTTGGAGTGATGAGTTGATAGCCTAAATACAAGAGAATGCTATGTAACATGTTAGATAAACACAAAAAACTACATATAAACCACAAATTGACATGTGACATGATGACTAATCAACCCATCCATCCCTAAATCTATAAATAGACCCTTAACTCTAGAAATTAGACATTTTAGCAAACCAAATTTGAGTAACAAAAATTTAGGAAAAATAATTTAAAAATAAATAAAAATAGGGGAAAAACAAAGCACAAACTAGTCACGTGTAGTTCACTTAGCATCCAACAACCTAACTTGAAGTCACTTTAAGGTTCAAACGTCCACCGTGAGAGGAATTGTTCCAATAAGGTTTGGTAACCCGAAGGTAGCTGAATGTTGCTGGTTTAGGTAAACCAAAATTCTGCCCAAAGCTTGTCTAATTTTGTAAAAATATCAAATGATGTTAATTAATTATGGAAAAACATTTCCTAAGTTTATTTTATATATAGATTAATATAATAATTTTATTTTAATTAAATAATTAGTGTAATTATATGATGCTTAAGGAAATGCCCTATTTAGGTTCATGTAAAAATTAAATAGATTTTTAGAAATATTAAACATTGTTATTTCGAGTTGAATTTTTTTATATAATATGTTTAATATAGGCATTTAATTGTGGTAACAATAATTTTTGAAAATAATCGTGTTTACTATTTATTATAATTATTTTGAACAAAACTAACAATTTTGCTGACTTATTGAAATAATTGGTTTTTGAAAAAATTAGTTAATGAGCCCTACATATTTTGACTTTGGGAAGCTTATAATGATGTTTGGAACAATAGATTTTTATTTTACATATAAATTTTTCTATTTAGTTAATTTTTCATAATTTCGAGTGAAAAACACTAATTTTATGAATAGAAGCGATAAGCTAATTTAGTGAAACCAATAGTTAGTATTAAAATTAGATATTTTTGTGAGTCCATAACACTTTTCATGAAATTAATTGGGATCCTATAATATTTACTGTATATTTTCCTAATATAAGTCTATATATTATCCTAATATATAAAATAGTAAATCATATTATTAAGATACTTGCTAAGATAATGGAAGATTAGCATTTTTGCATATACAGCAGACACTAGTCAAGTTTGGGAAGTGTGATTTTTAGGATTTTTAATTTGGAATTAAAGCCTATTTAAGTTAATTACGAAGTTACGATAATATATGATCGAGTTGGTAATGAGAAAAGCGTATTTTTAGGTTTATAACCATATTGATCGGTCTTATTTCTTAAAATATCTTAATAGCAATTGAAATAAAGATCGTAACGATATAAAGTTTACTAAAATAGAATAAAAATGAATAAAATATAGTCAAACAAAGTTTAAGAATGCAATAATGAAAGAATAAGCTAATGTAAGTTTATAAGGTTTAGTTTCGACCCATAGTTAACTTGGGGGCTATATTTATTTTTCTAGTTATGATAGGTGAGGAAGGACCATGTTGTGAAGCTTAGGATTTGCACTACTATCAAGCCTTGGTAAGTGGATATTTCTATTTTTGTACAAGTAGACCTATGTCTACTTGACTTGGAGTTAGTTCTGTCGTAGCTACAATTGCGTACTTGATTGATTGGCTATGTAATGCTATTAAATGTGTATTAATTGAGTGAGTTGTTTCCTCATGCATGATTGATTTGTGGAGGCATTTTAATGCTTGAAAAACTTGGAAAATTGAACTATCCTTCTAAGTGTTCACCTAAGTGAACCCTATATAAAGGAATGAATTATAAAATTTATATAGAAACCTAGAGTTCTATTAATTGAGATGTTTATAATGCAGGAACTTGAGATCCATGCCTCATATTAGGTCGTTATCTTACTTGTTGTATTCATGGCACAAAAGGACCTATGGGTCAAGTTTCTAAAAACTTGGGTATTGCTAGGCTAGGTTTTGAGCATATGGATTTACATTGCTTAATAAATTCTTGCCACTTGATGTGGTTTCAGCTAGGCCGATTAAATACTAGATTTTGGTAGTTTCTTGTTGCCTTAGGTTCCTAGACTTTGTTTCAAAATGCCTAGGAGTGTCGACTAACCAGATGAGAGCTAAGCTAGGCTAGGATATCAGTACCGATACATGTCATGTGCAAGAGTATGGTACGTATTCTCTGTATAAACATATTATCTTGGTAATTTTGGATATGGAATTGAATGCCTTATGATAATGATGGTTGTAAATGCCCATTACACTTGTTCAATGTTTTGTTTTTATCCACTCTCACTTAACTTATTGAGAGTTGAGGTGATACTTGTATATTCTCGTGCTTTGAAGAAAATTGATTGGTCATCGCCATTAGCTAGGGAAAAGATTTTTGAGAGTATATAGGATAGAGTCAGCTACTTTTGGTAAAAGCCTTGTTCTATTTTAGTCTTGGTCCCAAGAAGGATTTGTACATATGCAATGGAAGGAAGAAAAAAATGTACTATATTTTGAGTTTAGTTATGTTTAGAGGTTGTACATTTTTTTTGTTTTTTTTTTCTTTTTTTTTTGTAAACAGGCATAAAGTTGAACTTCATTATAGTACTCTTTTATTATAAATAGTACTTTTGTTGAATGTAAATAGGTAATCTTATATGATGGTACACATGTGCTATATTGGGATGTAACATCTAGTGTTTATTATGAACTAGCAGTATAAATTAACTGACCTGCATGTCAATGTTTCACAATTTATTTCATGAAGTCTTCATTTATTTAACGTCTTTTATGTTATGCTCTACTTTATTTTGGTGTTCTTTGTAATGATTTGAATGTAATTCGAAAGATATTAGACCTAAAAGTCCTAATTAGCTTACATTAGTGCCCATGGTTAATGGGCTACCTTTCAATCTCTTTTACAACGAAAACATTAAGATGCCTCTAAGCCTTGTTCACAAAGGAAGACAAGTAAATCACAAAGTGCCAATCCCTAAGTCCTATATTCGATAGAAAATGGATATTCATAAATCTCTAAGTCCAGAGAAGTACTTGAAGGATGAGATATAAAGCCTTAAACTTTTTTAAGAGTGATAGGCATAAATGTTATGAGTCCTAAGAAAGGACGACAAGCTATTTAAGGAAGCTCTAAGTCATTAATTGATGATAAGCATAATATTCTAAGTCTAATAAATAGACAATGAATTACTACAAACTTAAAAACACTCTAAGTCTAACAAATAAATGATGAGCTGCTTAATTGGCCTAAGCCATCGAATGATGACAAAGGCTACACTCTAAATCCTGCAACCAATGAGGATAACAAGCTACTTGGAAGCTTTAAGCTACTAATTAGGCATGACCATAGTGCTCTAAGTCCAATTGAAAACAGGGGCAATGGGTTAAACAGAAGCCCTTGGTTTCTCAATAGCAAATTAAAAGGGCCTTTAAAAGTCATAAAGTAAATACAAACAATATATCAGCAAATGCCTAAGTTAATGAGTAACCATAGGCAAAAACAAAGACAAGCCAAATGTTAATGCGATGAGTAGAAAATAAGTAAGTCCTTATAAAGACTAGCAAAATTTCAACAAGTTGTCTATACATCAAGGTAAGGTCAGCATACCAACCTAGAGAAAATAAAGAAGCAAATAAAACAACACTTCAGTTCTTCGCACTTGAGCGATCGGAGACTGGAGTCTAGTTAGCAACAGCTTATTTGGGATCAAGAGGGGGATCGAAAGGAAGGTTTGAAACCGGTACATCTTCAGGAATAGCCATATAGGTATTGATGCCTTCGATAAGGGGGTCATCTACCTTGGTTTTAGCAACACTTTCCTCCCCTGGAGGAACCTCTTGCTTTCGACCTTACTTATCTATAAATCACTTTTGTTTCCTTTCAAGGACAGAGGACTCTAACCTTATCAAAATCTTCATACGAGGTCAGGCACAAATGTAGAATCACGCATCACCCCTCTTAATGGTAAAAAAGTAACAGAATAAAGTCACTGTAGCTCTAACTTCTAAGTCCTCACAAATGCACTCAAAAGCAACTAAATTCAAGGAGTACATTGGAAATTAAGCCTCAATGCATTAAACTCCTTCTATATCATGCTAGCAACCCCATTAAGGCTCAGATCATACTCAATGCCAAAATATAGAGGAATGGCTTGGGTGTTACCTTCATCATCTACTAGGTACTCATCGGACAAAAGTTTTCTAATTCTCCATGACCTAAGAGCACAAACCCTAACTAAGCTAGTAATTCTTGATAGATCCCATGGGCAATCACTCTCTATGTTCACTATATTGATGGGTTCTTCTTAAGGAGGTGGATCACTTCCCATGCATACAGTCGTTAATTCCTGGCTTCGTTATTAGGCACAAGTTGAGTCGTATGATTGAGTGGAAGACATGGTCATCTAGATGATGTGATTGAAAGAGGAGGAAAGAATTAAAGTATGGATGATGTAGAGATTGGCTAAGCAAAGAGAGCAAGGGAAGAAATTGTGAGACTGAAGTGGCCGAAGAAACAAAGTGCGAAAAAGGATTGATGGGGCATATACTACTCTAACAAGCAAGTGTACCTAGTCAAGTTATAATAAAGATTAAAACGGATGTTGAGACCAAGTATCGATTTCACAAGGAACTAGTTATATGAGTATATCTAATTATTTTTAGCAACAATTCCCTTTAAATTATTCAATTACCTAACTTCTAACAATAAAGATTTAATAGAATAAACTAAAAATAGAAAATGGAGATTGCAATAAAAATAAAATATTAAACTAGCAAAGAGAAGTAAAGCAACCAAATTAAAACAATTAACAAAATAACTAAATAACATAATAACATAAATAACATAACAAAAATTAATTAGTAAAGAAATGACATTTTTCCTTAGTAAATCTTTATTGTTGTTTACTACCTAGTTCTAGGGAATTTATTCAACCTCAATTGCCATATTGGATCATAGAGATTCATAATCCTATTCTTAAGGAGATCTGATTTTGAATTAGCCGGACTCACATCTCTAGCTAATTCCTAAATCCCGAAACCCTCTTAACCCAAATCGCTTTTGAATAGAGTGTTGAAGGATTGCATTAAGAACTTGGATCTTACTATTGCCCTAATCTGGAAAAATTCAACACCTAATCTCATAACATATTAATCTTTTCTAATTGCACTTGTCTATTTACTACAGGTTTTGCCTCTCTACAATAAAGTCAGAAATTAAATTAATAACTAAATTAATAATCTAGATAAATATTAATTTAATGACAATAAAAATGGTGTAATTAGATCGCAATAAGCAAAATCATAAATTGAATTTAATTAATAAGAATCACCCTTTAAACATAAGGTTCAATAACGATTTACTAAGTAATTTAAAAGAAAGATATGAAAACCAAAAGAAAAGAGAAGAATGGAGAAGGCCCCTTGATAAATCTAAAAGCTACAAATTAATGCTCAAGGGGCTCTCTTTATCTGTCCCTGCTAACCTAAAGCCTATATGTCTATTTATAAGAAGTAAACCTAAGATTATAATGAAAACATAACAAAAATAGAAGATTTGGAAATCACTGCATCTCTATGCTTGAAGTACACGATCATGGTTGTTGGGAGTGTTCTTGTTGTTAAAGCGAAAACTTCCATTTTCAAAGGAAATTCATGACAATTAAGGACCACAGGTGTAGTCCTCAACCTTGATCTCTTATAGACTTTGTTTCTCGCTTAAAAGTCCTCCACTTTACTTCTTGATCTATGCTTTTGCATCATTTAAGCTTGAAATTGCATAACAATCCTTCAAACTTCATCAAATGTTCTTGAAGTCCCTAAAAATAATAAATATGCAAATTAAGCTCAAAATATCATAAAATTAACAAGAATAAAATCTAAATCAAGACAAAATACTCATAAAGAATATGTACTAAATTCCTATCATCAAGGAGTCAAGGAAAAAATTGGAGTTAAGAGGATGAAAAAAGATGGAAAGTTTGAAAAATAACCTTAGGATTCGCATGATGAGCAATTACGAATCATGCTTGGCCTAATTATGCGAAGTAGACAGAGATCGAATGGTCACAATTAAATTAAAATATCAAGGCTGCGCATAGGGCTTTGACACAATCACACGTTTTCTGATGGCAGAGACATGAAGCATCATTGAATAGACACAAAACTTCCCCAGTAAGCCAAATGAAAGGAGAATTAGGTTTGAGCAAAAATGTTATGACCTAACGAGTGAGGTCAGAACAACTAGCTCAACTATGAGAAAGGTCAAACATTTAAAATTGCCATTTATGCTGAAAAAGGAAGATCGTTCCAATAAAATGCTTTTCCTACTCTTGATTAAACTCATCAAAGAGAGTCAGGGGGCAAATGTTGATAGACAATTTTCCCCAAGACATTTAGAACAAAGTCCGACCTAAAGTGACACATATCTAACCTATTGATTCACATTCATCACCTTCTATGCCATACTCCTAACCTCTTTATCTATTGCAACTCAATTCTAAAGAGCTAATCAACTTGAGAAGCCTAAGAGTAGATCAAGTTAAATAGTCAAATTAGCATCCATTAGCTTAGCTAAACAACATGGAGCTTACTAAGACTCGGTCAACCAAGGGGAGTCCGAATTTGAACAAAGGGTACAAATAGTTAAGGTATTTGCAAGATTAACCACCTACTAGCCACTAGGATGCCATCCATGTTCCTTAAAATTAAGGAGTAGTCCTAAATTCAAATAGGACACATGTATGTATTTTGGAGATAATCGTCAACTATCAATACAAACCGATGTACATTTATAAGTCTCTTCTAGCCATTTTATACTTTGCTTCCTCTCTTTTATTCCACTCTACTACAGCATTGGAATGGTTATGCAAAAGTTGTCCCTATATACCCATAGCTCAACTTCTTTTGTTTTGTAGAGTTTTTACGAGACAAGTATCCAAAGATTTGGTGAAACCAATTTTCACCATCAACAAATAAGACCAGGATAAGTATGTAAAATACCTAAATTGGCCCTTATCAACAAACAAACTTTTGTAGGAAAAAAAAAATTGCAATATCTTCTTCTTCAAGAAGAACCTAACCCTAAGTATGCACTACGGAAGGATTGAGTGAGAGAGAAGGAGAGATTGAGACGGAATTGAACCCTAGCCCAATTTGAATAAGCAGAACCCTAACCCTAATTCAAACAGATAGAACCCTAAACTCAATTCAAGAACAAACAGATATCCCCTCCTCTAAGCAAAACCTAACCCTAATTTGAAACAATAGTCTAATCTCTAGTTTCGAATTTTCGATTGGAAACCCTAACACCAATTTCGTGTCAAGTATGAGAGGAGCATAGATAGTAAGATCTAAAAGCCTAACCCCAATTTTGCATAGAGAGATCTCTATCTTGAGGCTTTTTAGGTGGTCGTTGTGTTCAATTTTGGGTAGTGGTTGTAGTCACAAGGCGATTAGTAGAGGAAGAAGATAGGCAAAGAGAGAGAGAGGGAGGGGGAGAGAGAGACCATCAAGAGAGAAAGATGATGAATATTTATTATATATGAAGTAGAAGGTGACTAGAGATGACCATGGAAAGAGAGTAAAAGAGAGAGACAATGGAGATGGCCATAAAGAAAGACAATAAATAGAGATAGGAGTTCATTGGTAGTTACATTTTGATTTTTAGTTGAAGGGGAAAATAATGTCATTTGTGAGGCAAATGGGTGACAAATTAGGATTCATTGGGTTATCTCACATATAGCAATTCAGTAATTTGATTGAATGATAATTAAATGAGGCAAAAAGACAAGTGAATAAAGTAATAAGGAATAAGGAGGAAAGGGCAATTCCATTCCCCTAAGTAAACACATTGTTAATGTTTTAAGTAACAATTGAATTGAATTTATTAATAAATTTTTGAAGCTAATTATGTAATGCAATAAATTAAATTATGAAACAATTGTACCAAATATTTTTGTTTAAGTTAGTAACATAGTATTTAAGTATAAACAAACAGTTGATTTTTGAACTATTATGTTTTCATCAAATTTATCCATACATCTAACATAGAAATAGAAAGCTATTTTTCCAAGTATTAGTACAACTTTCAATGTGATATACATTACAAACATTATGCAAATTGAAGAAGATATTGGAAATATTTTTTCCAAATAGAGATGAGCTAGTCATCACATATTTGGCTTAAAATTTCCTTACAATAAATGGGTTCAATACAAACATAAAGTACAATAATTAAGCAAGTTAAGTAACGTACACGGTTGTCAAAATTGTGATTATACTGTTTATTTGAATACATAAAATCATATACAATTGCATAACACCAGTAAAATCATAAACTTATAAAATATATATCAAAATTCATAATTTTACTAAAAGTCTGTATATAAACGATTTTACATCCGCTTTAACTAAAAAGAACATCATAAAATTATAAAGTCGAAAATCACATTATCAACTTGCAATTTTAACAACTACAATTATATGTGTAGGTTTTCATAAACAATTAACAAACGGGTTATAATATGAGTTGAGAGTTTTTAAACATGGACCTATGTAAATCCGAACACGAAACATTAGCCATTAGTATCAATTGTTAGTCGTAATCCATATCCCACTTTAGATGATTCAAATAAAATAATAAGCTATGCTATGTTTTACATATTTTACTTATTTTCTTTTCTCTCTCTTATGTCATCACAATACACATCCTAAATAGTTTTTCCTTTTACCCCACAACCATATGGTAGAAATCGGAACAAAAGTATATGTTTGACTAATTTAACAGAGCATAGAAATTGGATAAACCGAATAAAGATAGGTGGAGATGCTTCCACACAAGTGTTATTTTTTTTCTCTTCAAATTTAGAAAGAAATCAAAAGAAAATAATAGAAATGTAAGGGCAATACAAAAATTCCTTAGAGCATGCAAATGTTGTTTTCCAAAAGGCTAATATGAGAACCTGTAATTTTAGTAACTAGGATCGAGCACCTAGTTTAGGAAAATGTAAGCCTATATTGTAGCAATTAGGTTTTGGGTGATCAATTTAAGGCATTCGCAGAAATAGTCTAATTAAGTTAGGATTTTATGGCTGTGTTAAGGAATTTATTCAAAGAGACCACATAGGCATGGATATTGAAAATATGATAAGATAATAATAATATAGCTAATAATAGTCAATTTTAATACATTATTTTATTATTATTAAAAATGCACGAATTAAGCTTCGATATTTAAATTGTATGGATAATAAAATTATAGAATAACATGAAATAATATGTAAAAAATTGTACATCAAGAATACTTAGTATATGTAAATATATACTCATAATTACTTAGAATACCTAAATATTTGCAAAATAGGTTAAAATTAATAATAAATAAATATAAAAATTGCTAGAGTAGTAGTAAAGTTATGGTAGAGGGCATGATTACTCTTAAGACAGCTATTAGCATGGGAAATTAAGGCAATGACACTTTAGATCAAGCAAATAAGAGATGTTCTACCCATAGAGGAGAGAGAAAATTCATAACTTTACAATCTTCATCTACAAAACTCAAAAAACCTCTCTACAAGTTAATCCTTCAAGTGGGAATTTAAGAAAAGTTTGAGATGCTCAAGAAGTTAAATAAGAAAATTAGAAAAAGAAATACTAAAAATTGGAGAAAAACCAAGTGCATTAGAGTTCGTCGGTCTAACCACCACTACCCACCAGTAAATGTAGTGCTAAGGTGGGTAGACACAATTCCTTCCCTTACTGGTGACCAAAGATCAGTTTTTCGTTGAATGATCAATCTCCCTTGTTTTTATCAAAATTTTACTAAAAAAGTAAACGATTTTCAAAAATTATAAAACTCAGTTTTTTCAAGTATCTTTGCATGTAGATTTAAAATATTAAATTAGATTTTTGAAATTTTAAGTGCTTATATATGCTTCTTAAGAAAGCATTCCATCCATTAAATTTCTATCACATTTTAAAAAATGCAAATGATATTGTTTTGGCTTGAATTTTTGTAGATAGAATCTTCAAATAATATATTTAAATGCTAAGTAATTAGTATTTCAAAATAGTGCGATTATATTTTTGATAAATTTTGATTTTGTTGAAAGTAGTGGGTTAGTTGCTGGTTTTCTTTTGTTTATCTTATAGAACCTAACTTGATTTGCTATGATCTATATACTTTGAAGTTTTTTATAGCCATCAGTTGAAAAAGAGCACCCAATATCTAGTAAACATCATGTTTATAATCTAATTTAGTTGAAGTTTGATTTAAGTTGGTATAATCAAATAGAAACTTTATGAATTAAGCTGAAATGAGGATTGCATGTGGATCAGAAGCTACTAATTAGCATGTTTTGCATGAGGGCTTAAGGTATTTTGTGAGTATAAGATAGATATAGTCAAAAGCTAAATCAGAGGGCAATCTAATGAATGAAGCTCAACTATAACAGGAGTCAAAAGTTGACTCAAAAGGTAGTTTGTTGTAAGAAACTTAATTATGATGGAAGTTAGAGGTTTAGTAAGAGGTTTGCCCTATCTAAACCATAAAACTATCTTAAGTCAAAACTTAAGCTAGAAGATTCTCTATCTAAACTCCAAAACTACCTCAAGTCAAAATGTAATGCAAAGGTTATTCTGATCAAATATTTTATACAAATAAAGAGTCAAAATCTATGTCAAAATGTCTTCTACTAAAATATCCCCTAACCTAAAATGACTCAAAACCTAACTTAGAGAGTATTTCAATTAGGAACTATAAGAAGAGACTCATTCAAAACCTGAGTCAAAGGTATAAGAAATAAGTGATTGAACATGAAATGACCTTAAACATAGAAAAACCTATTAATTTGACAATAATAAAGAGCTAAATTATCATATTTTCATAACTTATATTATAGCTAAAACTTCAATTATAATATAGAAACTATTGGTGTAGAAAAGCCTTTCAACTACAAATAACTAAAGTGGTAGACACTTCAAGTAAGTAAGATCGATGTCTTATAGCATTTTAAAGTATTATTTTAAAATACTTAGAGGCAGTAGTATGTTATTGTTTGTGGATGTAATTTAGTTGTTTATGTGTGTGCAACATATGTGATCAGTTTGTCACTATAGAAGTTGAGTCCATATTGTGTTTGTTTTGTGTATATTGTTTTGATTGGACTGCGTAAAATCAGTTGATCACTCCAAAAACGAACTAACTTCAACTTGGCTTAACTTCTAACATGACATGTATTGTAATCTATTAGGGAATATGGCTAGAGTCATTGGGCCAAACACAAATCATTCAATAAGGATAGCTAACAAAGTCTTTTCCCCACTCTTAGTTGACTAAGTGACAAGAGAGGAGATTGCGGTAAGGTTGAGGTTATGGCTATGGTTGTAGTTGTGTTTAAAAGTAGTCCTCAGTGAAGAGTGTTCTCTATTGCATAAACCTTAGTTTAGCTTTAATTCCTTATGTCAAACTCCTCAACTTAGATCAAAGTAGGTAATTCTTCTAATTTCATGATAGATTGGATAACATTGTAAGATAGTACTTGCTTGTGCATACATTATATCTAACTAACTTGATTGAAAACTTTGGTTATGTTGTGTTAATTGCATACTTTTGTCTCTATCCCATTTACTAAGCAAATTATTGGTCATTCCCTATAGATTCTTTTGGAGGTCCTATTCATAAATTGAGTCTCATCTATTTCTCCAATTAGCAACTGCTAAGGTTTGGGATTGAGGATAAAGAAGATATTACTAGACATTTTTTTTTCTTCTTTTATAACTTGTTTGGAAAACTAATTAAGCCTCTTTAGGTGGCTCAAAAAATTTTTACTCTTAATCTGTAATATAAATAACTCAAACTTATGATTTAGAAGTCTCTTTTGAAAATGGTACTTTTCACATAAATGAAATCTTGTAACTTTGATTATAAACTTAATTTTTTATTACAGGTTTAATTGTGAAATGTTATTTTAAAAGAATAGTATCATAGGTTTTATAACAAAAAGGTACTAAGCTGGACGCTTTAAAGCGACTGAGTTAAGCATGCCTTGTGTGACCTAGACTTACAATAGCAGTTATAAGGCCACACCTTTTATCATAGAATGGTTTACATGACAGGACTATTATAACTCTACCTATTTGAGGCATGATAGATAACTTAGTAAATATCATATTATTTCTCTTATTTCTATTTGCTTTATGTTAAACAAACAAAGGGAAAGAAAAAGCCTCTACTCATTTCATCTCATTTCCACTCTTTATATCTATATAAGGATAAAATTTTTATTTCCTTCAATTTCCTTTCCATTCATTTCTTTTTACAACTTTCCTTCTATTCCACTTCACTTGTTTTCTTTTTTTCTTTCCAACTATTGTATAACCTTAGAAGATAGAGGAATAAAACCCAATCTATACAATTAGAAGACCAATGTTCATATTAGTAAATTATAACGATTTTGACTATTTCCAATTCATTTAAATGTATGATAGTGTTAATCTCTACAAAATGCTACTTTTAAGAGAGGTGTTCTAAAATTTATTGACACATAGAATTTAATTTGAAGTATTAGATGACTACTACCTCTCGATTATCTAAATAACTGCCAGATGTCATAATATTTTTTAAGAAGAACAGCTCCCTTTTCTTTTTTCTAAGAAACTACTTCTTCTCTATCTAATTCATATGCATTATTACAAGAAATTTATTAATCCTTAGGAGGAAGTTTCTGTCTTGTCACCACCTCATATATATATATATATATATATATATTATTTAGCTTTGCTAATATAATTACACATTATACAAAAATTAATGTCCAATTTCATTATAAAAAGAAGCTTATTTTGTTTTATATAAAAGAGTAGGGGTGAGCGAATATAAGGTGAACAGAATATAACACTTTACTTTTATCCTACCATATAGGTACAAATTCCAAAATTTTTATACTTAGAATTTACCTTGTGGCACCTTGGAACCACTTAGTACCATATACCTTGTAAATTCTATATGGTACAGGGTATCTTATGGAACCTATAATTTTTTTTTTTTTTAGTTTATCTTCTTTCAAAATATTATACAAATACATAATCAATATCAAACCTATAACAATACTAATTGACCAAATAATAGTAATTTAAAATATTCTTATATTTGCAAAACATTTATATGTACAATATAAAACTTTAGTAAGTAGAATAGAGAATATTCTTATAATTGGAAACGTTCAATCTTTGGTTGGTTCATACTAAATTATTTTCTTTATCTTTTCTTTTCAAATTATCAAATTATAAAATTATTGTATACAAAATATAAAAATCATGTGTTAAGTAACTTTAATAAAATATATTACAAAATAAATTAAGAATTAAGATGTTTTTAATACCTTACTAGATTAAGGTTAGTAAAAGCAGAAGAAAACAACATAAAAATGAGATGATAAAAAAAAAAAAAAAAAGACAGGGAGAAAGAGACAAGACAATAGACACAAGAGAGTATGGTCTTAGGTTTTATTACAAGCCGAGTTTTTATTGTTATTTTCTTTAAGGTTTAAAAAAAATGTAATAGTATTAATTTTTTATTTATTAGTATTATTCAATTATTATTATAACATCAATACAGAGTACTCTTATAATACAAGTTTGAAGGTAAGTACAATACGTTGACATCATACCTATACCCCACCCTATCAATTGCTATCAAGAACCTATCTTATGATTTTCTTTACTCATTCAAAACCTACCTAGTAGAGTGAGGTTCGGGCGAGTACCCTGTACGAGAAGGTTATACGATCACCCCTATAAGAGAGTAATGAATATATCATGGTTGATTTTTGTTGATTGGAATTGATGCTCACAAAAGAAAATAAGTTTGCAAAGGCAAAGATATTGGTAGCTCGTAAGCGATGACATAAGGATAAGTAGGCTATTTTTATAATGGCATTGATGGTTAAGGTAAGACTAGTAATTTGATATCTAGATATGATGTGATACGATTTAAATAAGTTAGTGTATGGAAAAAATTGATAGAAGACCCAAATGGATCAAACTCATTTAAACACTGTTAAATTTGTGTTCAGGTTCAGATTAAGTTAGCAAACCTAGACATGAGACATGTTACATATTCTTCCATATGAGTGTTCTATTGTATAAATCATTTCTTTCCAAGTTAGAGATCTTAATTAAAGGTATGTAATAGTTTTAGTATATATTCTTATTGTTGTATTGTAGTTTAAATAAATAAAAAATTATAAACTCATGAATAGATTATTTAATTGTCCTCCTTGAACTGTATTGTAGTTTAAATAAGTAAAAAATTACAAACTTGTGTATAGATTGTTTAATTGTCTTCCTTGAAAATCCAACTGACACTATAATAAATTTGAAGTTAACAGTGGTAGTAATACTAATACATTTAAGTCATAGTTTTACTTAATTTAGTAATGATATATATATTTTTTATTGTATCATAGTTTAAAAAGCAAAATATTGCGAACTCATGTATAAGTTATTTGACTATATCCCTTGCAAAATTTGATAGATAATGTGATATATTTGGAGACCAACACTTAGTAATATCAATATCTATGTAATCTATTATTCTACTTAATTTAATGATATTATGTAATTTAAATTTTCGATTTTTCTATATTTAGTAAACTTTTACTTTACTAAAACTTTTGTTTGAATTACAATTTTATATTAAGTATGAAGATATTATATTATTTATCTTTGTAAAATTTAAATATTATTATTGTTTTTTTTCATTTTGTATTTATAAATATTTTATAGATTTAGTTATAACTTTTTAATTGATAAACGGTATCAAACCTAAAACAAATAAGATATGATATGGTAATACGAATTATTAATTCCAATATAAATGGGTTTAACCCGGATATAAGACACATTAAGTTATAAGTTTAAGTTTTTATATACGATTAATAAACGAATCGTATCATAGATTTAGGTTTTACAGATAAAATTTAGATATAAAAACAAAGTACGATTACTAATCTTACTTAAAAGGGATGTTTTTCATAGCCATGGATTCTTAATGCAGTGGCATTGAAAGGAAAATGTTCACTGTAATAGAAAACGACTAACGTACATTGTTTTTCCATTTCCTCTTTAACTTTATCTAACCTTTCTATTTAATATATGTTGTTGTCGTAACTTCGTTTCAGAGTAACTTATTTGGCGCCACTATATATATACTTTTTTCCTTACCAAGATTTGATTCTTAAGAAGCTGTTTACTTATTTGATTAACCATAATATTTAATCTATGTTATCATTATAACATCATTTCAATAAAACTTATCTAGATACCACTACATACATCCTTTTCTTAAAAAAACAAAAAAACAAAAATCAAGATTAACTTTGATTCTCCTTAAGAAACAGTTTACTCATTCAATGTTTATCGTAGATTTTTCTTTTCTCCATGTTGTTGAAGGATCATGAGGAAATAAACTTGATTAAAGCGACCATGAAAAAACACCCTGCCTTTAAGCATAAATTGGTAAAATCAAATGACACCTGTAACATTTTACTTATTCTTTCTTTTTCTTCTGAATTGGTCTAGTCTTTTAGTATATCTTCCATTATTATGGTATTATTTAATAAGCAATTTACTATTTAATATAACATGTATTATTTTCTATTTATATACTAGATATATTATATATGACAAATAGTATCGTGTGATATATTTATATTGTTATATGAGATAATATTGCATCAATACTATAACATATTTTGTAATATATATATAGATATATATTATATCACATCTGTATTTTCAAGAGACTGAGGTATACTTTAAATATGATTTTATACTCACCTGATTTCATTCCAAATACACTTGAATCAAACAAAATATGGAAATGGGATTGTAATTATATGATCGTTATAAAGATAGGATTGAAATCACCATTTCAATTTCGATTCCAACTCATTTCTATATAACAAATATCACATTTTAATATTGCAGCGAAATTGACATATAAGTCCATGAAAAACCATTTAGACCATGAGCCTACTAAATTCTAGTTTTGCAGCCCACCGGTCTCAAATTATCCCTGAATGAAACTTTAATGCTGAATGTCCCTTCCATCTAAAATTAAGACTTGGGCTTATTTCCATGCTTTAGCATAGCACTATGAGAATCGATCATTACGAATAATCAACTTCGTATTTTGACCCCTTCTTTTTACACAACTTATCAACATGAATAATCATTTTTATTATAGATATTGCCAATAAATAGAACTGAATAGAGTAAGATAGCAGCTAATAAAGTTGATAATGATAATAACTAAAAGAAAAAAAGATATATAGATTTTACATGGAAACCCTCCAATATAATTTAGAGTGAAAACCACGGGAAATGATAGAAGAATTTCATAATGAGAAATTTAATATTACAGCCCTATTAGATTAAATATCTCAATATGTATATAAGATCATATACAGAAACAAGTGCATCAAAATTGGATCCGATCATTTATCATTAAATTTTCTCTCAAAATATTTTTGTTTTATGAAGTTGGATGCTTCTAGCCCCATGATAAACTCTCTGGATGGTAAATAGTTTTTTTAGAGTTTTTTTAAGTGTGTGAAGGTTAAGAACCCAAGCGGTTTTCATTTATATATATAGTCTTCTCATCAATGACTATTTAGAAAAAAAAAAACTCTAAATTGACTTGGTTCATAGAAAAATATGTGAGCCACAATTAAATAATGTGTATGGGCCTCATGTAATCACTTTATACATTTTATATTAATAAATTACTTTAAATATAAAATATATATTATATTCTCCCACTTAACCCCCATATTTTTTTTATACTAAATTATGTGAATTCCTTATCTTAACTAAGAAATGAAATACAAGAATCATGATGATAGGTTCTCTTAAAACGAGTATTATCTTTCATATATCACAATACATTTTATTCCTTTAATGTTAGTTGACTTTATAAATAAACTTTATGTTCATTCCAAAGTCCAACTAAATATAGTTGTTCTCAAATCAAATGTGTATACCAAAAGAGAAAATAGTTGAAATGAGTTTCAACACAAATAATTAGAACGCATCTCACATATTAGGATCAAGTCCTAATCCTACTACATGATCCTTAAAACCCTTTTATGGCATGCCTTTTGTTCAAGGATTACCTAATATCAATTCAATTCTTATATGCTAATAACCACTTTGTCTCCTTTTGTGCATTTCCTTATGGCTAAATACTTGATGTCAATACGTTAACTTTTGTTGTTCTTAGCTAAGAAAACTACAACCAAATTGTAACAATACATCCTCAATGGCTTAGAAATGAAATCTACTATTCTAAGCTCAGATATGAAACTTTTTAACCATACACCATGTGAAGTTACCTCAAAATAAAAAATAAACTTAGCCTCCATAGTAGAAGTTGTAGTTAATTTTGCACTCCTTTAGGAAATGGCTCTACCAGTAAGCATAAATACATATCCTAATGTTGATTTTCATGAATTAACACATCCAACAAAGTCTAAATCTAAATAACCAACTACCTCCAAATTTTTGGTTTTTTTGGTACATAAGTATATAGTCTTTGGTACTCTTTAAGGTATCTTATCACCTTTTTAGCTGCTCTCTAATGGTCTATGCCTAGATTACTCTTGTATCTTCCTAATATTCCAACGGCAAAAGCAATGTCAGGTCTTGTAAAAACTTAAGTATACATTAGACTTTCGATAGCAAAAGCATATAGACTGTTTTCCTTCTGTTTCCTTTCAAGCTTATTTTGTGGGTATTAGTTTAAATTGAATCTATCATCCTTCACAACATGTGCCACTTGAGTCGGACGTAAAACCATATCATTAACAAGGTCAAATCTACTTTATTTCAGACAATATTAGAATTTTGATTAAAAATTCTACTTAATATTGTAATTATAGTGCATATATAACAATTTCGTTAAGAAAATACTTACAACATTGATTATAGTGCTATGAAATAATGACAAGTGTCAATGTAATTCAAAAAAGATCAAGGGATTAAATCTTTTACCTTTTCATGAGGTATATATATTAATTGAAATTTAACTATCAATCATTTAGAAAATAAAATATATAAACTTGTGTAAATTTTATTATCTACAAAAATATATAACAAAAAGTTATATTTAAAATACATACAAGTAGCATAAAATAACAACGCAATAATAATATAAATATTAGTATTATATAACTTTTAAATGATTACTTTATAAGATAATTTAATTAGTAATTTTATGAGAAAAATTTTTATTTTCAATGAAAATAATATAAGAATCAATTTTTAATTATACCTGTTAATTTTGAAAAAAAAATTAGTAGTATATCAAATAATATTACTATTATTATTCACAAATATTTGGTCTAATAAGATTGAAAAACTTGTATTAGTAGTATGAAATTATTACTTATAGTATTGTTATAAAAGATAAATAATATCTAATGAGAATTTATTTAATTAATTATTATTCTTTTGTAAGATAAATTTAATTTAATTATTTATTATGAAGAAATGTAAAAGAGAATGAAAAGCATTCATTGAGAGACATGCAATAAATGCAATTCAAAAAATAAAATGGCTCTAATGGGAATTGAACCTATGATCTCCAATTTGCAAAATAAAATACTTAACCATTTATCCATATTCATCATTATGATAATATTATCTCTATAAAAAAATATTATTTTTTCAATAAATTCAATTAGTTAATTTTTCATAAGTCTAAGGGGTTGGGGTACCTTTCGGCTCCCCTCTAGATTCGTTTATGTATGCCCCACTTACTGAACAATCTTTCATTCTAAATCTCTCTAAAACCTTATTAATATAGTTTTCCTATAATAGACCCAAAATTGATTTAGATCTATCTCTATAGATCTTAATGCCAATGATATAAGATGCCTTACCCATACCCTTCATATGAAAATTCTTAGAGAGAAACCGTTTCACCTTATATAGCAATCCTTCATCATTTGTTGCTAAAAAAAATATTATCCACATATAAAATAAGGAAACAAATCTTACTCTCACTACCCTTTTGGTATATATATTGATCCATGATATTCTCTCCAAAACCAAAGAAAGAGATTATATCATGAAACTTCAAATACCATTTGACAAGAGATTTATTTCAATCCATATATGGATTTATTGAGCTTACATTCTAAATGCTCATTATCACTAAGGGAGAATTCTTCCAATTATTTTATATAAACCATCTCCTTTAGCTCTCCATTGAGAAACGTTGTTTTCACATTCATTTGATGTAATTTTAAATCAAAACACACAACAAATGCCAAAATCACATAAGGAAATCTTTCTTAGATATAGGAGAAAAGGTCTTTATGTAATTGATTCCTTCTTATTAAGTAAATCCTTTAGCAACAAGTCTTTTGTGATATCTCTCAATGTTACCAATTGAGTCTCTTTTCATTTTAAAGACCCACTTGCATCCAATGGCCTTTGCACAATTAGGTAAGTTAACAAGATCCTAAACTTTATTAAATGCCACAGAATTCTTTTCATCCTTCATGGCATTATACCACTAATAAGATTCATTGTAGCTCTTAGCTTATGTAAATGTTTTATGATCATTTTCAACTCCAACATGATAGTTACATTATTGTAAATACACATGTAATTACTAGGTATTGTTGATTTCCTTTATCTATTTAATCTTTTTATTGTTGTACCAACATCCTACTAAAATGTAGGCTGTACATCTAATCATTCAATGATTTTAAGAACTTGTTGGATGATTGGATCAACTAGATCATCAATAATTTGTAAAACTTCAACAGCAGGTTGTTCAATACTAAGATAAACTTGAGGGTTACTACGTATAACAACCAATCTTTCACTTGAAGTGGAAGTTTGAGTTCCACAATGATCCTTCTTGGAAACTAAATCTTGAGATTGATCACTCCTACTGATTAAGTCATTCTTAAAAAATTTTACATTTCTTGATTCCACAATCTTAATGTTGTGAGATAGACAATAAAATCTGTATCCCTTAGACTTTTTAGCATACCCAATAAAATACCCACTTATCATACTTGAGTCCAATTTCTTTTCTTGTAGGTTATCTTATCATCCTTAAGTCCAATTTCTTTTCTTGTAGGTTATAAGCTCTTACTTCAAACAAGCATCCCCAAAAGTGTAGATATCACAAACTCAATTTTCAACCTTTAAATAACTTAAAGGCATTTTGGGTACAACCTTAGTTAGAACTTGATTTAGTGTATATGCTGACATTTTAAGAGCTTCAGTTTACAAGGATTTGGGTAGCTTGGAACTACCAAGCATACTTTGCACCATGTCCATTAACTTTTGATTTCTTCTTTTGCTACACCTCTTTGGTCTGAAAACCCAAGCATGGCGTATTAGGCATCTATCTTATTCTCTTGAAGAAATCGTGTAAAAGGACCAAGTATTTGTTCATCTTCAGTGTATCCACCATAATATTCTTTACCTCTATCTGATCTTATGATTTTAATTTGCTTTTCGCATTGTTTCTCAACTTTTTCTTCAAATACCTTAAAAGCATCTAATGCCTCATTTTTATATGAAGTAAGTAAAGATACATGAATCGTGAATAGTTATTTATAAAAGAGATAAAGTACTTCTAACCATATATATCCAAATTTAGAAAACAAATATCTATATATATGATCTCTAAAAGGTCTAAACTCCTCCTAGCACCTTTTTTAGCCTTGTTAGCTTGCTTTCCCTTTGTGCAATCTACACAAGTATCAAAATCAACATAGTCTAAAGTAATAAATACTCCATCATTCATCAATCTTTTAATCATTTCAATGGATATAGGACCTAATCTACGATGCCAGAATATAAAGGAGTTTTCATTCATAACACATCTTTTAATATCAACTTAAACATGCAACGCATTTTGAAAATCATCATTTTGCAAATTGATTTGATAAAGCCCATTAACAATTATGACATCTCCAACAAGTTCTTATTTGAAAAATGTTTTTAAAGAAATATCCATTGTAAAAGAAAAACCCAAAGGTACAAGTCTTATAACTGAAATCAAATTTCTAGAAAAACTTGATATGTAAATTGTCCTTCCTAAGTCTAAAACAAAAGTAGAATTGAAAATCAAATGGCATGTTCCAACTACTTCCACATGTGAAGATATCTTGTTTCCTAAATAAATGTATTGCCTACTTCTCATTAGCTTTTTTTGGTTTAAAAAGCTTTGCAAGGTATTTGCAACATAAATTGTAGAACCATAATGAATCCACCAAGTGTTATGATAAACATCAACCATATTAGATTCATAACAAGCAAGCGAAATAGAAGTACCTCTCTTCTCAAGAGAAGCCTTTTATTTGGCATAATCCTTCTTTATGTGTCCTTTCTTTTTACAAAAGAAGCAACTTAATTCCTTTTTTATGCTATCTTAAGTAGGTATTTTACCCTTGTTTTCGACTTGACGTATCCCTTACTCTTTCCTTGTGTTGCTGTATGTGAACTTTCTACCATGCCCATAAGCAACCTACCTTCCTCTTGACACACATGTTCAAAAGTTCATTAATTGACCATTTATCCTTATATGTGTTGTAAGAAATTTTGAAAGGACTAGATTAGGATGGAAGGGAATTTAGTATGAAAAGCATAAGAAAAGATTTAGATATCTCAACTTTTAGATACTTCAATTGAGTCACAATATCCCTCATTTGCATAATGTGCTCACGTACACCTCTCACAATGAGTTTTATTGACAATAACTTAACCATAAATGTGCTTGCAAGGGCCTTATCAGAAGACTTAAATTGTTCAACAATAACTTTCAATAAATCCTTCACATTGTTAATCTCCAATTGAACCACGAATGTTAGCATTAATTTTTGTCTTTATAAACATTATACCGAGGCGATTAGATCTCTCCTAACATTTATATAAAGCAATTTCTACCAAAGTGCTCACCTCAACAAGAGCAAGTTATTCATCTTTCCTTATAGTGTAATCAATGTCGATGAATTCCAATTGGAGAAGAATTCTCTCCTTTCATATCTTATGATTATTGCCATTCAAATTAAAAACTTCACATTTCTACATAGAATAACAAACATGCTTATTTTACTTTAGTTGAGGTAAAATAAACAAAAATCATGTTTTATCAATATAAAACATATACAAAATTATTTAAATTTATAAATCATGTAATAAATAAAACTGCTTGTGGGCTAAATTATATTTAAAGATTCATAAATGTACTTTATAATGAAACTAACAAACTATGTCCCTTTTCTTAATCCCTTAATCCCTATAAGCAAATTAAGAAAAATAATCCATTATTCCATCCCTGAATAATCATCAAAATACAGTAAAAATTCTTATGGTATAAAATTTGCTATTTTTAAAACGACTAATTATAATTAATGTCATTTACTATATGTAATCAAATATATTATATATATAATTTTTATAATTAAAGATGCTATGGCTACTCCTTAATCAATAAAACTATATCAATTAATCACATGATATCTCCATATATATATCTATATATATATATATATTTATATATTGAACAAATATATAGCACTGTATGTTAATAAAAATTAATTAATGACTAAATCACAACAAACACTCAAAAATACCTTATGAAGGTCACGTTGGTTTCACCTCCCTTTTTTATTTTATTTAATGTCTAGCCAACATCATGAATTCACATCTGGTTTATATCGTGTAATTAAGATGCCGCATCGTTAAGAATGAAGCCAAGATCAGAATCAACATAACGAGAATCTCGACGGAATCAGGCCGAAATCATTAAAGATAAACTATTGAAAGTCAAAGACAGTATTACTGAATTTCGACCCTTTATTTTACAATAAGAATTCAATTAGCATGACTTTTGGATGCATAAACTTTGACAAGATTCCATTCATTGAGTGTGGATTCAAATCATAATACGAAATATATATAAAGATTCGTACGAAAATGAATCGCATGATTTCATCTTAAATTCTATTGGCTATTCAAATAGACATTATAATGAAGAGGGAATCGGACCCGCTAATCAGGTGTCAATTTATTTATGCATTACATGTGCACCTCACAAACATGGTACCTGTACCATCCTGAGTTAGGGATAAAGGCTAACTCATAATTTTAATTGAACCTGTACCTGTACCTGTCTTTCTCCAAAGCGTAAGCATCTCATCAAGAGTACTATGAACAACATACCTGCTTGGATTTCAGATTTCTGTATTTGACGTTTGTGCTACCCTATAATTATTTAGATCAAACTAAAATCCCACATCCATTTAGGAACAAGCCAAACACACAATTACCTGCTTCCAGAAAATCATGCTACTTGCACATCACACACATTTGATATGCACCAAACCTTATATCCTCTTCCCTAATGAACAAAGTACATGGCTATAGATTGAACAACCTGCACATATGCTATTATCCCATTTTTGTTTCATCCATTTGTAGAGCATATCAATAATTACCTTGTACGTTTCTCTAGTACCACTTCAATACCTGTATTAAGGCTATCTTCACAAACATGCTTACATTCTTACATCCTTGACCGAATTACAAACATTTACAAACTTGTATTACAAAAGTATCATCATAAACTTAGCTTAGCGATTATATGTACCCAGATAATCAAAAATCAAAAGTTGTGATGACGAGGTAATCTTCCAAACCTTTCACATACTTTGTATCCTTATACCTATGCTGGAAGTGCCCTTTTTAAGCTTGTTCTTCAGTATCTGAGGTTAGGAAACTAACCCCTTAGCTCATATGTCAAGCTAAGTGAGTATCCAGAGTAAAATGATGATACGATACAACAATAATAAATCAAGCAAACACGTGTCCAATCATTCAACTGAAATTCAAGTTAACAATAATCTCACCATAGTAGTAAGCCAAACTACACAAATCCAAGTATACAATCAAAACTTAGTCACAAAACCAGCATTTGTGTAACATAAGGATGCTAACGCTAATGCACGTGCTATGAACTGGCTAGTATCCTAGAAGAGCGGCACAAGGCAGTCCAAGCTGAGTACAAACCAAGCAAATAACCGAGCAATAGAAGAGCAGCACAAGGCGGCTCTGTACCAAGCAAATGCAATCTATACGCTAAAACCAAATTTTCAAACCAAGCACTTATCTTATCAAATTCCAAGACCTGAAAACTTGACCCTTAAGTCATTTCATGCCATGCCATGCCATGAATGTAAATATGTAAACACAGAGTGAATAGCCAAGCAAACCGAGCAGTTAGAAAGTTAAGTCGCAACAAAGGATTAAAATAATGATCATAATTAGGAAGTAAGTCAAAGTTGAGGCAAACTATCACCACTATGGACTCAAATGGCATGAACTATAAATTTCCCAAGCACAACAACACTGCTATCAAGAGATGCATATATTCAAGTAACCATATTAGACATGCCAACTTACATACCTCTGGCACCATGACTTTCATCTAGGAATCCCATAATGTCAAACTTCGTTGTATCCAATCATTACATTACCAATAGAGGATTCACGATTAAATAATCCGTCATCTAGCAAATAAAACAACCAACAGAGGATCCCAGATTCTCACCTGCTCTGGTTTGTTCTTTATCCACTAGTCAAAATATTCTTTTAATCACCTACTGTAACCATATGCACCTATGATTAGAATTTATTCTGATTCAATCACAATTACACTAGTGTACTATGTCAAGTTACCACAAACGTTCTATTGGCCCCAAATTGTGGTATTTTAACATTACAATTGTCCCCATTAGCTTCGAAGTATCTTTAATATTAGATCACTAACTATCTTTTCACCTCCTAACACTACCAATCAGCTTGCTTCCTCTACTAGAACATCAGGTTATGAACACGTGATCATCCGAATTATTATAAGACCTATTGTAATTTATCGAGATAACTGGTATGCAACGAAATATTAAATTAATTACTCTGAAGTTACCCAACAATAAAAGAAAATATTTGATATTCCATTCAACTTAAACAGTCCCAATAATATAAACAAGTCATAGAAATTTCTATGATCGTAGCTCTAGCAAGCAGTTCTTAAGAAATCCCCTTTAAACCCACAATTCAAAACAAGGCAGCAACAAAATTGATTAAAAATAAAATTTATACAAGCCCTTTAATTGAAACTTTTTTTTCATTTGGATTTAATATAACATATATACAATCTGTATACACGAATTCGAGCTGAAACTACCTCGATATAGTTTTCGAAAATAATTTCGAATTTAGTTCTGAGCACATCATTTTCTTAAGAACTTAAAATGTACACTATTAATTTCACTCATGCAAAATTATCTCACGAATCTTCACCTAAAATGGGCATAGAATACATTTTCCAGAATTCCCATGGCATTCAATGTCTTTTACTAAATTACTTAAAATCGAAATAGAATTAAAACCTACCGACGCACAACCTTCCAGGTATACGAAGGGCCACAAGATTGTCGTGTCCACCTTCTCACTACCCCAAAAGCTTAAGTTTTCAATTGCATAATAGCAGTTTCGCGTAAGCCTCTGAACCACTTCTGTAGATATTCATTATCTTGAAGTTGCATGTTAAGTTTGTTGGAAAGAATTGATGGGTTTTGAGGGGTCGATGCTTGAGGGGTAGATAATGTAAGAATTTGAAGGGTCGATAGTTCCAAAGGGTGTATATGCTTTCTATTGTTGGTATTTATTTTATTTTTTTCCCATTTTGATTTCTCTTCCAACAAATCAACTTATGTGCAGAGATATTCCCAACCAACACCTGGCCGAAAGTTACTGTACCATGACCCCTTTATATCAATAAATTTGGTCCATTTATCTATTAGTCATTTATAGTTTATTTTACTTCCTCTTTTTTTTTTTTTCTTTTTTCAAACCTAGTCAAATAGACGATATGGATATGTTCCCTTTGATTCCTATTCCACATTACCATATTCAAGTAGCGTGATTTTGTAAATAAATTTATAGGTTAATTAAATTAATTTTTTTTCCTATGTCAAAATTTTATTCTTACTTCTACATGACAACTAGACATATAATAGCACTAATTCATTCAAACACTCATTAACCATTTTCAGTGTAATCCTAAGGTTAAAACATTCAAAGCATTTTAATTTTCAACTTCTGATAGGCTTGACTCATCCAGGTTTGATCCATAAATTCAAAGTAATCCAGTGAAAATTTTCTTAGTTTAAATGGCATTTACTCGAGCTTAAAATTTACTAGCTCAGAACCTTAGAGTGTCACAGAAACTAGGATTTTGATGTCATACGAGGTTCACCATATTCATCATTGGAAGCATTAATTTCAACCGATCAAACATTGTATTAAATTGATAATTTAATTGGAATGAACCTCAATTTTATATCATAAAAAATATGCCATGTGATTTCTTTGATTCTTTAAACCTTAACCCTCATAATTAGGAAAAATAACTCTCTATACAAATTATTATATTACCAAAACAAAACTGTAATTTTATACATGATGGCTTATTAAGATTTAAACCCTTTGAACAAGAAAAAAATATTAATTAAGATAGAGATAAAAATTGCTCCGATACCAACTATTAGATTAAATATCTCAATCTATATATAAAATCATATAAAGAAATAAGTGCGGCTGAATAAAAGCGATACACCTCCTACCATTGATCTATAGATTTTCTTTTAGAATATATATATATATATATATATATATATATATAAACTTAAATGCTTCTAACCCCTCGACAAACTCTCTTGATAGTGTATAGTTTCTTTAAAGTATATTTAAGTGAATAGAGGCTAAGGATCCAAGTGGTTTTTATTCATAGAGAAATATATGAGCTACAATTACATAATGAGTTTGTGCCTCATGTAACCACTTCATACATTTTATATTAATAAATTATTTAAAATGTAAAATATGTATTACAAACCCCTATCTATTATATATGGAGGAAACAATTAATATTCTCTTGTATAGTCGAAGAAAACTCACTACTCACTTAGCTTCTCCCTCTAAATAAAGAAATAAGATTTGTTAGGATGATTAGTCTTTGTTTAACTTCTCTCTCTAAATAAAGAAATGAGATTTGTTGGGATGATTTCTAAATGTAATGATTCAAGGCAATTTTCAGATGTTTTCCATAGTGTGAACAACATAAATGCATGCATGAACTTATGTTAAGAGAACATATTATGCATAGTAATATAGGTTTTTCACTTTTTGGCCTAGTGAAACAAGATTGTCTTCCTTTCCCATTATTTATGTCAAGGAGCATTAATGGTAGCCAAATATGTTGGCAATCTCTTACTTGAAGATTTGACTAAGGATCAATTATATCTTCAAACCATTTCCTTATCTTACATTCCATGTTGCTTACATTTCTATCAAGCTATAAGAGAATTGACACAAGAGAATTACTGTAGAAGGGATCAATGTTTAAGGTAAATTTAACTAAAGGATCAATGTTTTACAAAACGATTTAAACAAGGAATTGATAATAGTCAATCCATAAAATTGTTTAAATCACTTTATGAAATGTTAATTATTTATATGAACTTTTCGAAACGTTAATTCCTTATTTAAACTAATTTATGAAATGTTAATCTTTTATTTAAACTTTTTGAAACGTTAATCCTTCGTTTGAACTGACTCCTAAATATCAATCCCTTCCATTGTAATTCTCCCAAATTGATACTAAATAAACTTGTTAATGTCCATTACCTTTGTCATAAAGTCGTTGTGTTGTCATTTGTATAAATCTTTTGCATATTCACAATTTCTTTTTCAATTTTCTCACAAATGAAGTGATATTAAACTTAAATATATTTTGGTTTGGGATGAAAAGCTAAAATCTTTGCAGGGTGTACACACTCTAACTATCACAATATAAAGAGATTGTTTTGGCTCATGCTCGAGTTCCTCCAAGACTCCTTTCAACTATATTGCTTCTTTACTAACTTGTTCAATTATTACATATTATGCTTCTATTGTTGAAGTAGCTACAACTTACTACAATTTTTAAACCTAGCTTAAAGTTGAAGCAGCAAATGTAAACACATAACTTGTAATAGATTTTTGTTATATTAAGATCTCCTACATAATTAGAATCAACATAACCTCGAAAATAAAGTTTGACCATCTATAACATAATGCAATATTTGAGGTCCCTTTTTTGTATCTTAGGATCCTCTTTACAACATTCCAATGCTCTTTATTAGGATTCTCCATGTACATTAACTAGTCCCATTTCATATGAAATTGCTCTTATACATATCAATATCATAATGAACATTAAGTTTCCCGTTGCTCATGCATATACGCAAGACATCTAATTCCTCTCTTATTCATTACTAGGATTCATACTAGAAGAAAAGTTGAAATTAATGGGAAGTTAGAGATTGACATATAATCTTAGAGATTGACATACAATCTTGCATATTGAGACACTACAAGATTCTTTTGAGAAAGCTAACTCTTCCTATTATTTCTATCTTAGTGAATTTACATTTCTAGAATCTTGTTTGCTACTCCTAAGTCCTTTGTTTCGAATTACTGAGCCAATTATACCTTCAATTAATGTCCGCTAACAAGCCATTTACATACAACAACAACATAACAAAATCATTTTGTTGAAACCTCTTATAATACACAAGGTCTACATTAACTCCATTGTATCCAAGACACATTGCAAAAGAATCAAATCTCTTGTATTGTTGTATGAACACTTCAGCACCTATTTTAAACCATAGAGAGATTTGTTCACTTCGTAAACTATGTTCTCATTTCCTTTTTCTTTAAATACTTATGGTTAGAGCATATAAATTTGTTCTTCTAAATCCATATAAAGATAGCTTGTTTTCACATCTAGCTACTTTAGATGTAAATTAAACATAGCATACATTGCTAGGAACACTCTAACTATCATGAGTTGAACCATAAGGGAAAATATTTCATTGACATTAATCCCTTCTTTCTAAAATATTTTTTCGCCACCAATTTTCTAGGATACTACTCCACTTGTATTCATCTTAATCTTATAAACCTATTTATTTTCAATGGGAGTTCTTCCTTATAGTAGCAGCATAATCTCCGAAGTTTTGTTCTTATGAAGAGCTTCAATTTCTTCCTGCATTATTATCATCCACCAACATACATATGGACCATTCATTGCTTTTTAGAGAGTTGATAACTCTCTGATGCAGCTTCGTGTGATATGATATAGGAATTGCAAGTGTGCCTTGGAAAAGATCTTACCATAGCGTAAATGGGTCCTTTAAAACTATCAAAGAAAAGAAGATGGATTTGGATGGATTTTAGGTAGAAGGTAAGCAAACTCATGAGCTACACAGTAGACATAATGCACCACTCAAGCTCTATATAACCTACAACTCATTAGATATAACATACTATTCAAGTTAAAGGATTGGTCGCTGCACAACCTTACTTTTGGGTTGATATGAGTTGAGGAAGAATAGTTTTACAAGGAAGAACTCAAGAAAATTTCATTAATTTGCTAAAATCTCTACAAAACCCTACACAAGTGTCCTATTTATACATAGTGGCAAACTTGTTAATAAAATAACTCAAAGGATGCCCTAGTGGCATTTTTGAAAATACAAAATAAAATATGAGGGCAATTTGGTCACAATATAAAAAATAAAAAATAACATAACTAAAAATAGGTAGGCAAATGAACTATTTAGGTGATGAGCTATCGAGGTGGTTTGATGAGTTGTAGGGACTCTGATGACTTGTTCTAGGCTAACATGTAAATTTCACTGACTTGTTTATACTGACTTGTTAGTCTTAACTTGATTCTGCCAATCTATTCTAATGACTTAGGTTTCAGCGACCTATTTGTGTTGAGCTCTCCAATAGATAGTAGGTCTTTGTATGACCTTCTTAAACAAGTCTTCATGTGATGAGCTCTCGAACTAGTCTTTACATGAGATCTCCAATAGGTCTCCAACACTTAGAGCGCTTGCAAATAGGTCATCGACACATAGAGAGCACATGAGAAGGTCTCCACCATGGCCTAAAACTTAGCAATTGGTTAGTTTAATACCCTATAGCCTATTATCCCTTCACCCTTGGAGAAGTTTTGACCAAAAACTTAGTAATGGGTTACTCTAAACTCCACCTCAATCAAAAACTAACTTACAAAAATAAAACACAAGCACATAAAAGTAATCAAGCTCCTCTACTAATGTGATCATCAACCAACACTCTTTCCATTCATCAAAATCAATCAAACTTTTCGTTGTAGATCCTTCCTTCTGATCATCATGTATCCAATCAACTACACCTTCGTTGTTCTAGCAACTATCAATTAAGGGAAGTAACATGATCTCGAGGTGATACAAAATATCATGAGCTCATGAAATCTTATGCATATAAGACCTTAAATTGCTCTTCAAATGTCAAGTGCTTCTAACACCTCATGCTCTACCAATTCGGATCCCACAATCTTTTCATTTACAGTAATTATCATCCCCTTTACTTCCTTAACACAAAATCCTTCTTCCTTCCATCTACACATCTCAAACTCTTCCAACTCAAGAGTACCAAGAGTAAGCATAACACATCCCTAATACATATATCCATCACTACAACCTTAGGAGACACCAATCAAAAATCTATAATTGTTCATAGGCACAACACCACTACAATTCATATCAGGATAAGATAAGCCTATTAGAAGAACAAGACAAAAGAGCCTGATATGTGGAAAGTAAATATAGGAATACTTGTGGTCATCATTTGTAGCATGTATGGTAGTTAATGGAACCACATTTGGAACATGGGCTTCTGGTTGCAATTCAACTGGTCCTCCTTAGGTGTCATGGAGGGTGCAATAACTTCTTAACTCTCATCCTTTCTACTGCTCATCTCTTCAACCACCTTCATTCCCACAACTTCCTATTTTTTATTTAATTCTTTCCCTTTGATATTCTCTAATTTAGTTGTCTTTTATTGTCTTAATTCATCCCTTAACATCTGGATTTGAGTCCTCAATTGATCAAACACACTAGAAAAAATTGAACTCTTGGCTTGATGAGAGGATTCGATCCCTCAGGCTAGATAAATAGCTTCACTCAAACTTTCAACTCGATGAGAATCAATACTTTTAGCAATCTCAGGATTTAAACATCTTATAAATCCGAATATTGAAGTTAGTGAAGACTCATACAATCCACATCACCTCAAGAGCATCTAATATTCTATTGCATACTCTTTAACACTCATATGCTCTTGCCTCAAGGTTGACAATTTCTCATATAGCTCATCTTGATAGTGTTGGCATACAAATTTTATTCTCATCAAACATTTTATTTCTTCCCATGTAATAACTTCAAGATTTCCTTTCTCAATTCTCCAATTTATCATATCCTTCCACTAAGTAACTACAAAGCCCTTCAGCAAGTTCTTAACCATACGTATCTTTTTACGCTTTGGGTAAGAGTAATCAAAAAATTGATTAACTTAGAATTCATAGTCCAAATATTCATTTGGGGGTCCAAATCCATCAAACTCAAGTAATTTGGCTTCAATCTCAAAAATTGTTACATCCTCATAATCATAGCCATGTCTACACTTAGCGTTATAAGCCATATTGATTTGATTCTCAATTCAACAATTTTGGAATAAAACCAAGAATTTTAACGGTCTTCAATGCTTCCAAACTACTCTAATGCACACATAATAACTTGTAATTTTATGTAATTTAAGGATTCCAAAACCGGACACTTAACAGACAGCAAGCCAACACAATTCGGCACTCTCACATCAACACAAGTTGGCCAACTTTTAAAACAACAGCATGGCACAATCGAATGATAACTTAGCAATTTAATTCAAAAGGTTAGCAACTCCCTGCAACAATAGCATGCAAATAAAGGACTAGTCAGCACGTGTCCACAACTACAACTCTTGATCAATAGCTTAGTAATTGAACTCAAATCAGTTTGGCAATGAATTTGGCCTGCTCTTTGCAAGACAAATACAGATCACTCGATTGCACACATACTTTTCAACTCGGCAGCTCGAGCTCTTTTGCAGTTTCAAAGGGAAAGTTAGCAACAACTAAATAGAACAACACAATTCAATAGCTCGGATAGAGCATTTTGACAACACGGCAGTTTATCTTGCACAAAGACAGCAACTATTGGCACTTGAATCAAAGGCAGTTAGACAAAATAGCTAGGTAAGTGATTACGGTTCAAAATATGCAATTTTTCCCAACTTTAAACCCTACATTTATACATAAATTTAGCAAAAACTTGTTAATTTTATATGAAATTGGAGTTTATACACAAAATGGAATAACTTGAGTAAAATTGCTGAAAATGCATGAAAAATGATTGATTTTGAATGAATTTTATTAATTTTGTATCCTTTATGTAGGTGCATGGGGAATACTATGCTCTTGGTAGCCCCTATAATTCGATCGAGGAGGCCAAAATTGAAGAAGTTAGGAATTTTGGCTTGATATCAACAAATCAGTATGCCTTGAAGCATTAGGGTTACACGGATCCCTTAGGCAATCGATTAAAAGAGAAAATAGTGTATTGAATAGAAAGTACAAGGATGGAATCGCTCATACTAGTCAATCAATGCCATCTACACCAATTGATCAATAGAAGGAATTAAGGTTAGGGTCTTCTAACCTAAAACCTTAAGCTACTAAATACTGCATTTCATAAAACATAGAGACAACCCAGGGCTAACACATGTCTACTAATCAATCACTAGACCTTCTTACTGATTGATCGATAGCCTAAATTTATAAATACTCACATTTCCAACAAAAATGACAAGTCGCAATTAGGATTTGCCTAGCGTTTTAGTGTAGAATTGTGGGCCCATTACCTATTTTATTGTTTCTTGAACTTGTTTATGATATTTTGCACCTGTTTTTATGATTTTGATGCACACATTGAGTTAGCTTAAAGAGTATTGTCATCTTTTCTTTATCTATCCACTTGTTCTTGTGTTATTACCTTGTTCATTAATGGACTATATTTATGTGTGTTCTTGTTGTCATTATTAATACCATGAGTGACTAAGTCTGTTTTAATGGGTTTATAATAATGTGGATGTTATAGTTGGTGAATCTTTGTACTTTTAATATGGGTTTTAGTATTTAAGTGAGATTTTGATGTTTGATACTCCATTTGAACTCTTTGAGGTACTTCTTAATGGAATTTTAAATTGGTTTTCCTTATAATTATGAGATTGAAAGAAGATTAGTCCTAAGAAGCACCCTTGACAGTTAATGGGTTTGCATAGTTATGAGATCGAGAGGAGATTAATTATGTAAATTCCCATTTGAGCCATTGAGTTAGTGAAGTATCAATAAATGGGTTATTACAATTATAAGACCAAGAAGAGATTAAGTGTACATCATTGAATTCACGTAACCTTATGCAGTTCTAATGGATTAGGATAGGTTATAAGACTAGGAAGAGATTGACTCTCTAATTTCTAGAAGTAGAGCACCTAATTTGTGATAGGAATTTAAGTGTTTAACTAATTGTGTAGGAAAATGAGATTAAGAGGAGATTTTTCACTACATAGTTGAGTTAGATACCTACCAGAGATCAAGCTCAAATGAATTCCATCAAAACCCAATTAAAAACCATCCTTGATATCTTATTGGTATACCTTCATCATTACTTCTCAAGCATGTCACAAGCCCATGTCTTTATTATTTGAGTAAGTTGTTACTTTTTATACTCAATCTTTAATTTTATTCGCAACTCTTAGTTCTCTATTTAACTTGCCTAGATTAGAGTATCAGATTAAAATCTGATAGTTAGATGAATCCCTTCTCCCTAAGAAAATAACCTAGTGAATACTCACTAGTATTATTACTATAGACAAGCTAGCATGTTAGTTAGTTAAGACAATATTGTTTTTAAGTTTCTATTTATAAAAATTTGTGTTTACATGTCGCATCGAATCAGCTTTGGCGCTTTTTCTAAGAACTAACTTGTGTTTCAAATCTATAATTTTTATCAATGCACCATATCATTATTAGTAAGACAACACAACTGGCTATCTCGATTGCACACTCTTCAACAATCCACCAAAACAAAACAACAGCTCGACACAATTTCTCCACTTTGACAGTTTTACACATTTGTCCACAAATCTATACACACTTCACCTCAACACTCTTACGCAGAAACTTGACTTACAAGTATTGGAAGCACGGCAATTTTCGAGTATAGCACATAACATACACTCAATTTAATAGTACTTCGATAGCTTATTAGATGTAGTAGCTCGATACTCTACTTGTAGCTCAGCAACAACAACTCAAAATGAGAATAGTTCGGTACACTCCATATCATGCATACCCATCGCCTTAACTACAACTCAACACTTGGAAGCAATTTAAATAAATGAGCATGGCTCTATTTTAGAAGCTTAACAAAAATTTTAAAATAAAAGCACAGACATACACTATTATAGCTCGATTCGGTCACAATCTCAGCTCGACATATAAAATACTCAACTAAACACATGCAATTAGCACATCTTTAGTGACTTGGATACATATAATCTCAACTTGGCACAACAATCACTTGTAACTCAGATACAAGCATACATAAATTTCAATACGATATCACACACATGACAACACGTCACTCTCCAACACAACAGCACTGCATGCTACCACATGTATATACGTTCATACAATCATAGTAGCTAACAGCTCAGACCCCTCACTATTAGCTTGATACATGAAATGTGCAAACTCGCACACCTTGGTAGTTCGGACACAAGCTTAGCTCAATAATTTTATAGTTCGGTAATTGAACAACTCCACTGTACACTTCACAATAGCTAAGCAACATAGCTTAGCATATTCTAATAAGGTCAGCATGACCTACAAGTTTTAGCAATTTAGTACGCTACTTTTTCAACCAAGTTCACAACACAACAAGCACTCCCACACTCTTTTCAAGTTGTACACGCTACAATAGCTCAGTAAACTTATATAGTATAGCAATTAGCTCAACAAGAATCGAATAGCGTTTATAGTGAAAATTGGTTCAATGGGATTCTGGACACTTGTCGAGTAGGGACTCTGTGAAATAAAAGAGAATTAGACTATAGGGGTGCTAAAGCGACTTTAATCTAGCTAGTCCAATGTCTAAGTAAGGTAATTGTGAGTAAAAACATAGAAAGAAGATCAGTAGAGTGTAAGCGTCCAAAAGAAGACTTATTATAATGCATCGAGTTGTATTTATAATTAGGATCCAATAAACATTCCTCAACCATTGTAGGAATTTAAATTAAAGACAGGGGCTTGATTTTTTAGAACGTGGGTAGCTTAATGACAACTAGTAGGCAATTATTCGTGTAAGCACCTCCAACTATTTACGTCCTTGTTCAAATTTGAACCCATTGAGTTTGACTAAGTCTCTCTAATCTCCCAACCACTTAGCCGAGATAATTGAGGCTAATTCGATTTACTTCTAAGCATTCGGATGTGTTTCGGCCTCATCAGCTTCTCGAGTTGTTTAACCTTAAGGGTTGGGTTATAGTTGATAAAAGAGGTCAAAAGTGAGATACAGAAGGTGCTTAATGTAAAGTAATAGGTCAGATAAATGTTGTTCTAGGTCGGTTTAGGTTTTGGATGCTTTAGAGAAAAATCCCTATCGACATTTGCCCCCAACTATCCTTGATAGGATCATCGAGGGGAGGAAAAGTACTTCATCTAGGTAATCTTCTACTATGAACTCCTAATCCAATACGAATGAATTTTAAGACATCTAACTTATATTTGAGCTGGTCATTCCAATCTCACCTATGTGATCTCAATATTCCTCTAGAAGCTAATTTGTTTTGCTTAACTTGTGAGAGAAGTCTCACATCTAATCAATGAGACTTCACATCTTGGCTATTTGGGAAACGTGCAATCATAACTTCTTTTTTTGCTTCTATTCTTCAATAATAACTATCTTCTATTTCATCTACATTCTTAACCCATCCTTTTTCTTTCAATTACGCTATTAAAGTAATCATGTCCTCTACTTAACCAAATGACTCAACTAATGCCTAGCAACAGAGCCATGAATTAGCCACCACGCATAGGGTCGGCGGTTCACTCCTCAAGAAGAACCCACCAATACAGTGAATGTAGACAACAATTATCCTTGGGATTTTTCAGGAACCACTGGGTTGGTTAGAATTCATGCACTTAAGACTTAAAAGGTTAGAAAACTTCTATTCAATGAATATCAATTAGATAACAAGGGTAACACCCAAGCTATTCCATTGTACTCAAGCGTAGAGAACAATATGAGCCCTAATGGGGTTGCCAGCACAATGATCGAAAAAGAGTTCAATGTGCTAAAGCTTAATTTCTGATCTACCCTCCAAAGTTAGAAAATAAAGAGGCTTTAACCACATGAATGCATCACCTCACTAGGCTATCACAAATTTGACCTTTTCAAGAAGTATTTTTGAGGTTGGTTTAAGATTTGCTTTCTCCCTTTTTCAAAGATCTTATTTTACATATCATCGCATCAATCCCTCTATGATGACTTTGAACTCCTACAGACAATGGTTGCATTTAAGTGTATTTGTGAGGATCTAAAAGTTATGCCATCGTGACCTTATTCCATTATTTTTTTCACTATTAAAAGAGGTGATGGGTGGTTTTACATTTGCACTCGGCCTTATAGAAAGATTTTGATAAGGTTAGAGTCTTCCATCCACAACTAAAAACAAAAGTAGGTTGTTGTTACCAAAAGTTTCCTACAATCTAAAGCCATTACATCTAACAAATAGATTCAAAAAGTTACTCCCAAATGACTGAAAGGCTTATGGCATCATCATGTAAGCCTACAACAGCAACTAGTCTCTCTGGGATGCTAACTCCATTATAGATAAATATTCTTATGATGCTTTGATCTTTCCCAAGGATGAGGTAAAGCTCCTAAGGGTGCTAGTGCTACTTAAGGCAAAGATGTCGAAGGCACTAATGAAGGTACCATTGTTGAGCAAGGTACAAGTTACTTGTGGTTTCACCATGCTGAGTGGGTTTAGGCTTACAAGAGTAGGGACCTTCATGTCTACTTTAGGAGCTAAGTGGTCTTCCTTGCTCGTGCTCAGCATGACGTCTGTAAGTCATTTTATTTATGTTTTGATACTTTCCTAACCTAATCATTTGATCTTTCTTTATAGATATGCCACTGAAAAACCTTGACTCAAGGGATCTCTTTGCTCAACTAAAAGGCATCAATGCAAGAAAAAAAAAAGATGATGTTAAGAAAGTTCCAATGAAATCGTTTGTGAGGCCGTCCACCACCATCACCAAGAATGTTAAAGAGATGGAAGCTCTAAGGGCTCTAAGGGTTGCATTAAAGAGGAAGGTCACATAGGCTACTCATCAAGTTGACACTCTAGAATTATCAATCCACAATTAAACAACATAATTGAATCAAGAAAAGATAGAAACTTTATTGAAATTATAATTCAATCCAAGGGTTACATGAAACCCTAGGTTCCATAATCCTAAATACTGGAATTCTAAGCTATCATAACGAATCTAAAAACGAGTTTCATCAAAAATATAAAATAAAGCATGAAAACCCCTCTTGATTTGATGAACAATCTCTCTAATCTTGAAGTTGATGTTGTTTTCGCTTCTTGATTGATGTTCTCCTCAAGTCTCCTCTCGTCTCTTATGTCTCTTCGTTTCTATAATGTCTCTCCTTCTTTTAAACCTTAAGATCCCCTTATATATGTGTATTACACGGATTTTATTTTCGTCACCAGACACGGCCTGGGACACGGCCATGTCCCCAGGTCGTGTAACTTTCTGCACTAAGGCAAAATTTCTGCACAACTTCAAAATTTCATAACTTCTTCGTTTGAACTCGAAATTGAGTGAAACTTGAATCCTTTTCTTCGTTTTCGAGCCTAGAACGCGTTTAAACCCTGAAATCAACATTTTACTCAATTAAGTATCATTTTCTTTAAGGAAAACCAAAAATGTAAGGGAAATGCTATAAAATCACCATATGAAATATGTTTAAAATCAGAGTTATCAAATTTCCCCACACTTGAGCATTTCCTTGTCCTCAAGCAAATAAATCAAAACAAAACTTTCAGGACAAGAAACGCTAATCAAAATTTATTATTATTTAGGAAACCGATGAACTAATATACTTGACCCGAAGAAAGGTAAGAAAATCATTCTCAACTAACTTGCAATAATAAAGTCAACCAATTTCATCTGATCATATTCGAATGCTCCAACAATACTTAATACTAAAATTCACTAGTTAATTTATGAAAATCAAAGTTTACCCGAACCATTTAACCAATGATTCTTAAACTAAAAATTAGATTTAACATCTCGCCAACCAAGAAAGAGTCATAAAAATTTTATCCATTTGACTAAAATGTATACAATTCTCTCTTCCATCTCACCAAGCACCATAATCTAAAACAAACACATTTTACATCCACTCTTCCTCTGATCATCCCCCTAGCTCATACTTTTGTTGAGAGGTCTTTTGAATTTACCTTATTTAAGCACAATTGTGTTGGTAGCAGGAAAGAATCTCGCTCTTCTGACGGACCAAGACCGATCCATACCAACTTATTCCTTATATTGATAGAGGGAAAGAACCTTGCTCTTTTGATGGACCACGGCCGATCCATATCAATTTTTTCATTTGAATTGGCATTGGGACTCAATCTTGCTCTTCTGACGGACCAAGATGAATCCTTACCAATTTTTTTCTATTCATACACTTGTTATTACTTTTGACCTCCAATCATTATGATTTTTCAGGGGTTTCTCAAAAGAAGAATTTCATTTGTTTGTTTGCTAAAAATTATAGGGCTCTTAAAAATTTCTAAGAGAAAGGTATACATAAAAGTAAATTTAAAAATAACCATGACTAACTCTCAACTAGTGATGTTGCTCCAATCTCAAGTCTTAAAATCCTAAGCTAAATAACTCGTAACATTGCCTTCTAAAAATTTGACTAATCAATTCTAGTAAAGTATCATAAGGTCAATAATAATCAAGATGACATAGTTGATTTGGCTCAATACCAGTTAATCACCTATTGCAAGTTAACTTAAAAAGTAATTGGGTCAAATATGAATAATTAGTTTCCTAAACAGTAACAAAATCATATATATCCCTTCCCCACACTTAAAAACATACATTGTCCCCAATGTACCACTAAGAAAGCATAATATCAAGATAAAACAGCAGAGGGAAAAAGGAAACATATGTAATGAAAAGAAACTAATACTTCCCTACTAGTTGAAAAGAAGTGCAAAATGAAGAAGCGCGTCATTATATATAGCGGAGTTCATAAGCCTTGATCAACAAAAGACAAATTAGCCAATAACATTCGGAATTGAGAGAGCACAATGAAATCTAACTAGATGAGGTAGCATTATTGCAATAAACTCAAAGCAATGAGGCATGACATTTATGAATAATCGACAGAAATTTGCAGGCCAAATGGAAAAACCAATACGCACAAGAGTAAAAATGCAAATAACCAAACCGCGTAAGCATGAGGAAGAGAGAGTAAAATCAATGAGGAAAACTTACTTGGATCAAAATGCGGAATGCAAGAATTGTGGAGAGAAGAGGGAGAATAAGAGAGAATATGAGAGAGATATGTTTGATTGTGAGTGTTGAGAGGATGTGTGTAATTTAAATAAACCGATCGTGTGTGAAAACCGTGTAATCTGGGTCGACACGGGCAGGGACACGACTGTGTCCCATGCCCGTGTAACATTATGTACCATCATGTCTTACCTGGACGCATATGGGCTGGGACACAACCGTGTCCCCTGCCCATGTGACTTGACCTTCCCGTGTGTGAAGACTGGACGGACACGGGCTAGGGACACAACCGTGTCCCACGCCCATGTAACTTTCTGTTCTCGGGTGGTGTCTGGACGCACACGGGCTGGGACACAACTGTGTCCCACGCCCGTGTAACTTTCTGTTAACTGGTGAAAATTCTAGGCACACACGGGCTGGGGACACGACCGTATCCCTTGCCCGTGTAACTTTCTGTGCCTACGGCGTAGGATCAAAGTTTGGGAGGACACGGGCTGGGACACGACCGTGTCCCTTGCCCGTGTAATAAAATTTTTTTTTTTTTACCTAAATTCATGGATTTAAAAATGCAAGAAACTTAAAATAAATAAATAAATAAATCAATAAAGAATAAATAAATAAAAATACTTAAACTAGAAAAATAAGATAAAGAAAACTAAAGAGAGAAAAAAAAAAAGAAACTAAAAAGGGAAAAGCCTATGACTAAAATTGAAACAAATAAAAGAAACAAAGCAAAACTAGATCAAAGAGAAAAAATAAATAAATAAATAAATAAATGAAAAATAACTAAATAAATAAATTGAAATAAACTGAAAAAAAACTAAAATATGAGCAAAGTTAGACATGGGTTGCCTCTCAAGAAGCGCTTTAGTTAACGTCGATAGCTCGACGGGATACGTCTTTAGCTCGACGGGATACGTCTTCTCATGATTCTTCATCCAGGTGGAGATGGGACTTCTCCTGTATCTCGCTTTCGAACTCTCCATACGAGTGTAAATTTGCCTTTAGGCAATCGACCTTGCCAATTCCATTTCATTGGTGTATAACTTCCATAGTTTCTCTCTTTATCATGCCACTTATCAAATTCATGTAGTCTAAACTTCTTCATCTTGTCCGCTTTTACCTTAGATGCGTTTGTCATTGGAAGTTTTGAACTTTTCACCATAAAGGCATGTTCTAAATGATTTCTTGACAGTTTTGGTTCCAAAGATGGTAGCTTCTCTTTGGAGGATTTTAACCTAAGATCCTTTGACTTATGGAGTTGATCAACCCCGTTCTTGTCCACAATAGATTCATGAACTTTTATTTGAGATACCGTTTCTACACAATTGGGGTTGGTCACCAAATTTTCATCTCCCTTGTTCAAGCAATAACTCGAGGAATCCTTGGCAAGCGTTTCCTGCACACATGTAGATATAATAACATTAGTGGCATTAACATTGTGACATCTGTCCTCTGGGTCAAGAAATTTGTTCGTTGCCTCTGAAGTTTTAAAAACTATTTCATCATCCCCGACCCGTAATATCAACTTATGTCACTAACATCAAAAATAGCCTTAGCAGTGGCTAGGAAAGGTCGACCTAAAATGATTGGCACCTCAATATCTTCATCTATATCAAGTATAACAAAATCCACGGGAAAGATGAATTTGTCTACTTACACTAAAACATCCTCTATGATGCCTCTAGGGTATGTGATAAACCTATCAGCTAATTGAAGACTCATGCACGTTGGTTTAGGTTCTCCTGACCCTAGCTTTTTGAACAATTTATACGGCATCAAATTTATACTAGCTCCTAAGTCTGCCAAAGCATTATCTACTAACAAATTGCCAAGCATACAAAGAATAGTGAAACTCCTTGGATCGTTTAATTTTTGTGGCAGCTTTTTCTGGAGAAGTGCCGAGCATTCCTCATTCAATGTGACAGTTGTAAGCTCCTCCAACTTCCTCTTATTCAATAAAAGATCCTTTAAAAATTTCGCATACTTTGGCATCTGCAAGATGACATCAACAAGAGGTAAGTTAATGTGCAATTGTTTGAAAATATCAAACAATTTACCAAATTCCTTATTTTGATCAGTGTAACTTTGCTTAAGGCACTGTGGGTAAGGGATGGGAGGCTTGTACTCCTCCACTTTCGGTGGTTCCGTACTTTCTTTTGATTTTAGTGGCTTTGCATCTTCCTTACGGTTGACTTCCACTTCTTTCTCAACTGCTTCCCCACCATCCTTCTTCTCCACTTGCAGTTTTCTACCACTTCTCAAGGTCACAACATTAACATGTTCCCTGGGATTGACCTCAGTATTCCCTGGGAGTGTCCCTTGTGGTCTTTCAGAGATTAGCTTCGCAAGTTGACCAATTTGGTTCTCAAGGTTGCGATTTAAAGCCTATTGATTTCTCAGCGAGGATTCAATGTTGGATAAGCGAGCCTCATTGCCTTGAATGTATTTTGTGAGAAGTTCTTCCACACTGGGCTTCTTTTCTTGAGGGAGAGGAGGTGGGAATGGTCGTTGAAACCCAGGTAGGCCAAAGTTGGTCTTCTGCTGGCCTTGGTTTTGGTTTTGGTTTCCCCAAGAGAAATTGGGGTGATTCCTCCATTCTGGATTGTAAGTGTTGCTATAAGGGTTATTTTGTTGCTTAGGTGGATTTCTTAGATAATCCACCTGTTCCAGTTGTTCTTGTGCTCCATACTCCTGCATACCAAAATCACTTACATCCGATTGCACTTGTTGAGGGCCAATTGAGAGTGCATCAATCTTTTTACTCAACAAGTCCACCTTGGCTGCCAGAGCAGTGGTCAAGTCCACATCATAAATTCCTATGGCCTTTTGCTTGGCTCTAGTGGTTTCCCACTGATAATTATTCATCGCTATTCCTTCAATCAAGTTTTGTGCTTGCTCAGGTGTCTTTGTATTCAAAATACCTCCTGCGGATGCATCAATTATCTGCCTAGTAGATAAATTGAGACCATTATAGAAGGTCTGAATCTGCATCCATAATGGGAGGCCATGATGTGGGCACCTCCTAAGCAAATCCTTGAACCGCTCCCAAGTGTCATAAAGCGTCTCTGCTTCCAATTGAGCAAAACATGAAATATCATTCCGAAGTTTAGCGGTCTTTGCAGGTGAGAAATATTTCTCCAAAAATTTCTCTACCAATTCATTCCAAGTTATGATTGAATTTCTTGGTAGGGAGTTCAACCACTGTTTTGCTCTTCCCCTCAAGGAGAAAGGAAATAGTCGTAGTCGAATGGCATCATCCATGGCTCCATTGATTTTGAACGTATCACAAATCTCTAGAAAACTAGAGATGTGGGCATTAGGATCTTTGTCTTGGAGATCGTCAAATTGAACATATTGTTGCACCATTTGTATGATGTTGGGTGCAATTTGGAAGTTATTAGCCGCGACGGTTAGCCTTGCGATACTAGAGTCAGCTCCAATAAGTGTAGGCCTTGAATAATCGAACATGGTCTGATTTGCTTCATTCCCGTTGTTAGCCATGTGTGGTGGATCTTCTTGTTCAATGAATTGAGTGTTGGCCTCTTTACCTTCTTCCTTGATCTCAACGATTGATTCGTTGTCTATGGTTGCCACAACTTGTCTAGGTCGCGATCTCAAATTTTGAAGGGCAGTTCTCTCAATTTCAGGATCGAGTTCTACCAAATCTTCCGAATTACTGCGAGTCATGCACTACAAAGGCAAGAAATAAAATCAATTGCAACTCTAGATAATAAAAATAAACAATGAAAACAAAAGAAAATAAAAAAAAAATGGTTAAAGTAATAAAGCAACTAGCGTTCTTAATATCAAAAATCCCCGACAATGGCGCTAAAAACTTGGTACAAGGCAAGCGCACCTATTAATTTTAATATAGCGGATGTAAGTCCGAGTTGATCCCTCAAAGATTTTGAGTACTAATATTAACTTTAGCTTTATTATCTAACCGGAAAATTATGTCGAGTTGAATGAATTAAAAATACTGAAATTAATAAACTAAACTAATTATGAGACTTAACCAAGCAAATTAGAAAGCAATAAAACTACAAACGACTTCAAGTATGCAATAATGTATTTAGGAATTATTTCCCCTAGTGTTTAACATGTAACCTTTTCAAAATATATTCAATTTAGTTTCTATGATTCTTGACCGGAGGGATTCACAATTAAAGCTAATATCTTTCTCAAGCATATTAACCCTAATCCTAAATTATTTACCGGAATCTCTTCTCTTAGTAATATAACTTAGAATTGCATTAATGTATAATGAATTCTCACATAAACAATCAACTTTCCGGAAGAAACATGTATCTTATCTCTAAGTATACATGTAATTCTCTCCAATTATGCTAAGATCTAATTACACATGCAATTTCTCAATCAACATGCATAATATCATATATTGACACTCTAGAATTATCAATCCACAATTAAACAACATAATTGAATCAAGAAAAGATAGAAACTTTATTGAAATTATAATTCAAACCAAGGGTTACATAAAACCCTAGGTTCCATAATCCTAAATACTGGAATTCTAAGCTATCATAACGAATCTAAAAACGAGTTTCATCAAAAATATAAAATAAAGCATGAAAACCCCTCTTGATTTGATGAACAATCTCTCTAATCTTGAAGTTGATGTTGTTCTCGCTTCTTGATTGATGTTCTCCTCAAGTCTCCTCTCGTCTCTTGTGTCTCTTCGTTTCTGTAATGTCTCTCCTTCCTTTAAACCCTAAGATCCCCTTATATATATGTATTACGCGGATTTTATTTTCGTCACCAGACACGGCCTGGGACACGGCCGTGTCCCCAGGTCGTGTAACTTTCTGCACTAAGGCAAAATTTCTGCACAACTTCAAAATTTCATAACTTCTTCGTTTGAACTCGGAATTGAGTGAACTTGAATCCTTTTCTTCGTTTTCGAGCCTAGAACGCGTTTAAACCCTGAAATCAACATTTTACTCAATTAAGTATCATTTTCTTTAAGGAAAACCAAAAATGTAAGAGAAATGCTATAAAATCACCATATGAAATATGTTTAAAATCAGAGTTATCAGTTAGTCCTCTTACCAACCCTATTAAATTATGCTAAAATTCAGGTTTTGATAGCCTATTGCAATTAGCTGCCTCGAAGGTCTATGATGTAAGGGCTTTACCTATTGATTTTAAGTGATGTTTTTGTTCTTCTTTAGACCCTGTTTTTGTTTCATAGAGCTCCCAATATCCATTAATGATTGTTGAAACTCTAGTGGAGGAGGAGGGTAGTAACACCTCCATCTTATTGACTTTTATCATTAGCTAACCTACTTTTTCTTATAATGTTTTGTGCTTCCTTTTTAGATTACTAAAGATACCAAGAACGAAGTGTCTAGCCTTAAAGCTAACCATTTAAAGCTCTAATAAAAATGGGGAGAGAAGAAGACAAAGTTAAAGGAGGAGAAGGATGCTGCTCTGACTAAAGAGCAAAAGAAAAATTGCCAGCTCGTCTCCAACCTACAGGATTGCAAATGAGGTAGAGAGCCTAAAAAAGAAACATATTGAGTAAGTTACCTACCTATAGAGTTTGTGTGACGAGTTGAAGACTAAAATTATGGATATTGAGAAGAAGCAAGGTATGAGCTATGAGAAATCCTATGAGAACCTCTTTCAACACATCTAGGATGGCCAAGAATACATAAGCCTTATGTCAAAGAAGGTGATGGATGGGGTAAACTTAGCTTGGGATGAGATCCGTATCCATTTCCTTGACTATGACTTAAGCTGTTTAGACCTTGCTAAAAGAGGTTAAAAATAGGAGGTACCCGTAAATGAATAAAATGCTATTGAAACTGAGGTGAAGGACCAACCTATTCAAGGCACCAACACCCCCGTAACTACTCCTTAAGATGTTCAAAAAGTTTCTGATGCTCTTAAAGTTTTCGAGGTCCCTGTTTCAAATCCTTCATCTAATTCCCCTACCACTCTTAACCAACCTTCTATTGACCAAATCCCAACCCTTGACAATTCAACTACTAAGGACTGATATGCTTTTCCCTTTTTTGCTGTATTTTGTTCATTATTTATTTTTCTAGTCTTTTATTATTCCTAGGTCGAAATGCCGAGCTTTAATTTTTGTAAAGAGTTTGCTCCTACTCTCTCTACTAAAGACTTTTGTATGAAATTGTTTATCTTCCATACTAAAGTAATGTTAAGATTTTAATTCTTGCTTTACATTTTTGCTTGTCTTTATTTATTAACTTAGAGTGTTGTTAATATATTGCCTGTTATTTATTTCAAGGCCTTTAAAGAGTCTTTTAACTCATCATTGCATAATTTTGAGGCTTCCATTTAGCTCATCATCCCTATTTGCTATTGGATTTAGAGCATGTCATCCATCGCCAATTGAAGGCTTAGGATCGCTAAGTAGCTTATCATCTATTCATTAGACTTAAAGTAATTTATATCGCCATAACTGGTCGTCCATAGTATTTTTAGTCTTAAGAGTGTTACAATCATCACTAATTAAGAGTTTAGACTCGTTAAATAACTCATTATCCTTTCTTAGGACTTATAGTAATGTTGTCTGTTACTCTTAAAAGAGTTTAAGGCTTTACATCTCATTGTCCAAGCTCTTTTCTAAACTTAGAGATTTGCAAATATCCATTTCTCATCATCCTTCAAATATAAGATTTAAAGATAATGTTTTATGTGATTTTCTCTTCTTCCTTTGTATGTAGGGTTTAGAAACATTTTAACCTTGTCATTGTAAGAGAGGTCAAAAGAGGGCCTGTTAACTACGTGCATTAGTGTGGGTTGATCAAGACCTTTATGTTGGGTATGTTTTGAATTATGTTTATGATATTCAAAAGGAATGCTAGAATAAAAGTAGGGCACAAAATGAAGTCAAAAGACATTAAACAAATGAATACTTCATTAAGTGGATTCACATAGAACAAAAGCAAATCATAAAACACCAACATACAGATCGGCCAACTAACCTCAATAATATACAACTCCTTAAAACACAAACATATAAGTTGGCAAACCAGCACCAGTAGTTCACAATATAATCATAAAGCAAAAAACATTCATCGTATATATGAATAACAAACTTGAAACCAAAAATTCACATATCTCTTCTAAAGAATTTATCATTCTGTAGACATTCAATTTTTATCCTCCAACACCCCACCCCATTCCCCCCTATACAACCCCCCCCCCCCCCCCCCCCCTATTTTTTTTTATTTCATTTTAGTAGGATAAGAGGTCCTAAATTAGGAAAGATGCAAAAAATAAAAAAATTAAAGAAAACTAAAAAAATAAGAAATTTAGAAAAAATAAGAAGTTTAGAAAAATACAAAAAAAAAAAGGAAAAAGCATGAAAAAAAAAAAAGAAATCTAGGAAAAATATCAAAAAATAGGAAAATATGAAAAACACAAAAAATAAGAAATTTAGAAAATACAAAAAAATGAAAAAATTTAGAAAATTGAATAGTTACAAAAAATTGAAAAAATTGAAAAAGACAGAAGATTTAAGGAATTTAGAAAATAATAATTTTTTAATAGAATAAATTTTTAATTTTAATAAAATTAGAAAGGGAACCGTTGGGTCTGGGCTTAAATTTAAATCTAACCCAAGCTAATCTAGTCCATATGTGCAATTTAATTACACTTATAAATAAAGCATAAGCTAACGACCTAACGGTTAAGCACTTGGACATATGCATTGACTTTGGTTAGAGGTTAAGGGTTCGAATCTTATTAGAGGTGAAAACTGCTTTTTTCTTCTTCTTTTTTTCAATTGCCATGTATCACTATTGGACATGTGGCATTTCCCCACTGGACGAGGTAGATGACATGGCACCACGTCAGCACCGCTTTCTCTCCTCTTCCTTCTCTTTCTTCCTATTTTCCTTAGTTCTTCTACACTTTCCTTCTCGATCAACCAATTTTAGATAATTTTTAAACCCCTTTTTGTTGCAATTTCGCCAAATCAATGGCAAAATTACAGATTAAACATAGCTTAGTTTTAATTTTGACCGAATTCTTGTCTAGATTCGATCAAATACATACTCAATTCAAGATCCAAAAATCAGTAAAAAAAAAAACATGAATTTCAAAATTTTCATTTAATCCAAATTCAAACTACCTTGCTTACTGAGTTGATATGGTGTATAAATAAGGGTCTTAGGCTTATTTCATAGCACACACAATCACAAATAAGTATTGAAACTCTCTTTCACTCATAAACTTATTTACAATCTCACACACTCTCTCTAACCTACAACCATGTCTCTCTCTCTAAGATGAGCTTCAAATTGAAGCTTTTCAGACCAATCTCACTCCACATCCACTATCCCTAAGCCCTAAACTATCTCCAGCAGCCACTCCTAACTCTTGTCATAATCCGAAACTCCCCTACCATCGAAACCGTAGCCACCACATCTCTACCCTTGAAGGCACCATCTTCCCTCTTCAACTAAAACTATCACTGTAGCTAAGCTCAGCATCCTTAAAAACCCAAGTATCCTTTAACACCCCGCAACAACCACCAAGACCGTACGTCGCCGCCACCACCATCAGTCGAAGTTCCAACCACCTTCAAACCTAGCAGCACTCTCCTTACCCTCTACAAACTCAATAAAATACTCACCAAAAACCCTTTTCTCCCATCATTTAGGTAGTTGGAAAAGCCTGGAGCTTCTCTATCGTGTGCTGTTGCCTTTCCTCCATCCACGACCTTATTCGAATGCCTAAATTGACCTGACTCGAATTCGAGATCAACCCACTACATCAACCCGCGCACCCAACTCCAATTCAATGTGAGTCTCCTTGATCCTTCCAACCTTATTTTTAATTTCAGTCCATTCCCTTTTTTTTTTTATTTGTTGTTTCTTTTGTATTGTTAGCATCATTATTTATTTATTTATTTATTCTATTTCACTTTGAATGTAAATGTAATAAAAAAAAAAGAAAAAGAAAAAGAATAGTTTATTCTTTTTAGTATAGTAGAAATAGATAAAATAAAAAAAATAAGATAATATAAATAATAATAATAAATAGGTTAGTGAATAAACAATCGTCTTATCACTTAGAAAAACATTTTTCCAAATAAGCAAAATTAATCAATCCATATTCAAAGTTAGTGCATTTTAGAATTTTTTCAAAAAAATAAAAGTTCTAATTTAGGACCCTTTTTAGAAATTTCCTTAAATAAACCAAATTAGGTTAAAAACGTTAATCCAATGTTTTTTCAAGTTAAAACAAACCTAACCCACTAAAGTTTTACAAAAAAAATTACTTACATCTAATCCTGAATAGTGAGTACATAGGTACCTACGAGGTGACGATAAAAAATAAAAATAAATAAACCTAATTTTCTTTTTTTAGTTTAGATTATTCAAGTTATCCAATTCAAGTAAATAATTGAGTTCTATTTTATAAAATTGAAAGGTGATTTTTAAGGTTAAGGTTAAAATTAGAAAGTTAATAGTACCCGTAAGGGTTTAAAGATCATAACCCCCAAATCCATATCTCTTGTTATAAAACCATTTTACAAAATTGGTTTTATTGTTAGACTAATGGTTAAGTTATAATTAATCCACCCAATTGATTATAACTTAACTCTTTTTCCCAACTCTAATCAAGTAGCAACTCCAAAGTGCTTTCAAGATATTTTCTTTAAACCCTAGTCAAGGATCAGTATTAAATAGGTGAGGTTTAATATTGATTGATTTAAAGAAGAGCTAATTTACAAAAATCGAGAGGAAAAAAAAAAAAAAACCAAGCTCGACACATTTGAAGTAAGGCCTAAGATTATCTACATTCCATGCTCAACAAATGGGTTGTCCATTAAGTTTTTCCAATCTATAAGCTTTTCTATTCCTTACTTCCTCCTTCACCATTATAGGGTCTTCCCAAGCCAAGGTCAACTTTCTTTGACTTTCCTAAGCTCCTAAGGCCTCTAACTTCTTGTAGATCAAATCACCAAGTCGAAAGCATTTATGCCTAAAATATTTGTCATAATATCGAGTTGCTTGTTGTTAGTAGGCAGTCAAATGAGCTTTAACCAACGACCAAGTCTCATGAATGGTATCTAAATTTACTTGGAGGCCAACATCATTGTATTTAAGGTCATAAGCTTAGACTCTTATACTTTCTACTTAGAGCTCAATTAGTAATATTGCTTCAAACTCAAAGGCCAATTGGTAAAGAGTATGGCCAGTTGAAGTTCTCTATATAGTCCTATAACCCCACAAAACATTTAGTACCTCATTTGCCCACTTATGTTTAGCTTAGTTCACCCTCTTCCTTAAACTATGAAGAATAACCTTGTTTACATCATTAGCCTATCTATTGCTCTAAGGGTGCATGATTGACATATGGCATAATCTAATCTGCTGTGCTTCATAAAATTCTCTAAACTTGTCATTGTCAAACTATGGCCCATTATTTGTAAAGATAGCATAGGGTATGCTAAATCTAATCAAGATATTACTGACTAGGAAGGCCTCAAAGCTCTATTATATGATACTTGCCACTACTTTTTCTTTAACCCATTTTGTAAAGTAATCCACCACAATAATAATATACTGGCTCTGTTCGATGATCTTCAAGAATGGGCCTAGAATATCTAACCCCCATTAGGCAAATAGCCAGGGGTTAGTAAGTGGAAACAAATACAAACCCAATGCTCTCACGGTCGAAGCATTCCTTGACAATAATCACAACTTTGAACCAAATGAAGCGAGTCCTTTTTCATCATAGGCCACCAATATCCAAGCCAGCAAACTCTTACATAGAGAGCTCCAACCTTAACGTGATTGCTATAAACTCTAGCATATAAATTGAAAAGGACTTGCTATACCTCAAATGGTCGCAAACATCTTAGATAAAGCATACCCAACCTTCTCTTATACAGCCTTCCATCAATTGTCATAAAATTAGATACCTTATAGATGAGTCTTCAAGCCTCTTTGCTATCTTGAGGTAGGACTCCATTCTCTAAATAGTTAAGGATATGAACCATCCAACAAGGTTCCATTTCCTTCTCTTATACCCCTAAACATTCCAAGGTCATTTGTCCTTACTCTTCTCTAGTAAATATTCTATAAAAATTCTTTCTTCCTAATTCAACAAATTTGTGGAAGCTAATTTCAACAACTTATTTAGAGCATAATTCTACGTCCTTGGAATTTTCACTAACTGCCATGAATCAAAAGCGATTTCAAGCTCTTTAACCATTTACAAATACTTAACCATGCTCCCATCCTTTACCATATTAGTGCCCTTAACCTACTTAACAATCAGTTGGGAATCTAAGATATCTAAACGCATAACTCTAACCTCTTTAGCCAACTTCATCCATGCCAAGAGCGCCTTATATTCTGACTCATTATTGTTAGCCGAGTCCCAAACTTTAAAGCATAAGAAATTCAACTCCCATTGTGATGGGTTACTGACCTCTAGCCCACTTACTCACATATGCCTTAAAGGCCTCCAATCTCTCACCAAGAGAATTCTCTCTCATCAATATATCGATGACAAGAAACCATGCATAAAAGAATGGTGGCTGAACTCTTCAAGAGCTCTAGGTGGGTATACCCTACTTTGCTCTATCCTTTATGCCAATGCCAGCTACTCTCTTGCTAAGGCCTCTTCACCGAGTGGTGTAAACCAAGGCCCTACACATCAAATCTTGCTTAAACTTTCACTACCAAGAGCTTCTTGCCAAGAACTGAGGCATAGGCTAGTGCTGGCCGAGTACTTCTCTTTCGGCCTCCTATTCATACTTACATCATCCCTTACTTGTCTCGACAACCCTTAAGGGTGCCACGTCATGATCTAACTTAGCCACTATGCCCAAAGATTCCTTAATAAGGGACTACTAATGAGTTACCACCTATCCTTTTCACCTGACATTGTATAATTTACCCTTTTTGTCATTTGTCCTATTTACCCCTTTTCGTATGTACTAGGAATCATTTTTCATGAATGCCCTTTTGTAATTCTCTTTATTCGTAATGTTGCCCTAAGGAGTTACTATAAATAGTCCCTTCCCTTGTAGCTGGAATGATCTCACATTTATAACGGACAATTTGAATATACTTAGTCCTTACAAGACATTCTTCTCTAAGTCTATTTTCATACACTCTTATTTAGTATTGCCAAATAGCTTAAAATTGGTGGTAGGTGGATCTTAGCATCAACTTGGGCATTACATCAAGTAAGATGCCAAGTCATGTTATGTTCATAGGTGAGTCATATCCTCTAAACAGCTTCACATTAGCTATTGCATTCAGTTTGCTAACCTGTCCATTCTATTTTCTTTGTTACTTCGAAGGACCCATTTCATTCTTATCTCCCATGGTAAGTCCTAATAATAACTGAGCTCCTAGGCACATTAGCATGTAGCATAGTTCCTTCAAGCTAATAAGAATGTGTTTGTAATGTACCCCTCTAACATGCCTAATATTCCAAAAGCAATAAACACTTACAAGCTCAATATTAATCCAACCACTAAGGTAGTACAACAAAAGAAGAGACACTTTGCCTTAAAGAGACAAGCAACTATTGAAGAAGAGGTCTAATAGCTATTGAAGTTAGACTTTATTAGAGAAGAGCCATATCTAACTTAGCTGGCTAATTGTGTGTTGGTAAAAAAGGCGAATGGGAAGTAGAGGATGTGTATTGATTTTACTAACCTAAATAAAGCATGCCTAAAGGATTGCTTCCCTTTACCTCACATCAATCAAATGGTCTATTCGACCTTAGGACATGCTCTACTGAGTTTCATGGATGCTTTTTCTGGATACAACCAATCAAGATGCATCCCCCCGATCAAATATACACTTCTTTCATCACTAATTTCAAAACATACTATTATAAGGTTATGATGTTTGGTATAAAAAAATGTAGGAGACATGTATCAAAGGTTGCTCACAAAGATGTTTAAACCTTAGATACATAAGAATGTCAAGGTTTATGTAGATGACATGATTATCAAGAGTAAGACCAATGATGAACACCTTACCAAGCTTTAAGAGAAGTTCGATACACTAAAATGCTAGAACATGAAATTAAATCCTTCGAAATGTGTATCAGAGAATCCTGAGGAAATTTTCTAAGCTTTATGGTAGGGAAGTACAGGCTAACCCTAAGAAGATTTAAGCTATGTTGGATGTGGAGTCACCAAAATCTATTAAAGAGGTCTAGAGGTTGACAAGAAGAGTATTAGCACTAAATCGTTTTGTGTCAAAGAATGCTGAAAGGTGTGCTAAATTTTTTTGTGTTTTGAGGACTCCATTTGAGTTTAGGTAGACTGTTGAACACAAGTAAGCTTTTAAGGCTTTAAAGGAATTTTTTTACTAACCCTCCAATCTTGTCTAAGCTTATTAAGGGGGGAAACTCTTTATTTATATTTGTCTTTGAGCAACCGAGAGCTCTCATCTATGCTCTTACAAGCAAAAGGAAGAATACATTAACCAATTTATTATGTTAGCTATGTCCTACAGGGTCCCAAACTAAATTGCACGAAGCTAGAGAATTTTATACTGGCCATATTCGTAGCGGCCAAGAAACTTCGACCTTATTTTGAGGCTCGCCAAGTTATGGTCCTTACTGAACAACCTCTGAAGCAAGCTTTACAAAAGCCTAACACTTCGAGGCAAATGGTTAAGTATGCTTTAGAGCTTAGTGCTCTAGAGATCTAATACTAGCCTAAGGAGGCCTATCAAGCTTGGATTTTTGCCAACTTTATAGTTGAATTTGTCATAAGTAAATGATCTGTTACTCAGAATGAGAGTACCTAAACTCGATATGCTAATGGATTGTTAACTTGGGAAGTAAGTGGTGCTGCCTTGCTCTTGAAAGGCCTAATATGATGTGCTTAGGAGCTTAATTATCACTAAGACTTATCGTAAGATATGAGAACCAAATGAGTCCTTCAAAGTAATGAAGAAAATAAAATGGAAAGGTTAGCAAACTGAATGCAATAGCTGATGTAAAGTTACTTGGAGGATATGACTCACCTATGAACACAACATGACTTGGTACCTCACTTGATGTAATGCACAAGCCGATGACAAAATCCACCCACCACCAATCTTAAGCTATTTGGTAATACTAGATAAGAGTGTATGGAAATGGACTTGGAGAGGAATGTCTTACAAGGACCAAGTATATTCAAATTTTCTATTAGGAATATGAGATCATTCCAGCTACAAGGAAAAGGGACTATTCATAGTAACTCCCTAAGACAACATTGCAAATAAAGATAATTACAAAAAGGCATTCATGAAAAGTGATTCCTAGTACATATGAAAAGGGGTAAATAGGACAAATGACAACAAAGGAAAATAGTATAGTATTAAGGTGAAAAAGATAAGTGGTAGCTTATCAATGGTCCCTTATTAAGGAATCTTTAGGTGCTACAGCTGAATTAGATCGTGACATGGCCCCTCAAGGGTTATCGAGACAAATAAAGGATGCCGTAAGTATAAGTAGGAGGTCGAAAGAGAAGTACTTGACCTATAGGAGCCTACGCCTTGACTCTCAGTAGGAAGCTCTCAACAACTAAAGGTCCGAGCAAGATCTAACGTGTGGGGCCTCAATTCACATCACTCGGCAAGAGAGTAGTCGGCATCAGCATAAAAGATAGAGCAGAGTAAGGTGCACCTACCCAAAGCTCTTAAGGAGTTCAGCCACCATTCTTCTGTGTACGGTTTCTCATCCTCGGCAAGTTGATGAGAGAGAATTCTCCTGGTAAGGGACTGGAGGCCTCTAAGGCGTGCATGAGTAAGTGGGCCAAAGGTCGATAACCTATCACATGCTTAAGGAGTTAGGTGGCATGGTAGCCCTAACCTCAGTAGTATGCTTCAAGTCGTCACTTAGTTGTATAGTCAAAGTTTCCTCTAATGGCTCTCATCATACTTCTAAGTGATTCCTCATGCCTTATTCAATATGATAGACTTAGCCCCTCTTAAGAGCTTTCAGATACAAAGCTCAGGCTTATTGTTGGTCTCCATGGCATGTCCCTATTCTTATCGGGGATTGAAATTTTGCACTTTGATGAGCCATTGACACAACCATCTTAAAGATATTGATGGAAAGTTAACCTATGATCCCATTATAAGGTAAGGCATAGTCAACTATAACAAAATCCATTTCCTTCTCCACAATGTTTTTATCATCCTCGATCTAGAGAGTTAAGATAATCATTCCTTGAACTTTCACCAATTGGTTATTAAATTCTCATAAGTTAACTTGCAAGGTTACATCTTGTAATTCTTTAACTTTGGTCACATTTGGTTGAATGTATGCTTGAAAATAATGTTAATTAACTTCTAGTGTCAACTATGATCTTTCTGAATTCAAACTCAACAACTTTGGTCTTAATGACCTGGGCATTGTCGTGGGGAAATTGAATCCTTTACATATCCTTATCTGAAAAAGTCATCATGTCATCTATACTGTGCCTCTTTCCTCTAACGTTCAACACTTGATCTCCTTAAGATTTAGCCAAACTCAAAGTGACTAGGGTACTCCCCCCTCTTAAACCTCCAAATATTACATTAATCACTCCTCTTAGAGCTCGGTCATCCCCTTTAGCATTATCTCGAGTTACTAACTTTGGTCATTATTGATAACTCTTATTTTAAATATATTTTACATGGTGATTTTATAGCATTTCCCTTATATATTTTTTTAAAGAAATTGATACTTAATTGAGTAAAATTTTGATTTCAAGGTCTAAACACGTTCTTGGATTGAAAACAAAGAAAATGAATCAAGTTTCACTCAATTTGGAGTTCAAATGAATGAGTTATGAAGTTTTAAAGTAACATAAATAATAGAAGAAAGTGGTAATTTTTTGTCAATAAGTTACACAGTCTGGGATACAACTATATCCTCAGGCTATGTCCATGCAGGATAATTTTTGTGCTAAAGTTAGTAAGTTACACAACCTGGAGATACAATTGTGTCCCAAGCCGTGTCTGGTGATAAAAAAAGAAACTTCACTATATATTATATAAGGACTTATGAGGGTTTTGCACATAACTTTTGACATTAAAAAAAAAAAAAAGAGAAGAGACTTGGAGAGAAAGAGGAGCAAAAAGCGAAAGCAACACCTAACTTCAAGATTGAAGAAGATTTCTCATCAACAAAATGGGTTTTTCATGTTTTATTTCTTGATTTTATTGCAATTCGTTTTTAATTTCATCATGATAGCTTAAGATTCTTGTATTTAGGATTATGGAACCTAGGGTTTCATGTGACTATTGGATTTATTAATAATTTTCAATAAAGTTTCTATCTTTCTTGATTCAATTATGTGTTTTCATTATTATATCAATCTATGATATTTCTAGGATATCAATCTATGATATTATGTATAATGATTGAGAAATCACATGAATAATGAGATCTTGACATAATTGAAAAGAATTACATGTTTACTTAGAGATAAGATACATGATTCTTTCAGAAAGTTATAATTTTTGCATGAGAATTCATTGCATATTAATGCGATTCTAAATTATATTACTAAGTGAAAAAATTCCGATAAATAATTTAAGATTAAGGTTAATATGCTTGAGAAAGTTGTTAACTTCAATTATGAATCCCTCCGATCAAGAATAATAGAGATGAAATTGAATAGATTTTTAGCAGTCACATGTTAAACATTAGGGGAAATAATTTCTAAATACGTTATTTACCTTCTTGAAGTTGTTCTTAATTTTATCGCTTCCTAAATTACTTAGTCAAGTCTCATAATTAGATTAATTTATTAATTTTAGTATTTTTAATTCATTCAACCCATCACAATTTTCCGGTTAGATAATAGAGCTAAGGTTAGTATTAGTACTCGAGATCTCTAAGGGATTGACTTAGACTCACATCTGCCATATTAAAATTGATAGGTGCACTTGCCTTATATCAATTATCTCGAGTTACTAGCTCTTGATCATTAGGTCAAACATCATCATTGCATGGTTGCTACTCTACCCTTCTTCTTTATATAAGGCGCTTAATCCTTTCTTCTTTGTCTACTACAAATTTCCTCATATATCTCCCTAGGATAGCATCTTCTAGTGCATTCCATAGGTGGATGCACTCATCTATATCATGGCCATGTTCTCCATGATATCACAATACTTGTTGGAATATTTCCTCACAAGGTTATTCCTCATCTTCTCTAGCCGAGCCAGAAACCTTGATTGCGCATTTCCATCAAAATGTCAAACATAGGTTTGTTTAAGGGGATGTGTGTGGCAAAGGTCGAAATTGGCCCTTTTCAATCTCCTGAAGGTCGACTCAATCTATCATGTATATCAACTTTCTTCCTTAAGTGGCCTTTCATTGACCCTCTCTCTTTCTTTGGTCTTTTTTTTGAATTTTTCTTATTTAAGCTCCCTATAAGCTTGCATTTGATCTTCCTAACATATGCACTTCTTCCAACCTCGTTGTAAATTTATCCAACGAAGTCAATAGATGTTTAGCAAGGGACATAAAAAAGTCTGAACCTCTCTAACACCTCGACAGATGGCATGCAATGCAATGCTCTTGTCATAGTTAATAATTTCAATCATCAACTAATTGAATCTATGAACATAATCTCCGATGCTCTCCCTTGGCTTCTACCAAATTAAGGTTAGAAGCAAAGAATCTTTTGTATGAAGCTTACTGGCTAGAAAGTATTGCCTGAACTCATTGGCCAACTAATCAAATGAGGAAATAGATGCTACTTTCAGCGAGTTGAACTAGTTCCTTGCTAATTTCCTTAAAGTAGAGGGGAATGCCTTGCAAGCAATAGCATCAAAGAGTCTATACAACTCCTTCAAAGTATAGAAAGTATTCAAGTGATCATTTGGATCTTTTTTCCATTGTAAGTGTCAAATTAAGGCAATCAAACACTTGAAGGGAGGCTCGATTGCCTACTCCTTATATCTACTTCTTTCTTAAAGTTTCATTCTACTACTAACTTTCTAATGTACTCCTCTAGGTCTTGTAAATTCATATCTACAATTGCTTTCTAGGTGTAGACACCTCATTTTTGCTTTCTCGTAATTTTAACTTTTGTTTTTAAGGAGTTTTAATTCAGAAAATAACAAAAAATTAAAAATGATAAAAAGATAAAAAAAAATAGAAAATTCTCAAAAAAAAAAATTTAAAGATTAATTAGATTAGATTGTTATAGAATCTTAACTAAATAGTTGTCGAAAAAACAAATCTGATCCAATAGCATTAAATCCAACAAAATCAAGATTTGTAAGATTTAAATCGATTTTAGATCTTTATCAATTTAGATTTATTTCGATTCAAAAGATTTGTTTCCAAGTCTTATAAATATGAATTATGCGGTTTAGGGGGTGGGGGGTGGTGTGTGTTTGTGTGTGTGTTAGTGTGGAGTATTTTCCAATTACACACCGGCTACAAACATGATTTAGTTCCACCAATCATTATAGCTTCCTCTACGCCAAACGTAGAATCCAAAACCACCATCCACTACTGCAATACGCTACATCAGTCCACAACTCAAATACAATCATCCTCGTTCCCTGGACACTTTACTGTAAAACTCCCCCACGCTCCATCATGCAAACCAAATCCAAACACAAGCCAACTCCTTCCTCTCACAACCTTAAATTCCAACTCACACACACACCTAGTCTATGCTTCACTGTAAAACCCACCACGTACACTGCAGTGCCAAACACAACAGACCCCTCTTGCCCGACCATCTTTGGTGCCGACCATTGACATGTGCATGCAGTACATGATCACACCATGAACAGCAGGTGGCCTCATACACAAACCTTCGCTTACCAATCCCTATCATGGCCTTACGCACAACACGACCATCCTCTCCTCACGTGAGCCACAACCGCACACGTTAGCCATAAACCTGACGTATGCAAAAGCTACCAGCCTTTGTTCCTCACGCGAGCCACAACCACAGGCGACATCACAGCAGCATGGATAGCAGCAGGAGCGACCATGCTAGCAGCAGCTTCGACCATTCCATCATCGCACAACGCAGCGGCACATTGCAATGCTCTCTGTCCTCTGCTCCATCCACACTCACGCCAACAGTAACCCCTTTTTCACCGAACAACAAACATCCAATGTCTGCTTCTCTTCTCAAACACACATTCACGCGCGAACTGGAACCCCACTGTACAGCTCTCTTCTGCATAGCCCCGAACACATCCAGGTAAGTTGCATTGTTTTTTTATTATTTTTGTTGTTTTGTCCTTTCCTTCCTTGGTTTATTTATTTTGTATAGTTAATGATATGTTTAGTAATTATTTCCTAATTATATGAAAGGATAAAGACTATTTTAGTTTAGGAAATTTTACCCTTCCCAAACTTTATTTTTCTAACATTAGGCACTTAGAATTTCTCACTTAGGAAAAATTGTTTTAATAACCACAATTAATAAACTAGTTTATTCGTACTAAGGTTTCCCATTAGATAGTTTTCTATGAAGTGAAACTTCTAGTTATAACCCTTTATAATTTTTTTTAAAAAACTAAATTGATAAACACGTAAACTCGATGTGTTTTCAAAATTAAAATAAACCAACACACTAAGACTTTTGGAAAAATTACGAATGTCTAATCCTAACTAATGGATATGTAGATATCTCCTAAGCGATGAAAAAATTTGTAAAAACTTATTTATTTTTTTAATATTAAAAAAAAGATAATTTTGAAAAATAAGCCTAATTTCAGAAAGTAATACTAATACCTGTTAGGATTTAATAAGTAATCTCTAAATTCAAAAATCTCTAGTTTTTATCAATTTAAAATCAAATAGTAGTTAATCCACCCAATTGATTATAATTTTTCCTTCTTTCCCGACTCCAATCGAGTGACGGCACCAAAAGATTTGCAACTAGAAAAGAAACCAAAATTTTCCATTTTCTCTAGTCGATGATTAATATTAAATAGGTTAAGGTTTAGTATTAGTCAGAAAATAGAAAATGGAAAATGAAATTAAAATAAGAAATCGAAAAATCAAGCTCGACACTAGAGCAAGCGAACAACTAACTCTATGCATGCCTGAACACGTCTATGAACTTAAGTTTGTGGTAGTGTTTACTGGAAACCCTTCTCTGCATGGGTTTCTCATCATAGTTCTTGAGTATTTTCATTCATCATGGGGGCTTTACCATGCAATCGTCATAATTCATCATTGTGTGCAATTAAGTCAACCTTCTTTCCATCTGCCTCCAAAGAGGGAATAGAAGAAGAGGTAGCATCACATTCATTGAGCTTCTTCCTTAATTCTTGGTTGCAAGCTCAAACTTCTTCAAGCTCCTTGGCACATTTGGTGCATAAAGCCTCTAACTATATAATACGTGAGACATCATCATTCTAGACTTGAACTTGTCTAGGTAAATCATTAACCTCCACAAGATGCATTTATGGAGTGTGTTGCTATGGGGATCTTTCTTCCTGAGCCACGCGAAGGGTATTACTCCCCTCGAGAATATTATCATCTTTGCTTTTTATCTTAGTCACCATTTAGGTTTCAAGAAACAAACAGTGCCAAATTGTTGATGGTGAAAATTACTTTAATGGGATTTTGGATACGTATCGAATAGGGACTTTGCAAAATAAAAGAGAATTAGGCTATGTTGGTTTCAAGGCAATTCCGACATAACTACTTCGAGGCATAAGTAAGTAAACTATGGGTAAAAAGATAGGAAGAAGAAGAGCAGAGGGTAAGCGGCCAAAATAAGACTTACTATAGTACATTAAGTTATATTTATAGTTGGAGTCCAATAATTGTTCCACAATTGTTGCCTCCAAAAAGTGCACATGTAGAAGTTTAAATTAAAGATAAGGACCTGATTTTCTGGAATGTAGGTGGCTTAATGACGATTAATGGACAATAATCCATGTAAGCACTCCCAATCGTTTGCGCCTTTGTTCAAATTTGAACCCATTAGGTTTTACTAACTCTTTCCAATCTCCATACTACTTATCCAGCTAATTAAAACAAATTCAATCTACTTTTAATCACTTAGATGTGTTCCAGGCTCATCAACTTCCCGATCTGTTTAACCTTAAGGGCTAGGTTATAGTTGATAAAAGAGGTCACTAGCAAGATATTGGAGGTGCTTAATGTAAAGTAATAGGTCATCAGGTTTTGGATGCCTTAGGGAAAAATCCTTATCAACAAATAGAACAACTTGCCACCAATCTACACTTGATTTCCACCTTCGTACACTATTCGCTCAATTCACTACAACACAACAACGAACATAGAAACTTGACCTTACAAGAGTTAGCTTTGTAAACTAAATTCAATCCATGTTGGCTCAGCAACACATTAAACAAACAAAAAACTCACCAATTGGTTCACAATAGCTTAGAAAAGCTTGCTCTACTATCATGCACATGATAACGTAAAGCAACTATGCCACTGTACAAGTGAAGCACAATACCATTATCCACCGCCACACGTAGTAGATAGGACAACTAGTAGGATGGCCTCTTTTACGTCTCAACATATAATAACTACAATTTAGTAACAATAGTACACCAAACAGCCAATCCACACACTACCATTTACTGCATTGCAATTCACTCATGAGCATGAGCATGACCACTTTGCCACTACTGCCCCTATTTTCCACATGCTTTCCCTCGAACATAGCAACATAACCCTCTCTTGTTACGTACTATTGGACAAAAATTGCAACACAGCGACTCGACAAATGACCTATTTCACTACACACTCAATGATAACTAAAAATCAACACTCACCCAACTTTCTTGTTCAACGAATGCTTATAACTTACAAGACAACTACCTCATACATAAATCAATATCACTGTGGCCACAACCTCACTGATACAACCAACGTCGTGGCATACCCTTAAACCACCAGAAAACACCAAAATTCCTCAATGAAGTGTCCCTTGTTGCAATAGTCACTCATTCAACAAATTCTTGCAAACGCCTCATTCTAAGCGCTTAAATGTCCAACTTATTTATACCAAAGGCCTATAATTTCACTGTTTTGTACCCATAATGTGCTTTATTATTTGAAATGGGCATCTCTGATATGATGTGGAGTACAAATCAAATAACTTTCCCTTAGGTCTCAAATAGGTGCATTGTAATAAGTTTCCGTCAAGTCATTGGTTCTTTTAAAATCTACCCGAATAGATAATACTAATGTATTGGTTGATAGAGTAAAACTCTTAAATCTAATATTGCACAAAGTTGAGATCTGTTTTTCCCCTTTCTTTTTTTAATCTACAACTTCTCTAAAAGTAACATCATCTAAATTCTCCAATAACCCTACACAAAAGTATATCATAGGAAAACCAATGAGTAAGGTACCCTCAATGTATTAGCATAAAGCCAAATCACTAATCTCCAGTAAATAAGGAAGTAAAATCCCAAACATAGAATCAACACCCATACATACTCACACAATAGGAACAAGGTGACTCAAGAAGCCCCAATCCTATTCAAAACCTCAAGCTCTAATACCAAAATGATATGACACGAGAACTTTGAGTGTGCCTCAAAAGAGGTCTTATTGTAGCATGAATGGGTCCTTCAAAGCTATCAAAAAAAGTAAATGGATTTAGGTAGATTTTAGGTAGAAGGTAACAAACCTCTAAGTCGCTCAGTGGATGTGACACACCACTCAAGTCTATACAACTTATAACTCACTGGATGTGACACATCAGTCCGAATTACAGGGTCATCGCCGTACAACCTTACTTAAGGGTTGATATGAGTAGGAGAAGAAGAGTTTCACGTAGACAAACTCAAGAAAATTTCATTAGTCTACTAAAATCTCTACAAAACCCTATACAAATGTCCTATTTATACATAGTAGCAAACTTATAAATAAGATTACTCAAATGATGATTTAGTGGCATTCCTACAAATACAAAATAAAACATGAGGGCATTTTGGTCACAATACAAGAAATAAGAAGTCCAAATAACATAACAAAAAATGTATGGATGGATGAACTATTCAAGTGATGAGTTGTTGAGTTAGGCGAATGAGCTGTAGGAACTTTAATGACCTGTAAATTTCACCAACTTGTTAGCTGTTAACTAGATTCTGCTAGCTTTTTCTAATAACTTAGATTTTGATGACCTGTTGTGTTGAGCTCTCTAACAAGTAGTAGCTCTTCGTATGAGCTTCTTAAACAAGTATTCACATGATAAGCTCTCGAACAGGTCTACGCATGAAATCTCCAACAGGCTTCCAGTACTTAGAGAGCTTCTAAATAAGTCATTGGTACTTAGAGAGCACATGAGAAGGTCTACACCATAGCTCGAAACTTAACCATTGGTTAGCTCTGTACCCTATAGCCTATCACCGTAAGTGAACATATGGCAATCAACAATCACATAGGGAGGGGCCTAACCACGAGATGACTAGAAAGATAAATGGTAGTTGAAGGTTAAACAAACCCGCATACTAGATTCTCGAATATTATGCACCAAAAGACCAAATACAGACCTATCAGCTACACTCATACTATGCATAATAAGGCTAGTAGGGTTACCCTCCACTAGTTCTTACCTATGGAACTAAATAAGAGTACACTTAACTTGAAATTAGCTAGAACATAAGGTAATACTCAAGAACAAGCAAAATATATGAGTAAAAAAAAAAAGGAATATTCATAAAGTGATTCGACTACTGTACAAAATGTATTTTTATAGTTGTCTTTTAAGGCGACTTATAAGGTTAATATAATTATCAAAAAGATATAATTCTTAAAATAATGTATATGTACAGAGTTATAAGGGCAAAATGAACATCCGATAATGGGAATGTTCTTTGGAAGTCCATATGTTATCAAAGAAGTAGGTGATACGCGTCACTTTGCGACTAGCTATGTCTGTTGCAGGAAATCGTTTTATTTTGACTATAGTCTAGAGGATCAAGTTAGCAAGCAGGTAAGTAAACTAGATGGGAGACTTAGTAATGTGCTAGCTAAGTTGATGGTGGGGTTAGCCAAGCTGTCCATCTACTTCTAAACTGATCTTGAATAGGTCAGTAGTCTTACCAAACTAGTCCTAGGACAAATTGAAAAGCAGGAAATCTTCCTTCACCTTGATGGATGTTATCACCTTTTGGTGCATAGTCCTTAAGTCCTTAGATTGGTCTACAACTATCTAGATCAATAGGAAGGCCTGCACCTTGGCCTTAAGCTCAAGTGACAACTCAGCTTGGGCCATTATTAGACTCTTCTCCTAACCTTAGCTTAGTTGAGTTTGCATGTCTCTAACCCGGTTCATAGTCATAGGATTCAATACAGCTCTCTTTCCTTCATACTCAAAAGCATATGTATTCCTAAATCTGTCATAAATGACCTTCTAATCAAATAACCAAGATCAACCTAGCAATATATGCAATGTGCACATAGGCAAAGATCACATTATACCTCATCTTACTAAACTCCAACAAAAATAGGAACATTAACTTGATGGATGACATAAAGAGCTCCTTTCTCATGTAACCAATGCAACTGATAGGCCTTGAGATAAGGAGTAATGAGCAACTTCAATTCTGCACCATACTTATGGAAGCCACATCAGTACAGCTTCTACTATCTATAATAGATAGTATACAGTTGGCTCTTCACTCGATATCTAGTGTGGAATAACTTCTCGATCTGCTTATCTTCATGTAGACTTATCGTGCTCATAACTTAGTGAATGACCATATTTAAGAATTCGCCTCACTCGGCATCTATTGTGGCCTCATCCTCCTCGAGACACTCTTCTTTCTCTACATTCTACTCCGTCAATTCCTCCGCCTCTTCATCAATGCTATCAACTTTGATGGTCAGCAATCTCTTTTGATGACCATAGACTACTTATTAAGACATTGGGCAACCATGTAACCAAATCTCTAGCATTTGAAGCACTTAATCTCACTCATATTCCATCTTAAACTCTATCACTTCTCAAACTTCCTTAATTCTTCCCTCTCAACAGATCAAGACTTTAGGTCAAGTCTAACAATATTTGGCCTATTTGGCTTAAGTTTAATCAATTGGCTCGGATTAAGTCAAGTAGATGGTGTCTAGCTTAGAGGAGCTTAGGAATAACCTTGACATCTCTGACACTTGACCCTCTATGTAGCTCGAATGGCATCCTCCAATGTATTTATTCTTTGCACATTCAATACCTCTCTAATCTCAAACTTCAGTCTACCATTAAATCTAAAAATAGTTCGAACCTTAGGTTCCTTAACTTCGCAACAGATCATAAGCATTTAAAATTCCTTCACGTAATTATCTACACTCTTCTCACCTTACCTTAACTCTTCCAACTTCTTAAACATGTCCTGCATGTAATGATCTAGCACAAACCTCCTTCTCATAGCTCACTACATTTCTTACAAAGTGTGGATCTCAAGTTCTCCTTCCTTATGTCAGCTCACTTACAAATTCTTCCACCGTAGGGCACCATATCTAGTGAATTTGAGCACGACAAATCATACCTTAGCTTGCTCATGTACTTCATGACACTTAAATATCTTTTCAACCTTATCCTCCCAATTAAGAAAATCATTAGCATTTCTAGATACAAAGTAGGTTGACATTTACAAATTCACATTTTCAAGCCCATAGATAGGTCAGGCAACCTTCTGCTCAACTTCATATTACTCTTCCTTATCGTTCTCATCAATCTCATCCAATTCAAACCTTCTACGTGTTCTTTGTTCAACACCATCACTACAGTTCCTTCCTACATCCAATATTATCTCAATCATCATAGCCACGTCAGTATCTTACACCTTCTCTTCTATGCTGAAGGGTAACTCAAACATTGATGGGGACCTCTTCAGCAGGTCAGGTGACAACTAACCTATTGACATTGCAAGTTAACTTAGCCATCATGGGACAAGTTCGTCAATCCTTTCATCTATGGACCTTGGAGTGGTAGAGACAAGCCGTCTACAGTGGATAACACCACTCCCATTGTTTCTAATACCTACATTAATGCTAAAATTCGTCATTATTTTTTTCTTAACCTAACTCAAGAATCAACACCAAACATAACACTAACCATTACTTCAAAACAAACACTCAACCCATAACCTTGATAACAACCACATACTCAGAAAACAAACCATACTCCATTTTTCAACACTTGAAACAAAGGATGCTCTTTCATAAACTTCACTAGCTTCTCTAGCTCCATAACTACACTCACATAATGCAACACAAAGCTTAGACTCACTAATCAAAACACTACAATGATACCTATAACTTCAAACCTATAACATCGAACTCAAACTCACTCAACAATCACAACCTAAAATACAATTTTCTCACTGTCTACAACATAACTTTAGGCACAAAACAACCAAAACCTACAATACACTATACTACATGATACTATAATACCACACAAAACAAACAAGGTAACAATAACAACACACGCACAAAACAGAGCACACGAATAGCAACAACAATAGGAGCTTCAACAAAGGATGTTACAAAAGCTCTCATACCATGATGATGCGACTTTATAGGTAAACACACAACAACCAACGATCATACGAAGTAGGTCCTAACCACAAGTTGGCTAGAAAGATAAATAATAGTTGAGGTGAGACAAACCCTCGCACTAGCTTCCCAAATATTATGCATTAAGAGATCACACATGAACCAATTAGCCACACTAATATTACGTATAGTAAGACTAATGGGGTTACTCAACATTGATTCTTACTCGAGGAACTAGATAAGAGTACATTCAACTTGAAATTAGCTGAAACCTAAGCTAACATTCATGAACAAGAAAAATGTATAAGAAAAAAAAAGGAATATTCATTAAGAGATTCGGATACTATGGGTTCTTATAGTTGCCTTTTATGGTAACTATAATTACTAAAAAGGGCATAGTTTGTAAATTAGTATGTATACAAAATTACAGGGACCAAATGGACATCCGGTGGTAGGAATGTTCATTAGCTATCCATATGTTATTAGAAAAGTAAGGGACATGTGTTACTCTATGGCTAACTAAGTTTACAGCGAGGAATTGCCCTTAAGGTAAGTGTAGTACAAAGGTCAGGTAGGCGAAAAGGTCAACAATATGCAACATTGCTCTAGATAACATAATTATAATGTCAACTCAGTGCTTTTCTCATGCGATTTGACTTCTACATTTTTGGAGCTTCAAAATAGTCACTTCTAGTTCCTTATGCTCTAATGTTGTATCAAAGGAATTATTTTATTTAAACTCCTCCTCCACTTGTAGAGCTTTAGCATTTGAATCTTCTTTTGAAGTGTTAGCCTCTTCTTTTGTACTTTACAACCTATATTCCATAAAGATAACAACCTTGCTAATTATAAACTTACAAGTAGTAAGATCCTATAGGCAATACTCTTCATTCTGTTAACTTACCCCAAAAACAAATATTTCTTTGATTTTAGATCCAATTTTCTAGTTTCTTAAGAGTTTCACATCACGTACACTATAATCAACTTATTCACTAATCTCCATCTCCATCAATGTCTTAAACTCAATTGCTATGGGACTCGATTTACCACATAATAGGACACATTGACTACTTCTATCTAAAATGTCTTGTCCAAGTTTGCAGCTCCCAACATTGTTCTTTCTAATAAAATCCTATTCATATGTCTAACCATGCCATTTTATTGAGTGTATGCTTTAGTAAATTGTCTTTTGATGCCTTATTGCTTGCAAAATTTATCAAATCCATCACTAGTATACCTACCTCCATTATCTCTCCACAAACACTTGATTTTATTTCTACATTCAAGTTTAACCTGCACTTTGAAGACCAAAAACACATCTTATTGCCTCCTGATAAGATACACCCAACATCTCCTATAATAATCATCAATGAAAGATATGAAATATTTTGCTTCTCTTAGGAATAAAGCTAATGCTTGCTAAGCATCATATTGAACCAATTCGAGGATTATTTTGCTTATAGAACTCAATGTGTTAAACTTCAACTAGTACTACTTACCAGTAACATAATACTCACAAAAAAATAGTGAAATATTTGTGAGAAAAAGGAAAACTATTTTTCTTAACAAGAAATCTCATTCAGTTTATATATGTGTCTAAATTTCTAATGCTAAATCATCGTAGATCTTTTACTTGAACTACTTGAAGTAACTAATGCTTTTGCTTCCTATAAAGATTCTCCCTTTAATGTACGTAAATTTGCAGCTATCTTTTCTCCCTTTACATCAAGATCTTCTAGTTATCTTAAAGATAACAAATTCTACTTCATGCCTTCCATATGTCACACTTCTTGAATAGTGCAATTGTACAGTCATACATTTTCATCTTAATGCTTCAAATATTGACAATCTTTACAACATAGTCATTACAATTGTATACAAATCCTCCTAAGATATGATCATGGTAATAGAACCATTTTCTTCGAAAGATCATACAAAAAGGAGCTCCTAAGTCAAAGAGCCACACACAAACAAATCTTTTTCCTACTTTTAATTGTCTCCACTGCTTCACAATATACAAGATTTTCATCATCTAAAGTGCTTACCATGTGATGTGGACCGTAACAAAAAATAAACAAGGTCAGTTGCTAAATGGGTCCAAGCTTGCCAAAAGCTTGAAAAGGAAGTGATGGGAAATGGGTGAAAGGATGAATACGAATAAAAAGGTAAGCAAAAACCTACAAACAGCTTTAGAGAATATGACGCACCAATAAAACTTTTGAGGACTCACGATACAATTTAATATGACGTATGAATTGGTCCAATGAGGTTACTCGCCACCTAACCTTGTTCAAGGGTTAGGATAAAAGTGATGCCAAAAGTAAACAAGTAGTGTTTACGTAAGGAAGGAAATACTCAAGTGTATTAACGATGATTTATCTGATTTTTACAGCTACAAGTACAAGGGTATTATATCTATAAGTTAGGGTAACTTCCCAAAAGGAAAAGACAAAATAGGGCATTTCCTAAGGAAGTAATGTACAAGATACAAAAGGATTAAAAAAAAAAAAAAACAATCATTGGTCTAACAGATTTTACATATGATTCTGTATACATAGCAAGGTTATATTAGTGATGTCGTTGGAAGATGCGGACAAAAAGTGTACGGTTGGCTTACTTGTATAAGCAAGGGTGGCTTAGTCAGTTTGGACTCTCTCTCTCTCTCTCGGCATCTCGGCAAAGGTGATGCCAAGTAAGTGATTGGTCAGGTATGAGTGAGAATGAATATTGGCTATTATCTCAATCGTCAGCTTCTCGACACACTATTTATGAGAAATAGGCAGTCATTTGGCTCGACATGAAGAATGGTTCAACTAAGATATACTCAACCTCAGCAGGAGTCGGTTGGAGCAGAAGAATCTACCTTATTAGGCCTTCCAGTCCTCAAGCTCAATTGCAGGTCAAAGGCCCAATAACCTGATTCCTATCATTCCCTCTGGGTTGATTTGGATTTGGGATCAAATTTGAATAGTCTTTGATCAGCTCTCCGTCAAGGTAATATGGACTGAGTTCAACAATGTTGAAAGCATCAGAAAACCCATAGTCCTCGGGTAGCTCTAATCTATAGACATTATCATTGATCTTCTAGAGGATTCTAAAATGTACTTCAACTCCTATAGATAACTTGTTCCTTCTCTTTCTCGAGAACCATTCCTTGCTGAGGTATAATCATACCAAGTCTCCTTGCTAGAATTGTTTAGCCATCCTACCCTTAGCCTTCTCTCGCATTCTTCTGGCAGCTTGATCAATGTACCAAGTGACTTTATCATAGCTTGATCAAGGTCCTCTTACGCGAGTACAGGCATAAGGGTGTGATCAAAGGGCAACTCAAGATTGAAACCATAGATAACCTCAAAATGGGTTAGCTTGGCGATGTCATATACTATTCAATTGTAAGCGAATTCAACCATTGGTAAGCAAACGTCCCAATCAACCAAGTTCTTGCCCACTGCAGCTCAAAGCAACGATCCCAAATTGTGATTAACCACCTTTATTTGGCCATTAGTTTGGGGGGTGATAGAAAGTACTAAATAGTAATTTGGTCCCCATCCGACGCCACAAGGTCCTTTAGAAATGGCTCAAGAACTTCGGGTCCCTGTCGGAGACTACACTTTTCGGCATGCCGTGTAATCGTACAATCTCCTATAAGATAAGAGCAGCAATAGTCGAAGCATCATTAGTTTTAAAGCAAGGTAGAAAGTATGCCATCTTACTAAATTGATCTACAACAACCATTACAAAATGTTTGCCTCGGGCAATCTGTAGTAATCCAAGAACAAAGTCCATACTTAATTCAAGCAAAGGTTTTGTCGAAACAAGCAAAAGCATTACTTTCCCTTGTTCAGCTCGGCACTTAGCCCTTTTGTACACAGTACAGCTTTCAACAACTCGATGTGCATCTTGACTCATTCTCAACCAAAAGAATTAACCATTCAACAATTCATATGTTCTTTTCTCTCCAAAATGTCCAAACAATCCTCCACTATAGGTATCCCTGATCAGCAGCTCCCTCAGGGAACAAGTCGACACACATAATTTTTCACCTCAAAACAAGTAGCCATCCTCCACATGGTACCCATCCACTATTCTTCCATCAACACATCATGTAATTATGGGTCTAAAGTGTGGATCCTCATAATACTACTCTTTGATACTCGCAAACCTAAACAATCTAGAGATCAATCTTTCTTTTATCTCAGCAAAGCTCCTCTCCTCCCTTTCGCCCCATCGAAAGTTGGTGTTTCTATTTGTTAGCTTAGTAAGTGATGTGGCGAAGGTATTGAAATTCCTGATGAATCACCTATAGAATGAAGCCAATCCATGGAAACTTCTCACGTCAGCATAAGTAGTAGGAGTTAGCCACTCAACAATTGCTTGGATCTTCTCGTGTCAACGATTAGTTATTCATTTATCCAACTGTTAGTTATTCAAGATAATTCCTTAGATATTTTGAGAAGATCTCTGTCATTTGAAATTCAAAAACAACTCTCCTTATCTTGTTTAGATCGAATAGTCATCAATACACAACTACTAAGTTAGCTTCTGATTTAAATTTAAAAAAATATGCTTTTGTTAGCAACTTTCAGATAAGCCTCATGTTCAAAAATTTGAAACTCCATAAAATCCAAATCAACCTTATCCTTATCCATTCTTGTACATATCTTAATTTATCCATATATATTTTCGCTTAAAAAAAATCCCCATAGATCTTAATACCATCTTAAGTAAAACAGGATTAAGTGTATTTCCCTAATACACCCAATCTAGTGGAGCAAGTGTAATATCCTATAAATTAGCAATCAAGACATGAACACCTAAGCATTAGGACAAAGCCCTGTCCTTTTAAAATTAAGGCCAATAGTCGATCTAAGGCATTCAAAAAAGTAAACCGATTAAGCTAGAAATTTGATAACCCTAATCAAGGAATTCTTGTACATTTGGAAATCCATAATATAATAAGAATATCAAGAATACAATCAAAATAGTAAAAATTTATTCTATATGAGACCCTAAAGTCGAATTTAAAGCAAATGTACCTAAATTTAAGGCTTTTAAGAAAAGTTATCCAAATGAGCTCAAACTTTACCACTAAATTAGAAAAGTTAGTTGAAATAACCCATTAAGGTTAGATTTCAAAAATAATGACAAAAAATCCCAATTTTAGCCTTAGAAGTGTCATTAATCATTATAGTATAAAACTAATCGAAACCTCTAAAACTAAACTCGGAATACGACGAAGACTTAGAGATAAGTTAATTAGGCAATAAAAAAAAAATAATACAACATAATATACTATATGAGTATACACGTATTTTTATGAGTATACTCGGTATATATAATAAATATATCCATAAATTAACTTAAAATTATATAATTATACATAATAAGCGATAAAATCACATAATTAAATAGGAAAAGTATCTTAAAAAATAAAAGATATGCTAGAAACATGATTACATGTATATAATTACTCATTACGTGTATGATATACATATGATATATATACGCGTATATTATCAAAATCATTAAATACTAATATAAAATATCAAAATATCCTAAAATATCTTCTAAAAATTTAAAAAAAAAATAAGAAACAACATGGAATATGATTAGATTAAATGTTGAGCAACTTAAAAAGAATAACCAGCTACATCAAAAGTAACTAAACAAAAATTTGATACCTCATACTTGCAAATTCCTTAAAAGAATAACCAAATAAATAAAGAAATAATTACTTAATGGATAAGAAAAATTCCAACCAACCTAAAAAACTATAAATAAGATATTAAGACTTAGATTTAACATTTTGGTAACTAAAAACACCTAAATAAAATTTAGAAAAATATTTTTAAAAAATAAAGTAAGGACCGAGCCTAGCTTATTCCCAAATCATACCTTGATCTGCTGTGACACCCTTCTACCACCATAGAACACCACCAATGTCCTTTTCGGCCAACATACCCCTACCGGCCAAAGCACCGATGAACAAGATGGTTAATTTTTTGCCATGTTTTTCTTATAATTTCTAAAAATACTAAATTAAGTTAGAAAATTATGAAAAAAAAAATTATATGTAGGTTATTTTAGATATACTTTCATGTTGTAATTTTATTTTTGTAAAATTGTAATTATTTTATGTACATGCTTTAAAAAATTACTATTCATCTAAATTTTTACTTTCAAAATAAATACACTAAATGATATAGTTTCTAGCTCAAAATTTTTGTGTAAGATATAGATGATATATAAATAATTTCTATATAGCCTGATTTTTTATTTGAATATTTTTAACATTTATTTTATTTTTCAACTTAAAAATAACTCGAAAATAGGCTAAAATTATGAAATAAATAAGAAATTATGAAATTAAATGATAAAATGGGCATGTACTGATTTTTAGTGAATAATAATAATGTTGGGACAAGTTGAAATCAATTTGGTGGAAAAAGGATTATAATTGGGTAATTAAGGATAATTTAGAGGTAAAATCGTAAATGCGAATATATAGGCGATAGATTGAAAACTTGAAACCAAGTATTAGCTAAGTTCCCCATATTTTTTGGAGTCCATAGAAATTTTCAAGGAATTATTTGGTAATTTGAGCTATTTATTACGAATTTACGTAATAAAATAGCTTAAATAACGAATAGATATCCAATTCTAGTAATAATAGGTTAAAATATGATAAAAGTTGAATAAAAACTATGCATATGTATACTAATCAGATTATATATAAAGTATATTTTTAATATATTTAATGATATTTTACTGACCGAGATATGTTATCTATATATTAGGATTAAACAATACTTATATTATAAGGTTATATTGATAAATTAGGTAAAACATATTTTAATAACATAAATTACATATAGTACAATAATATTTGATTATATACATATAACTATGTTAAAAACTTGAATTACCCATTAAAAGCCATCTCTAAAAATAGGACCTATAATTCGTATTGTTAGGTCTATACGAACCTAATATAAGCCCCACAACCAACTACTCAAGGTTCCGATCAGTTAAAGAATCTGATTGAGTCTAAATTATAAAGTAAAGCTAGAAATATTAGTAAAAATAATCCATAAGTTTAAATTTAAGAAAATAAGTAATAAAACAAAAGAATATAAAATTTTCAAATTTTAAGTATATTACTCGTTATTTATCGAAAATACGTAAAATGCATGTCGATAATTAACGAACTACTAGAGATAAATTATATGCATACTAAAACACATAAAATAACTTAAATAATATTTAGGAATTTATTTGTACTATATATAAATTTACATGTAGGTAGAAATATGCGTAATTACTTAAAATACGTGAAATGTGCTAAAATAATACCAAATAATTAAATAAAATTCATAATTAATTAAGAAAAAATAAAGAAAAATTAGAAAAAAAAATGAGGAAAATTCTAGAAAGTGGTCGTGGCAATCTAAAATTGAAGAAACAAAATTAACCAATTAAAATGCAACAAATAGAAAGTGAAAAAACTTAGATGATATAGAATAGTGCCACAAAACCCTTTTTCAAAAATTAATTTTTTAAATTTTTAGATAATTATTAGGCCTTAAAATGATGTATAAAATGAGTTATTTTTGGATAATTAAGTAATTAAATGGTTAATTACTAATTTAGTAGATCATTATATGTTTTAAGATGTTCAAATTTGATGAAGTATGATATTTGTATCCTTTAAGGTGTTAGATATAATTATTAGGGTAATTATGTAATAAATAAGTAATAGAGAAAAATAGTAAATTTTAAGTTAATTTTGTAAATTAGGGTAATTAGGTATAAAATCTGATTTTGGATGAATTTAGACATTATGAAATGCTGGTTGATGTTGGGAGATGATAATTAGAGTGTTAGAAATATTAGATGTGTATTATGTACATAATAGGTGATAATACATAATATGTAATTATTGAAAATATAATAAATAGAAAATATTAGGATAAAAATTGATATTATATATATAATAAGAATATATAATAAATCTGATAGAAAACTTAAATTTATGTAATTATATGAAAAATGTAAAAATTTCTCACATTAGGAGTAAATTTGGTATACTAATAAGGATTTAAGTGTACTAAGTGGAATAAAATATTAATTAAGGATAATTACGGTATTTAGGATATTTGGAAGTAATATGATTAATTTCACATTATGAGTTGAAACGAGTTTCTAGAGTTCGTATATAAAACAGTACTTAAACATTGAACTAGAACCTAATTTAGAAATCAATACAGAAACTGAACCCGAGCCTAGCCCCAAACCCAGAATAATTGTAAAAGATTTGAGAACCTAGATAATTGGACATATTAAACACTAAGCCAAAGATAACAATAAGTGTTATAGAGTAAAAACTAATCTATAACAGTTATATGAAAACCGAGACAACGTTAGTATTATAGGGATGATCGGCAATGGTCTAAACAAGTCAGATCTCGAGTGAGCAAATGAGGAGTCTATGTAAGTTAGGATTAATATAGTGTTGTATTTTGAAAGCTTGAAATTATACTTGATTGTGCTTGTTCTGAGCTAATGATATGATTTTTTATTTGCTGCTTGGCTTGTATTGTATGATTTGTATAAAATGATTAATCACCTTAAACTCAACCTAATCAAATATATAACCTCTAATCATAAATCGGACCTACATAGCATCCCATTAGGGGAGACCTAGGATTCTCCGACTAAATACCGACCCCTTCGAAAGGGATAGCGCTAAATAGCATAATGGGTCCCTTCTTCATCCTTAGTCGAACTAATTGACGAGTGAGGAGGTTACGATAATGATGAAATCAATGGTTCGAAGGTAATCACAAGAGAAGCGATGTCTTCATTGCATAAGCCTAGGTTTGGTAATGAGCTGTTACATTAACAGCAACTTCTCAACTCGAATTAGAGTAGGTGTAATTTTTCTAATCTCACGATGAGCCAAAACAATATCGTGCAATGGTATTTGTTTAAACATGCATTGCACCTAATACTTTGGTTGATAACCTTCTTTGTTTTTGTGTTTGTGTTTGTGGTTGCAGTATAGTTTTAAGTTTCTATCCTAACTTACTAAACTGTAGTTGCCCAAATCCCTATAGCCGTTATTGTAGGTGTTAACGATTAAGCGACCTATAATCACCTTGACACTAGCAACTGCAGGATCCTAGGGAGTGAGGATATAAACAGAAGACCAAATTCATTCTCTAGTTAGAATTATTTTAAAGCTTTTAACATTAGATTATGAATTACTCAATTAGATTGTGAATAGATTGCTAAATCTTGTAAATACACTCAGATTAATTTAGTGTGAATATTTATTTTTCTTAAATTCACAAGTAAACAATTTATTTAATTGATGAACTATTTACTTCAAAGCGAGTTAGTCGTGGACGTCTTGTGTAGATCAAGTCTAAGATAAAGGTTGTAAGGCCAACTTCTATCTTAGAATGGTTTGCACGGCGGAGCTGCTACAACTCTAAAACTTTGGGGTATGACACCCAACGACACTATTTTTATAAAAATCGGACGATCTTAAGTAATATAATCTGTAACTCTATAATATTACTAAAATGTACGTATTACGATAACTCTATCAGAATTGAAACATGATTTAACTAATTAAAAGTACGCTTCGATACAATCAAAATAATATATAATATGTAATATTATAAATTACGTATATTATTAATAATTAATAATTTAACTTGATATATATATATATAATAAAACTATATATTATAGTGATAATATATATTCTTATATATATAACCATTTTAGATCAAACCCTAATGTTTTCGTAACTATTACGAAAACCAAATTTAGGTTTTATGTATATAAGATTCCTTGATGATCAACTCGTTGACAACCTGAGTCTTCCGAAGTAAGCGTCAAGACAGGTAAGTGGGATCAATGCTTCATAGCATTTTGGGATATTATTTCAAAATATTTAGGGACTTTGATATGTATTAGTTTATGATTGTAGTTAGCTGTTTATATGTATACAACATTTGTCATTGGGTTTCGATTTGTTGTGATGAGAGCTGAGCTCCATGATATCGTTGTTCTATAAATATTATTATGCTTGAATTGTTTCAGCTTAGTTGATCACTCTAAAATAAACTAACTGAAACTTGGCTTAATATCTAACCTAATATGCATTGCAACCCATTAAAGGGTAACGATTAGGATTCTCGGGCCAAACACAGACTTCCTTCGATGAAGATAGCTAAAATGATCGTTTCCCTACCCTTAGCCGAACCAAGTAACAAGAGAAGAGGTCGCTGCAAGGTTGTAGGCCGTGGTTCGAAGGTGGTCACTAGATGAAGGTATTCTCCATTCACAAGCCCTAATTTGGTCTCGATTCGTAAGTGCATGACGTCAATCTCCTCAACCTGGATTAGAGTGGGTGAAATTTCTCTGATCTCATGACGGACTAGATAATGTCATGTGATAACATTTGCTTATACATACATTGCATCTAACCAACTTAGTTAAAAACCCTACTTGTGATGTACTGAGTGCATACTTCTGTATCCACCCTACTTATTGAGCAAGTTATTACTCATTCTCCTAGTTTGTTTTGCAGGTTCCAAATGGTTTATAAGTGTCTACCTAACACCAGAACTCTAGTAAATGTGGACGGGGAGTGAGATACAACAAGAAATGACTGGTTATTACCCTTAGTATTAACTTTTTATCTTTTAAGGAAAACTACACAAGACTCCTCAAAAAGCTTGGTAGTTTTCATTATTTTAGACTGTATGTGAAATAATAGGTACTTATGGGATTTACTACTACTCTTTTATAAGGTCAAATTACAAGTTTATTATTACAAATTATTTCAAAGGATTACTCCATAAGTTTATATCAAATAGGTTTCGAATTGGATGCTTCAAAGGGATAGAGTCGAGTATGCCTGGTGTAAATTAAGTCTAAGATAGTAGCTATGAGAACAATTTCTATCTTAGAACGACTCACATGACGGGACTGTTACGACTTCACCTTTTCAAGGCATGATAACTAGGCTTCAATTTTTTCAAATCTAAAATAAATTAATTTTCCATATTACCTTTCTAGACCAACTTTCTAAAGAACCTTCTGAAGAATATCGGTCTTCTTTTTTTTTGAAGTCTCTGAACAAGTTTTTGAAGTGTTATACCAAATCTTCTTATAAAACCTTCTGAAACACTTTCTGAAGATTTTCAGACTAGTCCTTTTGTCAATTAATTAAGACCTTCTAAATAAGTTTCTAAATGTACCTCAATTTATAATTTTAAACTTTTTGAAGAGCTTTCTAAATACTCACATTCTTGTTAGTACATTAGTGTTCTTCTCTTTTTTTTTTTTTTTGTTATCATCAAAATTTATGAGAGATATCTAATATTCTCCTACTTTTTTATGATAACAAAACATACGCACATCCAAAAATATGTAATATTTCAATGTCCAACATAAACATTAAAAAAGAAACATTATTCGAAAATAATGATATACTATTCAAACTGTAGTACTGTCACGTTTGCTTGCTTATGTCAAGTACTTAATTGTTTTTTTGCCTTTCTCCCTATTTTTGTTATCATCCGAAAACAACTATATAATTTTTTGACAAAATTTCTGAAAACTTTTCTCTCTCTTTTTCTTGCGAGAAGATAACCAATTTTTATAAAGAAAAAAAATTATAACACTTCTCCTTCTTAAGAAAATAGATCAAAGCCACATTTTTCTTAAAAAGAAACAAATTTCAACATCTTTCTTTTTCTCCTTATAAAAACATATTTTAGAAAAAAAGCTCTCCCTCAAAATGATCCAAATTATTTTTTATGATCAATAAATGAAATAGAATATTTATATAAAATGTTACGCCCCGAAGTCACAGAGTCGCAGAGTCGCAACAGTCCCGCCGTGTAAACCATTCTATGATAGTAACTGGCCTCACAGTGCCTACCATAGACATGATCTACACAAGGCGTCGACGACTCCTCGCTTTGAAGTAAACAGTCCGATTAACAATTAAACTACAAGTATGATAAATAGTGCAATTTTCTAATAACATGTATAATTATATATATATATAAATCCACAGAGCTTCCCAGGATGTTTCATTTAAGCATAACAGTACACTAGATTACATAATAATTATTAGTCTTTCATCCCTAATTACATGGCCACTCTAGTTACACGTTATACTAAGTAACTTGATCCTTACACCCCTGGCTTTAAAGGACTAACCTCTAGGTAATTGTAGGGCGGCATAGTACTCGAAGTGTTCAGAAATCAGAACCTGCAAAAGGATCTATAAGGGTATGAGCAACTACAGCTCAGTAAGTTGAATTGGAGACTCATGAATGCATACAAGCACAAACAGGGTTATCAAACAATTATTTTTATGCAATGCAACAATCAAGTGTCATCGCACAACGTAGTCCGGTCCATTGTGAAATCAGAGAAATTTCACCCGCTCCAATCCGGGTTGAGGAGTTCCATGTTATGCAGCAGCTCACAACCAAACCCAAGCTTGTGCAATGGAGACCTCGCTCCTCCCGCGACTACCTTCGAACCATTGACTTTACCCCCGCCGTGACCTCCTCTCCTGTCACTTAGTTCGATTGAGGACAAAGAAGAGACCATTTTTCAATCATGCACTATTCCTTTCGAAGGGGTCGGTATTTGGTTGGAGAATCCTATAATCCCCTAACGGGTTACAATACATAATATTTTTGGTTATTAAGGTCGACTAAGATTATATTCCGTTTAGGGTGTTCAAACAATTTCATACCAATTCAATCAGTCACAAATCACTCATAATGCAAGTGTCAGCACGAATTCAGATACATCAAACACATATGTAAACTACTTACAATCACAAGCATATACAAGCCTAAGTCTTCGAGCACTACAAAACTAGTACTCTATTACAATAAGCAATAACCCAACTTATTTGAAATCACGAAATCGCTCGATCCCTTAGTCGCAAGCTGATTTGTCTCTGGGTATCCTATAATACAAATAGGTTTTTTTAGTACTTATAATTTATGGTTTCATATTCTAAGTTATATTTTAACTGATTTTTTTCTATATATACCTATTACGTCCTAATAATTCGTTGTACTCTATTTCGGTATTCGAATCCTAAATAAGATTTTAAATTTTGATTCCTAAGCCTTAAATATGCTCAAATCCTAATGTGAAATTAATCACGTTAAGCTTGAGTGTCCAAATATCCTATTCGGTATTATAAACTATTTGGTACACGCTAACCCTAATTGAGGTATCGGATTTATTCCCGATATGTGAAAATCTTACATTTTAAGATATTTACTTAAAATTAAACGTTTTTTCATATTTATTATGTTTCTGATTTCTATTATAATATTACCTAAATAACCCTAATTTTTTTAGATTTATTAATTTACAATTTCACATATTACTAATTTCTTATATTACTTACCTAATTTCCCTAATTAACCATACTTAATACTCCAAGGGCTAGGATTAGGGTTCCGCTTTAGAGATTAACATCCCTAAACATCTAATTAAGATCTAAATCAGTAACTAACATCTTAATCACCTAATTAACCCCAAATCACCCAATTTTTCCACCATTTTAGGGCTAAAAATTAACTTAAAAATTTCGAAAATTAATTTTTAAAAAAGGGCTTCATAGCACTGTTCTACATCATATGAGCATCCTACAGAAAAAATTTGAGCTCCAAACTACACTCCTAAGCCTATTTATTTTCCGGTTTAATCATGTTCGGTTTTGAACAATTTGTTAAGGACCCTATATTTCTAGACACAATTAAACTAAATAAATATTTTTCCCTAAATCTATATACATTAAAACCTCAAAATAACAAGTTTCATAATTTTCTGGGCAAAATAACCAATTTTACAAAATTATTCAAAAATCGAGATAAATAAATGACTAACCGGTTCGAAGCTTTCTGGCCGTCCAAACCCGGTCCGAGGTTGTCGGCCGACCCAAGCGGTGGTTCTAGTGTAGGGTGGTGGTGGTGGTTCGGTCCTAGGTGATGATGAGTGGTGGGTTTGGTTCACTTGCCTGATCTGCACAATTTTCTTTTTTTTTTTTTTTTGGATTTTCTCCCAATTTTTTCAGTGTTCCTATTTTTCCTAAATGCTAAACTGTCCAAATGACTTTTGTAAATTTTTCTCCTATTTATAGACATTTGCTGTAATTAATATGCATTAATTTGACAAGACTTTGCCCATTTTTCTTGATTTTGGGCTTTTAGGTTGTCTAATTTTTATTGGATGATTTTTCTTTTGCAGGTTTGGACCTGCCATGACCTGATCTTGATTGATCTTATCCTCTTCTGATTTTTCCATATTTATTTTATAATTTTTTTTTAATTATTTACTTAGTTTTTGGCCAATTTAGGTAATTTCGCGTATTTTTATCTACACGTAAATACATGTGAGGTACACATGAACATTCCTAATTATTATTTTGGTCATTCTAAAACTTTTAGTATACATATAATCTATCTCTAGTAATTTATTAATTATTATATTACACTTTTCACCTTTTTTCGGTAATTAGCAATTATTATGCTTAAAATATGAAAATTTTGTAGTCTCCTATTTTACTACTTATTTTCTTAAATTTAAGTTTATGGAGTCATTTTTACTAATATTTCTCTCAATAGTTTATAATTTGAGTTTGATCGGATCATTTAACCGATCGCCCTAAACCTTGGGTTCTAAGTTCAATCCTACGGTTACTTGGCTTAGCTTTAGAGCTTACATAAAACTTGAAGAACAAAATAAAAATAGAACAAGATTGTCATTCATTCCACACTTTCATTTCCAATAAGGCATTATTAATTAAGAATTACCTCCAATTAAATTTTATCCCATAACCTACAACCACTAAAGGAATAATTAGACATTCTTAGGACTCAAAGGAACCCAGATAAGCTTGGGTCCTTTAAAATTTAAGCTCGTGATATTATTTGCATTTATTTGGTTTTTATTGAGCTTGCAATTTTTATAAAAACAATACTTTCCAATATAACTCAACTTGTTACAGAAGAAATATGTATAAGGAGAAGAATAATCATGAGTTTAGCCTAATATTCTTCATCTCCAAATTCAAAACCAAGTCTAGATTTTGAATTATCTATTCTTTGACTAGAAATCAACATTTGTAACTTCTTATTACTTTCATCAAACTTTTGAAACATCTTTTTTATTAACTTAGATAAATCTTCCACACGATTTTTCAAACTTTTGGTCTTTTCTTTCAAAATAAGATTTTCATTTACTAAAGCTTCACGAGCAACATGTAATCCTTCAAAATCATTTTTCAAAAAATCATTTTCATCAACCAAAAGCTTGTTTGTTTGAATGAGAGCTTGTTTTTCATTCTTCAAAGCCTTATTTTCATTTTCAACTTTTGAAATTTTATCATTGGCTTTTGAAAGTGCTTTAAACAATTTACTGATTTAAGCACAAATATCATCAAGCATATAATCTTTATCGAATTCAAATTTAGATTTAGAACTTACTTTAGAACATGCCAGCAAACATAAATTTACTTCATCAACTTTATCATCCAAAACTTTTTCTTCAGACTCTAACTCATCTAAATCACTCCATGCCACTGGCAAGCCTTTTTATTTCTTTTTGTATTTATGAAGCTTTTTCAAAAGCAGTGGACACTCGTATTTAATGTGCTTAATCTTTTCGCATTCGTAACAAATAACTTTTTTCTTTTCTTTAATACCATTTCTTGCATCATTTCGATTCTTGTTAGATTTAAAATTATTAGAACTATATGATCTTTTACCTCTTTTCTAGAGCAATTGTCAAGCCTGATTTTTCGATTTCTTTTTAAAATTGAATTCTCATTTCTTTATTAATACTAAACCCTAACCCATTTAATATTAATCCTTAACTAAAGAAATTGAGAAATTCCGATTTTTTATTGAAAATAATTTTTAGAGTCGCCACCCGACCAAAATCAGGAAAAGAAAAAGAAACCGTAACCATAACTAATTGGGTGGATTGATTACGATTTAGTTACTGGTCTTTGATTTCAATTTTAATAAAGAACTAGAGGGTTCCGAATTCGAAGGCTAACCTATTAAACCTTAACGGGTACCACTATCTATTTACCGAAATTAGGTCTATTCTTCTAATTATAATATTTAAAAAGTAAATAAATAAATAAAATCAAAAGGGAGAAAAAAGAGGGACCTAAGTTTCTACATATTTTATCGTCGCCCCAAAGGTGCCTACATACTCGTTAACCAGAATCAGACGATCGTAGTTCTTTCTGAAAACTTTAATGTGTTAATTTTAATTTTTGAAAACTGCCCGAGTTCACGTTTTTAATTTACTCGATTTATTTTTAAAAAAAAATTTAAAGGGGTCCTTACTCACTAAGTATTTTATTTTATTTTATAAAAACTCTCTAAAAGTCCTATTTTTTTTAAAACGGGATTTCTATTTTTTATTTTTTATTATTTACAAAATAAATTTTTCTAAGTGAGAAAATCTTAAAATCATGATGTTAAAAATATACCTAAGCACATATATTTATTTACATATCATGTCATAAACTTAACTAAATAACTAATGGAATTATAATGATAAATAAAGAGACAAATAAATAAATAAAATAAAATAATCAAAACTGAACCTGACTTGGGCTATTTGGTGAAGTGTTGGTGTTAGTTCGTCGAGCGTGGAGACGTGACGGTCGGTACCGAATCGTGTGCTATTGCGGTGATCTGTGTAACTGCTGTTCAACATAGCTTGGTTGCTTAGCAATGGACAGCTGCCGATGAAGTTGCTTTTGGCCTTGGAGTTTCCAGCTACGAAACTTGGAACTTACGACTGTTGTCGTTAGAGCTCTCAAGCCAGTAATTGCACTTAGATGAGCTGTTGGTAAACAGACCAAACGGAAAATAGTAAGCTAATGTTAAAATAAATAAACTAAATAAACTGCTACTTGTGAATGAAGGATTTATTGGTCAGTTGCAACCTGGATAGATAAATTGCTATCCATGTCTTGTTTGGTGCATGGAGTGTTGATTAAGTGATGATAGCTACGGCAATTTTCTGTAACGCATGTCAAAGGAGCTGCTGTTGAAAAGCATCAATTAGGTGCTCGGTTACTGACTTTAACAGTCCATGGCGTGGCAAGTAAACAGCGAGTAGTCGGTCATCGAGTGATATTGGGTCGTCGGTGATTGCAACTATGTTGGCCGGCAGTTGAAGCTACTGCAGTGGTGTTTAGGGACTGTGCGAGAGGCACGTACAGCTTGTGGCGAAGTGTAGTGTACTGATTGGTCGCGGATGTTGTTGCGACTGCATGCTGAAGGGTGTATGCGGCAGATCGGCTGTGGTCTGATCGTTGCTGATCAGAGTTGCAGCGGCTATTGAGTCTTCAGGCGTGTATGGTGTGCTCAGCGGGTTGTGTCGAATGTGGGCTACTGAAGATTGTGTTGTGTTTCTAATTTCTGTTTTGTTGCTGTTTCTTTTTTTTTTTTTTGCTTTTTTTTCCTTTTTTGTTCATGTTTCTCTCTACATGAAGTGCTTATATAATCAAATCAAATCATATCATATCTAATTATATCTGATTCGTTAATTAAATTAGATTCAAATTTAATTAAAATTTGATTTAACTAATATTCATATGATTTGATTAGATATGAATCCGATTTTAAATCTTGCCTCTACAAAGACAGAAAAATAAAGACATAGGTGCTTGTTGAGACTCGAACCCGTGACCTCCAACTAAATCTACCCAAATACTCCGTTGCTTATTCATTAGGTTGTTGACCTATATCTTGACATTCATTACCATTAAATTATATTTAAACTATCCGATTCCTTAAAATAAAATTTTTAACTAAACTAAAACTAATTATTCCTAATATAAATTACTTTCTAAAAATCTACGAAATTTTTATGATTTTTCCTTTTCTTATTTTTTTGGTATTTTTATTATTTGTTAATTTTTATTGTTTTTATTAATTTTTTGTTTTTTTTATTTTTTTTTTAATTAGGACCCTTTTTGTAAAAATAAAAATTAGGACTTTAGAGAGGTAAAAATTAGGTATCTACAGCAATCTATTCAAATTTCTTGCCAGCCGTGTGATCTCTTCATCGTCATCATTAGATGAATCATCATTGCTCAAATCAACTTCTACTTCTTTGGCCTTAAAGTTGTAACCTTCTTTTTTATATTCTTTGAAGTACTTTCTGATTTAAGAAAATCGGTTTCAAATACCATGAGCTTACTACGCAATTGACTCAAGATTTATGTCTTTAGATCATAAGCTTCTTCTATGACATTTTTCTTTGCATTCCAAATTTTGAGAAGAATCCTTAGCATCTTACATATCATATCTGCATCACTAATTATTTTGTCAAGAGAAGACAATTCATTAGTTATTACAATAAATCTACTAAAAGAGTTTTTGATTTCTTCACTAGGAAGAATTCGAAATGTTTCATATTGTTGAACCAGTGAGTTGATTCTTGTGTCTTTGATGGTCTTTATGTCGTCATAGGTTTGTACCAAAGTGTCCCAAATATCTTTAGCTATAGTACAAGAAGCAATTAGATAAAATTTTGATCGTGCAATAGTACTCAAAAGTAAATTCTTAGCCTTTGAATTGAGTTTTGCTTTGGTGATATTATCAATTGACGTGAAGATGGTTGAAACTTTAAGATTTCCTATAAAAATAATTTTCCAAGCCTGATAATCTAATGCCTTCACATAAGTCTCTATCTTAAATTCTCAATAGGGAAAGTTAATTCCATCAAAAAATGGTGTTTTACTGGCTGAACTGTTAAACTACCACTTGATTTACCCATGATCTTGAATTTTAGAAGATATTAAAGCAAGGCTCTGATACTAATTGTTATTCCTGTATAAGATATCAAGAGAGGGGGAAAATTGATATCTTTAAATTTTAAAAAAACTTTTTCGATATAAGAAAAATAAAATTACCCTTCTTAACAACTTATAATGGTGAACAGTGATTATTTAATAATTAAATATGCAACAATTAATAAAGCAAATTAAAAGAGTAAGAAAGAAGAATATCAAGTAAAGATTTTATAAAACTTCGGCCTTCTGCCTACTACTCTCTTCCAACTCGATTGTTGGGGATCCGGTCTACTTTACCGATACCATTCCACTTGATCCACAAAATCAAATCACAAAAGATTACAAGCATTCGTCACACATAAACTTTACAACACCTTACTCTGCCTATCTAGCATTTACACAATCTAAGCTAATACGGATCTATAAAGTATAAATGTATTTGTCTCAACACTCAAACAACAAAATAAAAATTACAAATTACAAGTAAAAACAAAAATATAAATCTCCATTAATTTTGCTCTAAAGAAAAATAACGATTGTTGTATTGTTTGCTTCGATGCAACTTTCTAAAAAAGTATCTAAAAGATTTTTTATGACTTTTCAAAAGAATGAATTTAATTATGATTTTTTGTGCAACGATTCACATGACATTTTGAATCATTTCTCTTTTTATATTGAAATCTTTCAACAACTAATTTGAAGATTATATTCACTTTCATATTTATCCAACCGTTAGTTATTCAAGATAATTCCTTACATATTTTGAGAAGATCTCGGTTATTTGAAATTCATAAACAACTCTCCTTATCTTGTTTAGATTAGATATTCATCACTACGCAACTATCAGGTAAGCTTTTGATTTAAATTTAAAAAGATATGTTTTTGTTAGCAACTTTTGGAGGATAAGCCTCATGTTCAAAAATTTGAAACTCCATAAAATCCGAATCAACATTATCCTTATCCATTCTTATGTATATTTTAATTTATCCAAACATATTTTCGCTTAAAAAAAATGCCCATGGATCTTGGTACCATCTTAAGTGAAACGGGATTAAGTATATTTTCCTAACACACCCAATCTAGTGGAGCTAGGCCTTGATTTCTTCAAATCTGAAATAAATTAATTTTTCACATTACTTTGTCAGACCAACTTTCTGAAGAACCATATGAAGAATATCGGTCTTCTTTTTTCTGAAGTCTCTAAACAAGTTTTTAAAGTGTTGTACCAAATCTTCTTATAAAAGCTTCCAAAACACTTTCTGAAGATTTTCAGACCAATCCTTTTATTAATCAATTCAAGCCTTCTGAATAAGTTTTTGAATCTACCTCAATTTATAATTTTAAACTTTCTAAAGAACTTTTTGAACACCTGCATTCTTGTTAGTACATTAGTGTTCTTCTCTCTTTTTTTTTTTTTTTTTTTGTTATCATCAAAATCCATGAGAGATATCTAACAAATACCAAGATGATGTGGACCATGACCAAGAATAGACAAGGCTAATTACTGAATGGGTCTAAGTTTTCCGAAAGCTTAAAAAAGAAGTAATGGAAAATAAGTGAAAGGACGAATATGAACAAAAAGGTAAGCAAAAACCCACGAACAACTCCAACAGATATGACACAATAATGAAACTTCCGATAACTCATAGCATAATTCAATATGACACACTAATCGATCCAGCGAAGTTACTCGCCACCTAAACTTACTCAAGAGTTAAGATAAAAGCGATACCAAGAGTAAACAAGCAGTGTTTACACAATAAAGGAAATACTCAAGTATATTAATGATGATTTATCTAATCTTTATAATTATAAGTACAAAGGTATTTATACCCATAAGTTAGGAAAACTTACCTAAAAGGAAAAGACAAAATAGGCATTTCCTAAGGAAGTAATATATAAGATACAAAAGAGTAAATATAAATATTTAAGAAAAACAATCATTGGTCTAACGAATTTTATAGATGATTCTATACACGTGATGATGCTGTATTGGTAATGCCATTAGAAGATGCGAATAAAAAGTATGGTCAACTTTCTTTTTTGAGCAAAGGTGGTTTAGTCAATTCGGTCTTTCTCTCTTGGCGTCTTAGCAAAGGTGATGCCGAGTAAGTGATTAGCCAAGCATGAGTAAGAATGAAGATTGGTTATTATCTCAACCATCAGCTTCTCAGCATACTATCTATGAGAAATAGGTAATCATTCGGCTCAACATGAAGAATGGGTTGGCTAAGATATACTCAGCCTCGACAAGAATCAATGGGAATAGAAGAATCTGCCTTGTTAGGCTTTCCAGTCCCCAAGCTCGACTACAGGCCAAAAACCTAGTAGCCTAATTCCTATCACCACATTTCCTTAAGGATTAGAACTTTTCTTATTTAAATTCTAACAATCCTTCTTTGGGTTACCTTTCTTAACACAATTATAGCATCTTAAATTTTTTTTATTTCTTTGACTTTGATTTACTATGATTTTAGCTCTCACTTGAGTCATGTTTCATTGATCTCCCTTACGTCATTGCTAAAGCCTCTGCTTATTATGCACTTGTTTTCCTATCTTCCTTATACTTGTGCTGACTCTTCTTTTATAATAGTACTTGCAATGTCATTGAAGACTAAGTAATCTATAAGGACATTGTTTTTCAAGTATGTGGAAATTAATTATATGAATCAAATAGACTTTGAAGTAGAAGTTCAACATGCTTAATTGACTTTATTTTGTAACCCAAAGAGTATGGGATTTCTTTTTAAGAAAAATTTTATTGTGGAGTAACTTAGCCTCATATAATTGGTGAGATGATCCCAAAAATTCTTTATGGTGCTCTCCCCCTCTATACTTGATGATATCCCATTTGTTAGGTCTAAATGAAGATTTACAATAGGATTTTCATCCACTTCATTAAACCAGCATCATCTATGAAATTTGCCAACCTTTTGTTAATAACCATTAGGCAATTGTCTTTGGTGCAAAATTCTCATAATCTTCAATTTCTATAATGAGAGATTACTCTCATTTGCTTCTATTATAATTGTTTTGAGGCAAGAAATGGCTCTCACTATTCACAAGTATCATTATTGTGTATATGAATACTTACTTTTTTTTTTAAGTATAAAGGATCCACCTTTTAGTGGTAACTATAAAGCATATGATAAGTAAATATACACACCTAAACTTAGCTTTGAAACCACTTGTTGTAAATATTGCATATGAGTAGAACTGAGACCTAATAAATTTGACAATAATAGTAATAAAGAAAATGGGCACATATATTTTACATGAAATCCTCTAAATAATTTAAGTTAAAAACAATTGACAAGGAAAAAATGATTTCACTATGAAAAATTTAGTGTTATAACCTTTATCTACTGTATAAGAAAAAAAGAATTAACATTTTCTCTTGTATAATAGGAGAAAATTCATTACTCTTCCTTTAGCTTCCCTCTCTAGCAAAAGAGAGGAGATTTATTGGGATGATTTTCTAATATAAGGATTCAAGCCTATTTATAAACATTGTTTATGATATGAACACATGCATGAAGACAGGTTAGTAAAATAAGTTTTTCAACCTTTTATTACTTGTTAAAATAAAGTTATCTTTCTTCCCCGTTACCAGGGCCAAGGGGGCCCCGAACCCCCCAAAATTTTTTGTACAACGTAACTATGTATATCATATATAAAAGACAGGACATAAATTTTAAAGAAGACATCTTACCTGGTAAGAATGTTGGCCTAATCGTAACGAAGTAATGTTGTCAAGTCAAATGTTAGGGGGTTCGAACATGCTATCATCATTTTGTGCTGTCCTTTTTCATCCCCTCTTTTCAAAATTTTTCATTTGTCCTTTTTCTTGGTTTTTCATCCTCTTTTTTCTTGGTTTTTTCATTAATCAAGTCGTAATAGTAAACATTGGAAGAGCTGATAGACAATGAATTATTTTATAGTCTTTATTTTTTCTTAAATTATGTTATATTAATAAAACCATAATTAATAATTTATTAGCATATAGGAAATAAAATTTCATATTACACTATTAGAGACTGAAGGGGCTAAATTAATCGAAAATTTAAAAGTTTGACCCTAAAGAATTTTGGAATAGTCAAACCTTATAGGATTTCGAGTCGGATTTTGGATTTAAACAAAACTGATGAAAAACTCAAACCCTATGAAAAATAATAATATATACATATGTGATATTAATAATTTATATTTTAGTATTAGTTGTAAGAAAAGGCAAGAAGCATAAGTACAAGTAAAGATGCAACTGGAGCAAGTTTTGTAAAACCCGAACCTACCTCTATAAGGTTTAGCGTTTCCTAAAACTCTATAAAAACCGTATAAGTTTTATCCTATATTCTTAAAACTCGATCTTTATAGGGTTATAAAGATGAGTTTTTATAAGATTTAAACTTTATAGGGGTAAGTTTTTATAAAATTCAAAAGACCTTATAAAAGCAGGTTTTCGTAGGGTTTATATGGAATTAAACAGAAAATAAAAGGAAAGAAGTTAAGTAAGATTAAGATTATATTTACTAACTTACATAATAATAAAAATTGATAATTAAATGTGTTGTGCAATATAAAACTTGTATAAGATTTGCAATTGTATAAATTAAGATTAAATATTTTTATTAATATATGGTTTTTTTAATCGAGTCAAGTTTTTCTTCGAGTTTTTTTTTTTAATCCCAAAATCCAACCCTAAACCCTATAAAGTAATACCCTCTAGGGTTTTTATTAAGTTTAAAGGGTCAAGTACGCTTTAACGACCCGTCTGGTTGCATCCTCAAACACAAGCATAAGTATAGAAATAATATACTATTGTAATTTTCTTTTTTTTATTGTAATAATATGTAGACTTATTTAGGAATAAAAAAATGAATAAATGAAATTATTTTTCAAAATAAACCATATGTCATTTGCTTTATATTTTGTGTACAATTGCAAATCTTTTTTAAGATTTTTCTTTTTTTTTTTTACATTATCAGGTTAGATCAAGTTTTTAATGAGTTTTACAAAACCCTATAAAGGCAAATTCTTAAAACAAGATAAAAATCCTATAGAATTTTGAGAAACGCTATAAGGTATCGTATCGAGTTCAAGTTTTGCAAAACTCATTTTGAACTCGCTCCGGTGGCATCCCTACACTACTTCTAACTTGTTATTCAACAATTAAAATGTGCAAGATGGTGGAGTTGGTTTAATAAGTTTTATTTTCCCAAATAAACCCTTGACCTATTTCTAATTGAGAAAGGCTTATACTCCATTTTGATAGATTAATGACACATAAGTACGAAAAACAGAGGAGCACATGGAAATACGAACTTACTATAATTAATATTTGCTCAAATATTAGAGTTTTTCTTTTTTCACTCATCAAAATAAGTAATGTATTAATACCAATAAATCATTCTTCCAATTTGGGAAATCATTGTCGTTATTACTTTTGCAAAAATTACAATCATGCACATTGGGACTTCCATAATAAATAACCTATATTTTTCTTTTTAATAAATACATGACCTGTATATTGAAATTAAGTATTAATATTAATTAATGACATGTATCGGCTTTTTATTAGTTCATAATAGTTATCTTAAAGAAACAATGTTATTTAATTAAGTAATTTAATAGAAAAAATTGTAGAACACAAACACATACAACGACGACTCTGTGATTTCATTTGACTTTACAAGATTTCACACCTTTTATCTCATTTCTGTCTATCCCCTTTTGGATTAGATCAGTAATATAATAACAAACATCGATCGAATTCTAGCGATCTTCACCACCTTAACCACCGGATTCTCCTTTGCGATCACATCCCATCCCACGGCCCGGTAATCGTAGCTGCAACCATGCAAGTCCGGATACAGGTGCTCGCCACAATACAGCTCTCCTCATGGGTATCGAAATCCAGTCAAACCGACCTTTTGCATCCGAAACACTGATTTATCACTTTCTTGTCACTGCCAACTCAATCATTGGCGTCAAGTGGCACTCCGGCAACGACAGTTTGACGTTCTGCTCCGCCGAGCACAAAGGAGGAGATCCGGTGAGCTGCATCGAAGAGTCATCACCGCGATGGAACTCGATCTCCTTTCATTCAGTTCTCTAAGCCCCCACACAGCGAATGAATTGAATATCTCATGATAGTTGGATTGGAGAGAAAAAATTGTTAGCTGTTTGTATTTGTGATCTCCAAATTTTTTTATTAAATTACTTAAGTAGATATATATTGAATTATCAAAAAAAAAAAATCAAAAAAAGGGACAGGAGTGAAAAATATTACATTTAGGTGTTTTTTTAGAGTGCTCCTTCTTCATTAATATAGCAAAAAAAAAAAAAAAAAAAGGTGCACTCCAAAAAGCACCTTCTTCATTAATAAAGTAAAGAAGAAGATGCACATCAATGAAAGGCCTTGAACACAGTAGCAATAAGGTCGATCAAATCCTAATACTATAAAAACCTATGATGCCTTAGTAGCCATTTAGTACCCTGACGCAAGCATCATGTTAAACCCTACATTAAGCTCCTTCGAAACCCCTCTCTTACAAATGCACCTTGATTCTCCCTTCATGTCACTAGCTCCACATGATAAGAGAGAGAGACGGTCTACGAGTTCTCAAGGTCAAAGTTCATCCTAAGTTCCAGCAATTGCTCCACTTTTGTTTATAGAGCCACCCTAAGAGCGCATTCCAACACGAGTTATAAGCTCTAGCCGCTGGCAATGAAATTGGATCTAAGCAAGGGTTAGCTTTTAGTGTAACTCGTGTATTCACTAGAAGTAAGAAAAGAAAGAAACAATTATAAAGGTTATTTTGATTTATATGAACATATAAACTTGACATTTCTAATTATATGTTTTTATATTAAAACACAACTTCTTATTTTCTTGTATACTTTGATTGCCTTATACTTAAATATTTAATTTCAACTTTTGGTTGTCTTGTTTATGGTTGGATATGTGCATTGTTAATGGATGGAAAACTGTCGACTTGGGCAAAATGTGGTGGAGTTTGAAGTTGGTTATCAGAGTTTAAAGTGGGGTTTTTACTTTTTAACCTATATTCCTTCTGTTTTTATTTGAAAATTGTAAGGCTTTTGTTATTTGTATTTACAAATACTTGCTACACTTTCTAATTACTATGAAGCAAGTGATAATAAAGAAGGTACTTTGTGAAAAAAAGAAAGATACTTTTCCAAAAAGCGCGTTCACTGCCCTTGTACAAAATATGTTTTCCTCTAGTCCCTTTTTTTGAAACTTTTTTTATGATGCATTCCTTAAATCATATTATACCCTTACTAGTGTATTCATTTTACTAGTGAAATTAAGAGAAACGAAATTTCGATTTCTTTAACTAAAGGTGTAATTGCTATTACATTATTCATTTGATAAAAGATCAACTTACGAAATAAACCCACAATAAAACCTAATTGAGTAAATTGCCCTTGTCTTCTTTCTTGGCCTAATCTTTACTCCATCTCACTAATCGTAACTCTAAGCCTAATGCAACTCATGGAAATCACTATCTTCTCTCTCTTCTTCTTCTTCTTTCTCTCTACTCGTCTCTATCTTTTTCTCTCTAACTTCTCTCTATCACTCTCTCTCCCATCTTCCATCACTTTCTCTTTACTTCTCCCTTAAATCCAGGTCTTAATAGCATGGTGGTGCAAGGAATACCTTAGTGGTTGTAGTAGATTTGTATCTTAGCATTCAATGGTCAAGTACTCGTGCAAGGAGTGCTTCAATAGCAATGGTGAATATGGGAATAGATAATCATTGATGGGTGGTGATGCAAGAGTGCTTTGATGGATCTAGGACTATAAGGAGGGGGGAAATGAAAGTCATTTTATCACTAAACTATAACTTTTAGGTTTGACCAAGGGATGACTATTCTTATTTTTTAAAGAATTACATTTTAGTGAAATAAACAATTTAATAGAACTCTTAAGGAATAAGGGGGAATGGAACAATCATTCCCTACTAGCAAATTAATTATAGTTGTTAATTAGTATTAGCACTTAATTTTAAAACATAAATCATGTGTTGCTAAAAAAGAAAAATACAAATCACCTATTTACAGAATTCCTAAAACACAAGCCATGTTTTCATAGACCCTTTTTTTCCCCTCGAGAGAACTTGATAATTAAAGTACACGATTTACCGGAAAAATAAACCAAAGCAAGGCAAATCATGAACACTACCTACACGAGTCGCATAGTCACTAGCACTTGGCCCATAATGGATATGTCTCCTATAACTAAAAGGATACTGTGGTCCCTTGAATTGAATATAAAATGTTATATGAAGAAAACGGAAAAGCAGTACCCACGCTGGAGAAATACCCATTCAAAAGAATAGTGAACTACACTAAATAGAATGAGCACAATAGAAACAAAAACTAGCAAAGTGCACGCACTAAGATGCGGAAGATAGTGGAGACAATGCTGCAATGAGGAGATGGTGGTAAACACATACAATGGACAAAACTTCTAATGACAAAAAGAGTGAGGCGAGCTTGAGAGAATGATATCAACATATCATATGTCTCCATATATTAATATTATTATAATTAAAAAAATATACAATATTTACAGGAGTCGAATTTAAAGGAGCTTCATTAACTCGAGCTAGGGCAAGTTGAATACCACTTGAGTCAAAATCAAATTCAAAATTTTAAGCACGACCAAGCTTGAGATCTGAGATTTTGAGCCGATCTTGAACTTGATTTCAACACACAACATCTCGACTCAAGACTCCTTACAGCCCTATCCATACCTTTGGACATCCTTTCTTCTTACATAAATTCGCTCAGAGGAGACGCAACCAAAAAATGGAGAACAACTGGTGTGCGAAAGTCTGAAGCCGCATCTAAACGTATTCATCATTCTAAAATAGATCAAATGGATGCTAACGTGAGACCAAGCCAAAGAACAGCTACAGTCTAAGAAAGAGACAACCTTGGCCTACTCTCTTCCCACATTGTGTTGCATATCATACAAGGCAATTTGCAAAGTGAGATGTTTTGTTGATTGGACCAGATACCTGTTAATTATAAATTTTCCATGGCAATTAAACGTTGCTCTTGCAATAGAATATTCTCATGGGTATGCCTTGACACCAGCGACATATGTTGCAATAACTGATGTAGACCCTTCTGATTCAAGATCATCCCAAGAATCAGCAGATAATATGACAAAATCCGCCAACTTTCCAGGTGACAATGAACCCAATATGTTGTCAAGAAAGCTTGAATAAGCAGCTGAAATAGTATACCTGCATTACAAGACAAGTCCAAGTCCCAGTACAGCACGGTAGATGCAAAAAAGAGCAGATCAATAAATTCCATCTTGGTTGACAGATTAAGCATGCCAATTATGGTCAGTATAAGACTCAATTTGTTATTTACATCTTTAATTTATCGATCAAGATTTTCTTTTTAACAGAGAGGGCAAGATTCTCAAAATATGCAGGCAGCTCTTTCAAACTAATTATGCACCATAGGCAGGCAGAACCCTGACTTTAGATCCTCTATTTCCTCCCGTAGAAAGCTGGTGGTTTTGGACATAAAAAACCAATCTTCAGACAAATATAATTAAAGTATGTTTGGCTCCAAATGCTACATCAACACTAACAATGCTCACCATTGAGGAATATTAAGAGGAATAAATGATGGGATAGAATGACAAAAAAATTCGATTGCATTTGGAACGATGGGAGATCATCATGAAATTATCTAAAATACTGAAGCTAGTTGAAAGAAGTTTTGACTATTAGAGATAATCTCTGATAATTTTCCAATCCTTAAAAGTGATTTGTACTTTCATTTGTCCTTATTACTCTTAACGGTAAGTATATCAAATGCCTCATTTAGCATTTGGAGCCAAACATAGCCTAATATCACTCCTAGCTCAGTTTAGTATCAACATCATTTAAACAGGCATCTGCCAGTGATAGATCTCAAGACAGAGAACCAATAATTCAGACTAATCACCACATAATTCACACTATGTTTGGCTACATGGAAATCTATGGAATTCAACGGAAATAGAAAGACATCATGTGTTTGGGTAACTTAAAAGAAGTAGAAAGACAATGAATATAGGGGAAATAAGCAAAAAGAATTCCACTTTAAAGCTCTAATTTTTTCTCTCCAAATTCAAGAAGAAACTCATGGAAATAGATGGAAATCCTGTAAAAATACCAAAATACCCTAACTATTTATCATCTTCTTCATCAATATTGGATCCCTTCTCTCCTCTCTCTCTCTCCCCCTCTCTTCTCTTCTCTTCACGGTCAGAATATGAATATGACGGTTTCAATTCTTTTCTCTCTCTCTCCCCTCTCTGTGATTGAAAGCTGATGGGCATTTGCTATCTCACTCTCTCCCTCTTCTCTCTCTTCCTCTCTAAGAATCGCTGCTATCTCTCTTAGGGTAATTTAGACAATTTAAAAAAATATTTTACAGCTTTCCTTGCACTTCTATTTTCTAGATCCAAACAACAAAAAAAAAACTTATACTTCCTTTCATTTCTTTTCCACTCTTTTCCTTTCCATAATTTTCCTACGATTTCTGATGTCTATCAGATTCCCAAATAGAGTGTCAAACCAACTGATGTCATATGGATGCTTCAGGAAAAACATAAAATATCTATCACAAAACCAAGACCACGAAATACAGATATATAACAGCAAAATCATTTTACGCGTCAATTGCTTCACTTAGTGAAAGGCATTCCGACGGAATCCAAGCATTTTTCCAACCAGGTGGGATTCTCTTCATCGCTGTTCTTATACTTCCTAGAGGATTAATATCTGCAACCTGCAAACGCAAGGAAACCAGACAATTAGCTGCCTTGCAGAGCAATCAGTCATCTTTCTCAATATATATATATATATATAACAAGCAAAAACTTACAGGCCAGTCAGAACCAAAAGCCAACTTTGCATTGCTATGTAAAAGCGATCTAAACAAGTAAGATTCTTGCTCAGCTCTTTCCTTCCCAAGTTTCTTAGATGCAGAATCAGCATCATCCAGCAAATGGTCAGGCTGTTACAAATTGGCGTGCAAGCGTGAGTCATTTAAACAAGAGTTCACTCCAAAGGATAAATTTATATCATTACAGCAAGAAGGGTACAGATAAGCAAAATGCTGATAAGTCAAACCCACTGTGCAGGAAAAGCTAAGATAAAATCAGGATCTTAAATTTTAGTTATCTTACATTCAGTTAAGAAATGAAGAGACCTAAGTACGCCAAATATCATCTATGCGAAAGTATGCTGAGAAGATGCCATCTATAATTTTACCACTAGAATAAAAATTTCAAGAAAAAACTAACTGCATAATTATCTTTCTTTTTAAATCAAAAGTAACTATTCCATGGATGTTGCTACAACACCAAGAGTACGACCACCAATATTATAAGAGGCAAGCAAGGGAAGTGCCTACTTCTGCCACTACTTAGTGTTTGTTACTGTGTTTTTTGTTGTTTGTATCATGCAGGTGTTCTACTATGTATTGTTGTATTGTGCAGTTGCTCTTTTATTGTATAACGTAGTGCACGTATGTCAGATGCTGTATAGTGTAAGATACTATGCACATGAGCTGTTGTATAGTATTGTGCACATGTGTTGTGTTGGAGTTTCTAGATTTCTCTAAAGGCTTCAGCTAGTGAGAGTAGTATAGTTGTAGGAACATATAAATAGGTGAAGTCGGTTAGTTAGAAGGTATAGCAGATATTTTTGTATAGAGCATGAGTTGTTGAATAAGCAAAGTGCTCATGTGAAATGTCATAGCTGGCAATAGTATATTCCATCCTCTTCATATGAGTGAAATACCTCGATTTTTGCCTAATTGAACCCTAGGCTCTACCAGAGGTTCTCCAGACTATAAAACAGGATAAGAGAAGAACAAAGATGCAGAATTATCTGGAAGTTGGAAACATAAAATGCCTGATTAAGAGAGAGAATAAAAACTAAGGAAGCAAAGGTGCAGAACTCAAACAGGAACAGCATAAACACCTGAACTGAAGCAACAATCCCTTGTTGACCAAACCGGGGCACTGTTTCAGGTGCCAAATGTTGCGCATGTTCAATCTGGAATATGGATTATATTCAGTTAAAAAAAAAAGAATATGAATTATATTCATCAAGACAATTTCACATATGAATTTGATCCAAATTTTTCAATGCTCAAAAGATCTATTTAAAAGTGGCATGATAGATAATAAGCTAAGGCAAAAAAATTTTCACTTAAAATAGATACCCTAAACCTCCGGTCTCTGTCTCCATTAGTAAATGCAACTGATTTATACACGTCCAGCACCAATTCATTTGCTCTATCACCAATTGCATGAATAGCAACCTAGATTAAAAAATATATTTAGCTTAAGTTGCTAAGAACAGTATGGCATAATGAACAAATTAGAAGAGCTCCATCAGAGGAAAAGAAAAATACTTGAAGCCCAAATTTGTCTGCCACCATTGTCAAATTGAGAAGACTTTCAGTTTCCATAACTTGCAGACCACAATTATGAGGCTCATCAACATAAGGCTACAATGTTAGAGCTCATATTAGCTTAGGCCTTAGAGAAGCATTACACAGCACAACATCTTAACACACTGGACAAAAACATTTGTTCAGTTCCCAAAAGTGCAGAAACTTGACAACATCAATTGCACATATTGCTGAATCAAGTGGCTATTTTCTAGTTGCATCAGGTAATGTTTGGTGAAGGGAGAAAGTGCACTGTAAAGTAAACTTTGAGCAGCATGAAAGCAATTCTATTATCTATTTTACATTCTATAAAACCAGTACAATCCTCTGAAATATGAAAACTGAAAAGCTTGCAATGCATATATGATTGTACTTGTCAAGACCAGGTACAAAGTGTATTCAACTTGTCATGGACCGTAGCTCTTCCCCACTGTTAGTGGACCAAAGTTCATATCAGTATTCTCACCCTATTCAGAAGGGCACTACTTGAACCCAAAGAACCATCAGCAAAAGCCTTAACACCACCCAAGTATATCCACTTGCTCAAGGAGTGACCAAACTGGTTAGTGAGACTCTGCAACAAATATTTCCATTCTAATATCAATCACAAGAAATAGCAGGCCCTACTGAAATCGAGGATCACCTTAAAACCCAGATACAACATACTTGGCTCAGACAATCCTCTTTACATATTAATTCAAATGAAAGTTACATAATAACTACCATCTTGAATTTTCTACTCATAGGCAGTAAGCAAAACTTTCTGAAACACAGGGTCATGCCCATAGGGCTTCACTTACATGAAAGACAGTGAATGAAGCAATAAAAATGATGCATTTCAAAATCACCTTGAATGATTATCTTCTTTCATTATGGGATTTTACTCTCAACTAACTAGCACAGAGCTTTTGATCTGAAGAACTACAAAGCCATGCGATATTGATGTACACTACAGCTTCAAAATGAACCTATTACGATACCTATCGTTAGAATCCTACTCTTTATCCATCTATCATCTAGTTCCCTTTTTTTTTTGGGGGGGTGGGGGGGGGGGCAATGCATATCATCTAGTTCTTTCTGCAAACAGATAGGGAAAACACATAAGAATGACAACATAGTGGTTATGACACCATACAAGTAATTGTGACCATGTCTCCAGCGGGAAATATAAGCAAACTCTAATCATCATCTTCCCTGAGGAATCAGCCCACTGATACACATCTGCAGAAATGGAGATGTGGATCACTAGAATGAAGCTTGTGTAGAGCATCAATGTCATCACTCATCGTAGCTCTTATACTTTGAAGGGAGAGTAAGTAGACCTATCTTGCATGTGTGTGTGTGTGTGTGAGACATGCAGATCTTAATATACCCTTTAATAAAAATCCTTACAGCAAATTGGTAGAATGTGGTATAGGCAAAATTAGATATTGAATTGAGTCCAGTTAACCTATCGCCAGTGATTTAAAGATCATTAATTTGCAAAGTTCACATGTAATGATGTTGTTTTATTCCATTTTATTTTATTTTTTTTCTTCACACATAACATGGATCAACTAACAAATACACATTAAAATCACATTCAATATTTGGGAACATGACGAACATAGAAAGTGGTCATTGATTCAAGGTGATAACTGAAATAATTCTGTTTGATTTTTGAAACATACAAGCATTGATAAAGAGCGTTATGAACCAATCTGCAGATAATGCATAAAAATCCATTAGATCACATTGAACCTTAGGTCATCATCTACTCCTACCTTTAAAATCCTTCCAGGAAGCCTCAACTGTTGACCCGGGAAAGTATCTCCCGAGATCAACAACTGTTGTCACACCCCTCATCAAAGCATAATTGCTTGCCCTTATAAGTGCATCCCTCCTTTCTTTGGTAGATACTTCTGGTATTGACATTAAGATAAGCTTCATTGCAGAATCAACCAGCAATCCACTAGGTTCTGCATGGCAATGATCAAGGTTGGACCAAGGCATCCACATTATTGATTTATTCAATTGTCTCAAGCACCTTCAACTAAAAAGGTCACATGAAAAGAGTAGAACAATAAACTACCAAAAAAATACAAGGTGTAAAAGAAAATAAGGACATCTTCATGGATGAAACTCTAAATCTTGCCAGATGTCTGTATACGCTGATAACATGCATAAGCGATCCATCTAGCTTCATGGGTATATTTTACATGGCAAGGATACTTCTACACACAAAAGGAAGGACCTTAGAAAGAATGCGAGAGTGCAAAAGACAACTGACTCTTGGACACAATACAAGACTGATGACAATCCAACTACTGCAGCTTAAACATAAAAATGTATCAAATTGAAAATATATTTAAGATATCAACAATATGTCAAGAGTCTAATAACTATGTTTTTTGTACTGTAAAATGGAAAATAAGTACAATTTGCATTACCTCCATCGGAGGTTCGCATAATAGTCCCTCCACCTGGATCCTCAGAGAAACTATTGATACCAGCCATATTCAAAGCTACACGGTTAGCCAAGCCCATATGTCCATCCATCCTTGTTAGCCAGACCTTGATGTATGAAGAATATAGCAATTTTACACTAATGCATAACATGAATAGCCATAAATAGATGAAATTATGCCTTCTTACAGGGTTGTTAGGTGTATGTTCATCAATCCAAGATGCAACTGGTAGTTCTCCACCCCAAAGATCATTGTTCCAGCCACCACCAAAAATCCATGAACCAGACTTTGCACCTGTGATGGGTAACAGTATGTCAATATGAAGCATAATGCTGCCTGCAGGTTTCAGGCAACAGCTCTAGTATTTCATGAAAAGTTCTCCCATCCATATGAAAAACCTCCGACAGGAACAGCAAGTCATTTCAACAAGATTCATCAATTACTTCCATAAATTATGAAATGCCTAAGCCCAAAAAAAAGTGCAGAATATCATCACAGAAGATAGGATTTTGTATGGTTTTTGAGCACTAAATGTCCAACCTTCAAGAACATATCAATTATGAGCCTATCCAATCCATCTTCAACATACCAACACATCACCCCGTGTGAGGATATGCGAGGTAACAAATAAACCTTCTAAAGGAGATATCAAGGCTTGGACATCTACCATGAAATTGAAATAGTAATACAAAAGACTGGAAACAATAAACAGGCTCCACCATTCGCTGTAATCAAATTATTTACTTCTGTACTATACTGCCGGATTCACAAAAGAGAATCTGTGGAGACTGAATGAAAGGTTGAGTGTTAACTAGAAGGGCATAAGATATAATCCACAAGAATACAGAGACTAAACCATGACTGTGAATCAATTTCCTGAATCTACACCCTGAATTGGCAATGACTAACCAGTTAAAGCCTTAAAACTAGACGAATATCTGCCTGTATACAAGTGGCAACTGAAATTTATGTGTAAGAAAAAAAAGCATGGTCATTACTTTTTGCTGCTTCTTTGACCCTTCGTATGAACTCATCCTTATGGCCAACTCGTCGAAGTTCCACCCTTGCCATCTGAACATCATGGACATGCTTAAACACGTACAAAAAAAAGCAGGAAAAAGAGAATAGGATGATTCCACACAAGAACTCGATAGAGGAACACATAAAGAATGCAGCAATAAAGAGCACATCTGCTGGAAAAAGAATTACTTGAAGGAGAAGTGCCTCATTCCCTAGATGAGCTAAATTATGATAGAAATTCTATTTTTGTCTTCTTTTGCTCATTTTCACCATCTAGCAATGAGATGATATAGCAAAAAATCACTTAAGAGTACAAACAGAAACACGATCCATGAGTTACATCTATACCTGCAATCCACCAGAAAGCAAGTGCACATGGGAATCTATGAATCCAGGAACCACAACTTTTCCTGCAAGGTCCAGCTCTTTACTTCCAAGTTGTGCCAAATCCTGCATTAAAATCATAGCAGCAACAAATATAAAGCTTGGAGAACTGGCTTTACTTCATTGAAAATTTCCTGTTTCATAAAGTGAAGATCGAATGGAAAAGAAAAAAGAGAAAAGCATTGAAGGTAGTAGGGTATGAAATGCTTCTAACCAAGACCCATTTACTTGGATATCATATGAGAGCTTAGATGTACCCTTCACTAATATCAAAAAATCATAAAATCCTAATGCTACCAAAACCTCCTAGAGTGGTTCAAAGGTTTCTGCTTCACGTTTCTATCATCTCCTACAGTCCTAGCTGTATTTCACGTTCCAACAATAAAAACTACACACCTCTCCTCCAGCCAATTGGCATATAATAGAATGTGAAGAGAAGCAATTCAAAAAGAATATTACGTATGACATCTACAGGTGCAGAATATTCTCACCATGGAAATTCCATTCACAATTACCAGTTCCAAGATTTGAAAGGAGCATACCCAATCACAAACTAATTCTAACTATTTTTTTATGGTCAAGAAAGAGGGGGGGGGGGGGGAAGGAAAAAAGAAAAGCACTGTATTTCTAATTCAATGGGTCGACTAACATTACTTGACTTACAACTAGCTACTCTACTGAATTTCATTCCAGTGCAGTCTGAAGAGGCAGTCAATAAAAACAGTTCACTGAGGAAATGGGGAAATGATTCCAAAGATATGTATCTTTCTGCATGAGCAAAGCCTTTCTAATCCTACAAGGACTAGAATTACAATCAAATAGCAAATAAAGAGTTTGATATTTTCCATATGTGCTTTGGAGTTCAAACATTACATTGAATCAATAGTTAAAGCACAATTTTGTTGCCGTAGCAAATTGTGAGATCATAAATTACCAGTGATTTTCAATAGTTAGAAGTGGCAGCAACAGGAATTGCAACAGAAGTGACAAAAATCGTATCAATCTGGAAATTTTCACTACAAATGTATAGCATACAAGCAAGTCAATACTTAATAGTCAGCCTGCATCATCTAAAATCTGTAATCTCTTTTCCCATGCAAGGCTTCTTTTCAGCATATATATTTTGATCAAGTGATAAAACCCTAAATAGTTAAATATAGCAATCAAAATAATGATCTTGCATACAATCATCTTCCACAAAAGGAAGAAAGTAAGTAATGATCCTTGCGTCACCACACCTCATTTTGCGTCAAAGTGCTTCCAGCTAAACATGGCAAGGGAAGGAAGGACAATACATAAGCAGCCTCATCTTTGCAAAGAGGCTGTTTTGAACCCATTACTTATACGGATCACAAAATGAACAACTTACTGGTTGCATCCACACCCACCTTAACTATCTTCATATAGTTAAGCTTTTACATAGATAATAAACCAGAAAGTCATCTTTCTCTACTAATGAAAATAATTTCTAATCACTAAAGAAGTACATTATCACATACTATCTCTTCATCCGCATTTTCATTTTTTATGCTCACTGGCATCCCGGAATTGACTCTTTGGACTACATGATGAGCTCAATGAGTCAAGTACATGGATTTGGGATGATTTAGGGGATCTAGTATGGTGGGTTTGGAACTGACCCATCCGCACTGAAATTTCGAATTCTATAACTAAATAGCGCATTGACAAAACTCAGCACTGAAATTGCAAACAAACTAATAAAAAAAAAAAAAAAAAAAAAACACAAAAGGAAGTAGGAAAAGGACCTGGAGAGAAGAGTAAGGGCCGACACGGAGAATCCTTCCATTACCAATAGCCATGGAATCAGCAAACAGCAGAGAAGCATCGCCAGTGTATATAGTACCATTCTTCACTATCAAATCCGCGAATAACGGCGTCTCTAACGGCGTTACTGGATATAACGATCTTATAACCGACCAGTCTATACACATTCAAATTCAATGAACACATGTTCATCAACTAGAAACGGTTGTGCATTTCTGGAAAAAACAAGAGCAAAGAGAAAGTGAAAGAAGAGCAGTAGCAGTACTTACAGTGAGAGAAAGTGTTGAGGAGGGGAGAAGAGAGTACGGCGAGTAAAACGACGACGGAGGCTGGAATGATTAGTTGAAGATTCATTTTGCGCAATGTAGTTTCTCTCTCTATCTTCTTCCAGTAGGATGGAATCCTTCTCTCTCTTGAACGGGGAGGATCTGGAAAAAGGAGTATCCGTTTTCATTTTTTTTTCTTTTTTTTTTTTCCCTTCCATCTTCGACGTGTTGTTAATTGGGCCGGATCACGGGTTTCGCTTTAGTATTTTGGACCAGGCCCTGATTTAGGGTGGACTAGGGGTGTACTAAGACATGGGCTTGGAAGTTTTGCCAGTTAAAGAACTTAAAAAGCTGGCACTAAAGCAAGCTTACTAGTTCAATTTTAAACCATATGGTTCTGTTTTCTTTTTCCTTTTTGAGTCCCTAAAGTGGACATGCTATTGAGTACCCAATATACTTGTCACATAAGCTGCCAAACTATGACCCAGTGACAAAACTGATCTAATTTCTTTTTTCAAATACCATCTAAGATCCTGGAATTCTTACTCTAGTTTTTTATGCTAAAATTAACAAATAAAACTAGGTTCTTAAATAAACATAGATCTTTAGCTAAGAATTGATGCTTGTCTATGATATTTATTATGTCATTTACTACTTATTTAATAATAGCTAAGCTTGATCATTTATATGTAAAAATAACTGTTAACACAAACTCTCTTTAAAGCCTCAAAAATAAACTGAAGAGATTTTTAAACGAGAGAGTTCCTTAAGTTACTAATTTGTCATCTTAAGCATCCCCTAAAGGTAGAGATAAAGATGACCTAAAAGCAACTCTTAAAAGAAAGGCATTTTTTATGGCACATTCAATTTACAAAATGAAATAAGTAGAAATAAATTTGTAATTCCTAAATAATTAAATTGAGAAGTAATAGTTGTTATTGTATTTATTTGCACTCAAAATGAAATTAATAATTGGTTAAGAATATAAGTAAAAGTATCAACATACTCTTGCCCCTTTATGTATTAGGGTTTCATAGATAGATTAAATGTATTTGAAAAGACAAAAAAAATAGTTATTCCTCTAGTTCTCGATAGGAATTGTAAGTCCTCATTTCATAATAATAACTTTGTGGAATAGCTATTTTGTCAACCTAAATAGAGGAAAGGTTTGTAAGGAAGTAATAGCTATCTTTTTTTTTTTTTTTTTTTAGCCTTTATAAAATCAATCAATCATGTTATAATGAAATGCCTTATAAAAGAATTGATTACCTAGCAATTTAGTTGTTGGTTATATTTCTTATGTTATCACTTAGCAACAAAGTGGATCTTCTTTATTATATGCTCCTAATAGTTTCTTTCTAGTGTATTTGTAGCTTAGATAATTGGAAGAAACAAAAATTCTAAGTATTACTCTCAATACTTTTTCATGAAATGAGCCAAAGATCTTAAAATATATTATTTCTTGCTAAAACATTATTAAGGGAAATTGCTTTTTGCTAACATATAATTTCACTTAAAATAAATAAGGACCTGAATAGAAATTAAAAAAGAATAAGTTAAGGATTGAAACAAATGTCGAATTTAGACCAAAAACTATTGAGCCAAGGGATAATTTTGACTCTTAACTTGTATGAGATCATAAGCAATCAACTTAGATCGAACTAGTGATTCTAAGGAATGGACTACTTGTATGCTTGGTTAGGTGATTAGCATCATACAAATGAGAGAAAGATTCAAATGTTTTTTGATACTTATATGTCAACAACTTCTTAACATGCATGCTCAACATATAATTGAAAGATTCTAAGAACTATATGACACCTTTGGATGCCACTCAAGAGCAAACCAAGTGGAATGGACTAGCTTATCCCTTACACCACTTGTAATTGCATGTTCTCCTGTAATTGCTAAAATGCGAGATTTGAAATGAATCCTAAAAGAGGAGGTCTCTAAATCTTTCATAATGATCCAAACTCTATATGTAATACATATAACATGCATTTTTTAGTCTTCAAAACTTATAATTCATGCTTTTTTCACTAAAATCATATACATAACAAATGCTTGTGATATTCATTTTAAAAAAATGAAACCATTATATATTATATTATAATTCTATAATCTTCTTTCTATTCTTACTAAAACTTATTAAACACAACCAAATGCTCAAATTAGTCTAACAATGGAAGTTAACAACCCATTAGAATACTACCAATAGCTAAGCCTAGAGGTAGTCAACATAGATTATAATTTGTGTTCATGCTTTCTCTTTTTGTTATAAGTTCGACATCTCTACAGCCATTAAAAGGCATTCATAAAGAAATGAGCTTTGTTTTTAAATACATTACTAAGAAGAATGCTAAAAAAACACATTCACATAATCATGTTCACAATATCCACCATGAATAGGAGGCAATTTTTATTAATAAATACTTACTAGTATGGATGTAATAATATTGCTTTTAACTTAGTTTGTTTGAGCCACTTGACAATAAGCATGCAAAGAATTACTAACAAGCAAGTCATATGTCAGTAGTATCGTGTTGATGTTAAAGACTCAAATGGTTTGAAATACTTAAGTGTTGACAATTATTTTGATAGGTCTATTCAACATGTAGCACAGAGATTCATGAGGAGCTACTTAAGACCCGGTTGCCATTAATAGCAAATAAGTAGGACAAACCATCTTATTTTTTAAACCACTTGCAAATACGTGTATCTTATATCAGTTAAAGTGTGAAATTTAAATGGATCTTAAAAGAAGACATCCGTTAATTTGTAATAATGATCGCAACTCTATGTGTTTGATACATATATCATATATTTTTTAGCCTTAAGACTCTTCTAATTCATGCTTTTTCCGCTTAAATCATACACATAACAAATGCATGTGATGTTCATTTAGAAAAAAAAAAATGAAATTGTTTTATATTATATCACAATTCTATAATCCTCCTCCTATTCTTACTAAAAAGTTATCAAACACAATTAGACATTGAAGTTAGTTTAACAATGGAAGCTAGCAACCCATCAAAAAACCTATAATAACCAGGCCTATAAGTAGCCAACATAAGGTATAATTTATATTCATTTTTTGACAACTACCATAAGGTAGTGCAAAAAGAAATAAGCTTTATTTGTAAATATTATCAACAAAAGTTTGCCAATAAAGTGGATGTAGATAAGCATGTTTACAATGTCCACTACAAATAAGAAGCATCCTTACTACTATAAATATAATTATATTGCTTTTAATTTAGTTATTTGAGATAATTGTCAACAAGCATATAAAGGATAACTGACAGGCATGACTAATGTTCATAGTGGAAGAGCTCACTTTGACTTAAAAACTCAAATGATTTGAGATACGTAGTATTGACAACTATCTTTATAAGCTTACTCAATATATGGCAAAAAGATTCATAAGGAGCTACATGAGAACCGTTGGATGTCATTCATGAGCAAACTAAGTGGAAAGAACAAACTTATCTTATACATGACTTGCATTAACACGTATCTTGTATGTGTTAAAGTATGAGATTTGAATGAATTCTAAAAGAAGAGATCTATAAATCGGTCATACAATATTTGTGTGATACATATATCATGCATCTTTTAAGTTCTCAAGAATCTTCTAATTCATGCTTTTTTCTACTCAAATCATAACATGTAATATTCATTTAGGAAAACACGATAATCTTATATATTACATTATAATTCTATAGTCTTTACCCTATTTTACTAAAATGTCACCAAGCATAACTCAATACTCTTGTTTCCGTAACAATGAAAGCTTACAACATACTAGAACACCAACAATAGTTAAGTGTGCAGATAAACAACATAAGCTGTAACATGTGTTCATGCTTTCTTATAAGTTTCGGCGTCTTCATGACCAGCATTAAGCAATGCATAGATAAGGGAGCTCCATTTGTAAATTCTACACATGGATGTTTACTAATAATGTAAATTTGAACAATAATGTTTAGATTGCCCATCATAAATGGAAGCATCCATTATTGATAAATAATTACTTATATGAATGTAATTTTATTCCACTTAATTTAGTTGTTTAAGAAACATGTCAACAAGAATGCAAAAGACTACAACAGGAAGGTTAACCTATAGCGACCTTGTTACAAAAAAATCCCACCCACTGGTTTATGATTAGATTAGGGATCAAGGAATAAAGAAAGCTAAAATCACTTAAGAGGCTGGCTGACTGCCAAAGAAACTCATTAAGAAAAAAGCAGTAAGCTAAGACATGCTAGTTTGATGTATCCCATTTGATGTCTTTGTATTTAAGTGGGTTAGTCAACAATAGAAGATCTCATTCTGATATTAAAAATTCAAATGGTTTTAGATACTTAGATATTGACAAATGTCTTAACAATGAATCCCTATCGAAGAGCGAAATAGAACATGAAACAGTAAGCTCCCAAGCAGTAAGAGGAGACTAAGGTTTTGATCGCATGCTTATTGAAGAATGAGCCAATGACTTATAAGCAATGGCTTGGTTAGGCCTGCTTAACATATGATAGAAAGATTCATGAGGAGCTGTGATGGGAATCAAAGTTCGTGCCCTTCCTTACTTAAACTAAGCTATTTCCCTTAAGCCTAAGCTAATAATTGAAGCTCTAGTTTAAAGAAGAGACCAAGTCCATGGAGCTAAAAATTAAGGATCAAGCCTAACCTCACTAGACTCAATAGGACCTAAGTTGTCCTTAACGATCCAAAAATAAGCTAACGTAGCTAATTACTAATGGAAGATGACCATAGACTCAATCCAACCTTAAGAATCCAACCTTCCAAGACAATGGAAAATAGCTCGAGTATTCTCTATCCAGCTCAACTACCATCCTTGTTACCTATTCCATAACTCATCTAGCCACCTCGACATGTGCTCGAGCTAAACCATTGATAGTCGACCTATTTGATAGCTTAGATAGGAAATTAGGTTTACTTATGCACACTCTTTGAAGCTTGAATAGATAGTTTTAACCCGTTCTCCTTAAATAGCCCTAATTATTCTCTATTACCAAATCTAACCTCTATCAAAACACATAGTTTAATGGTTAATTTTATTATTTAAATATTTTGCCCTTATGGGCCACTTTTAGGGTTTTAGCATCTTATAAATATTTATAAAACTATCACTACAGTTTATGACTATTATAAATAGTACACTTTGTAAGTAGTCAATAGAAGATTAGACTTAAATGTTCCCATTGTTAAGCTTTAAGCTTGTATTGACCCACCTGTGAGTTCTCTCGATTATTAAGAAGCTTTCTTTTCTCTTTAGTCTCTTTACTCTCATCATTCTTTCATTAGAGAGTGGTGAGCCTTTTCATTTGGGAGAAGTGTGCGAAATCTATTTCTATTTAAACCTCTGAGCTTAATTTGGTCTTCGTGAGTTTCACCAAAATGTATTTTAACTCAACCTCAATTTGTATTTGTAATTGGTGTGTGATATCCAATTACGTTCTCATTCATTTTCCCTTGGTTTTATTGTTTAAGCATTAAAAACCCCAAATTCTAAAATAAATTTTTGTGTTCCTTCTCTATCGCTACTATACAATGCCTCAATCGGCCTTTGAAGCACATCTACATGAGAACCATTAGATTATTGTTCAAGAGCAGACTAAGTGGAAATGGCCAACTTATCCCATACGCCACTTGCAATTACATGCTTTCTTAAATATGTTAAAATGTGATATATGAATGAATTTTAAAAGAATAGATCCCTAAATTAGTTATAATGATCTTAACTTTAAGCGAATAACACATACATCATACATTTTTTTAGTCCTCCAAAATCTTCTAATTCATGTTTCTCCACTCAAATCATGAACATGTGACATTCATTTAGAAAAATGAAATTTTCTATGCTATATTATGACTACATAATCTTCTCCTACTTTTACTAAAATTTATTGGTCTCAATGAAACGCTCTAGTTTTAACATAATGGAAGCTAATAATTGTTGATCCCGTATAAGATATCGAGGGGAGTTGAATTGATATTTTTAACTTTTTGAAAACATTTCAATATAAGTAAAATAAAATTACCTCTCTTAACAACTCATAATGGTGAATAGTGATAAATTAATAATTCATTATACAACAATTAATAAAGCAAATTAAAAGAGTAGGGAAGGAGAATATCAAGCAGAGATTTTATAGAGTTTCAGCTTTCTACCTATTGCTCTCTTTCAGCTCTACTGTTATGAACACGATCTACTTCACTGATGCCGTTTCACTTGATCCACTAAATTAAATCATAAAAATATTACAGGCACTTGTCATACATGGACTTTACAATACTCTACTTTACTTATCTAACTTTTCTACAATCGAGGTTAATATAGATCTACAAAGTATAAACTGACTTCTCTCTACAATAAAGTTTAGAGATTACAAGTGAGAACAAAGAATACAAGTCTCAAATAATTTAGCTCTCAAAGAAAAATAACAATTATTGTATAATTTACATCAATGGAACTTTTTGAAGAAGTATCTGAAATACCTTCTATGACTTTTCAAAAGGTATAATTTGATCACATTTTTTTGTGCAACGAAAAATTTTCTTCAGAGTTGTGTATGACGTTTTGAATCCTTTCTATTTTATATTAAGATCTTCCAACGGCTAAAAAATCTGAAGATTATCTTCATTTCCATATTTATTCAACCGTTAGTTATTTAAAATAAACCCTTGGATATTTTGAGAAGAACTTGGTAATTTGAAATTAAAAAACAGTTCTCTTTATCTTGTTTAGATCAAATATACTTCAATTCGTAACCACCTAATAAGCTTATGCTTTGAATTTAAAAAGATATGCTATTTTGTAGCAACTTCCGGATAAGCCTAATGTTTAAAATTTAAAATTCTATAAAATCCGAATTAATCTTATCCTTATCCATTCTTGTACATATCTGAATTTATCCAAATATATTTTTGGTTAAAAATAATCCCCAAGATCACGATTCTATCTTAAGTGAAATAATATTAAGTGTATTTTCGTAATATACCTAATTTAGTGGAGCTAAGCCTTAATTAATTCAAATTTGGTTTAAATTTATTTTTAACGTCATTCTTTCAGACTTACTTTCTAAACAAGCTTCTGAAGAATATCAGCCTTTTGTTTTTGAAGTTTCTAAATAAGCTTCTAAAGTAATGTACTAATTCTTTTTATAAAAACTTCTGAAACACTTTTTGAAGATTTTCAAACTAATCTCTTTTTCAGTCAATTCAAACCTTTTGAATAAGTTTCTGAATGCGCCTCAATTTGTAATTTTAAACTTTTTGAAGAATTTTTTGAATACCTACACACTTATTAATTCATTAGTGTTCTTCTCTCTTTTGTTATCATCAAAATTCATGAGAGATATTTAACATTCTCTCCCTTTTTAATGATAACAAAACATATGTACATAAAAAAAATGTGTAACATTTCAATGTCCAACATAAACATCAATAAAGAAACATTATTAAAAAATAATGATGTACTATTCAAACTGTTGTGCTGTTATGTTTGCTTGCTTATGTTCAACACTTAATTGTTTTTGGCCTTTCTCTCCCTTGTTTTTATCATTAGAAAACAACCATATATTTTTATAACAAAATTATTGAATAACTTTTCTCCCCCTTTTTTCTTAAGATAAGATAACCAATTTTTATAAAAGAAAAAAAAATGATAAGATTTCTCCCCTTTAATAAAATAGATTAATGCCATGTCTTACTTAAAAAGAAAAAAAATTCAACATCTTTCTTTCTCTCCTTATAAAAACATTTTTTTTTTTTAAAAGAGCTCCCCCTCAAAATGATATCATTTATTTTTTATGATCAATAAAGAAATAGAATATGAAGAGAAAATTAAAAAATAGAACACAATTACCATTCATTCCATACTTTCGTTTCCAATGAGACGTTATTGATTAAGAATTACCTGTAATTAAATTTTACCTCATGACCTACAACCACTAAAAGAACAATTAGACATTCTTAGGAACCCAGATAAGGTTGGGTCCTTTAAAATTCAAGCTTGTGATATTATTTGCATTTACTTTGTTTTTACTAAGCTTGCAATTTTTATAAAAGCAGTATTTTTCAACGTGACCCAACTTGTTACAAAAGAAACATACATATGAAGGAGAATAATCATACCTGTTACTTACTGTACGCCTTTGGTTTTGGTTTAGGTAGTCTCTAACATACCATCTGTGCAATCTTCTGCTATACCATCTGTGCAATCTTCTGTTATACCCTCTAAAAGGATACTTGTCATTGTTTTGAGAGAACATTTTATTGTACTTTCTTATATGTTTTGCCTTTATCATTTTCTTTAAATGTTTCTTGATTTTCACTTTTTGATTTGACAAACACTATTTCTCTCTTTAAAGGATACCTATTACTTTACCAATTCACTTGCCGATAGAGTATTTTTTACCGATTTGCCGGTAGTTTAAAGTATCGACATACTGGTGAGTCTAATACAACTAGCCGTTGAAGCATTTAATGCATTGTAATGAGAATAATTAAATGGAATGATATAAATGCTCAATAACCCGACCAAGGATAGAAGAGAACTAATCTTTTTCTATAATATTTCAACATTCTCTTGTATTCTTGTTGTCTATAATTCTTATTGTCTCTTATACCATAAATTGCTAATATTTAGAGAGATTTAAAGTGTAGTACTTGTAAGCTATTAATTGCAAAGTATTAACAGTTAAAAGCACTACACCAATAATTCTTAAGATTGAGTTTTGTGTTGTGAGTTAAAATTGTGATTTGTATTGAGAGTTGTGAGTGTGAAACTTATGTAATCAAGTTTGTGTTTGTATAGCTCTTAGAGCATAGATTGAGAAATCAATAAAATGGTATGAAGTCCTCAGTTGGAGACATTGTGTATCCATAGAGACTAGGGGGTGGTTTGAACTCTACATTATATTTGGGCTTGATCTTATTTATCTTTATCTCTTTTAATTTCGACACTTATTAATGTTTTATTATTACATTTAGTTGTTTATATTGAAAAAAAATTGTAATTTGTCCTTAAAACTCAACTCACACCCCCCCTCCCCCTCGCCCTCTCCCCTTCTCAAGTCTAGCCTAATATTCTTCATCTCCAAATTCGAAACCAAGTCCAAATTTTTAATTATCTATTCTTTGACTAGAAATCAACATTTGTAACTTCTTATCGCTTTCATCAAACTTTTGAAACGTGTTTTGTATTGACTTAGATAAATCCTTTATACGATTTTTCAAATTTTTTATCTCTTCTTTCAAAATAAGATTTTCATTTACTAAAGTTTCTCTCGTAACATATAAACCTTCAAAATCATTTTTCAAAAAATTGTTTTCATCAACCAAATGCTTGTTTGTTTGGACGAGAGCTTGTTTTTCATTCTTTAAAGCTTTAATTTTACTTTCAACTTTCAAAATTTTATCATTGGCTTTTGAGAGTGCTTTTAACAATTTACTAATTTTAACATAAATATCATTAGGTATATAATCTTTATTAGATTCAGATTCATAATTTACCTCAGAACATGCCATCAAAAATAAATTTGCTTTATTAGCTTTATCATTCAAACCTTCTTCCTCATATTCCAACTCATCCAAATCACTCCATGTCGCTAGCAAGCCTTTTTGTTTCTTTTTACATTTACGGAGCTTTTTCAAAAGTAGTGCACATTTGTACTTAATGTGCCCAGCTTGTTGCATTCATAACAAATAACTTCCTTCTTTTCTTTAATATCATTTCCTACATCATTTTGATTCTTGTTAGGTTTAAAATTATTAGAGCTATATGATTTTTTACCTCTTTTCTTGAGCAATCTATTCAAATGTCTTGCCAACTGTGTGACCTCTTCATCATTATCATCAAATTAATCATCATGGTTCGAATCAACTTCTACTTCTTTAGCCTTAAATGCTGTAGCCTTCTTTTTTGTATCATCTGAAGTACTTTCTGATTTGAGAAAATTAGCTTCATATACCATGAGCTTAATACACAATTGACTCCAACTTAATGTCTTTAGATCACAAGCTTCTTCTATGGCAGTTTTCTTTATATTTTAAATTTTGGAAAGAATCCTTAACATCTTGCATACCATATCTGCATCACTAATAACTTTACCAAGAGAAGACAATTCATTAGTTATGGCAGTAAATCTACTAAGGGAGTCTTTAATTTCTTTACCAGGGAAAATTCGAAATGTTTCATATTGTTGAACCAACGAATTAATTCTTGTATCCTTGATTGTTTCCGTCCCTTCATAGGTTAACACCAAAGTATCATAAATGTCTTTAGTTATAGCACAAGAAGCAATTAGATAAAATTCTAATCGTGTAATAGTACTCAATAATAAATTCTTAGCCTTTGAATTGAGTTTAGCTTTAGTGATATCATCATTTGTTTTTATAACAATTGGAACTTTGACATCTTCTACAAAAATGATTTGCTAAGCTTGATAATCTGGACTCCATCATGAATTTCTAATAGGGAAAGTTAGTTCCATCAAAAAATGGTGCCTTGCCAAGTTGAACTGTTAAACTGCCACTTGGTTCACCTATGATCTTGAACTCTAGAAAATATTAGAGTAAGGTTCTGAAACCAATTTTTGGTCTCGTATAAAATATCAAGAGGGGGGGAGGGGGAGGGGCAGTCGTAAATTGACATCTTTAGCTTTTTTAATCTTTTCAATATAAGAAAAATGAAATTACCCCTCTTAACAACTTATAATGGTGAACGATGATAATTTAATAATTCAATACACAATAATTAATAAAGCAAATTAACAGAGTAAGGAAGGAGAATATCAAGCAAAGATTTTATAGAGTTTCGGCTTTCTACCTATTGCTGGGGGTCCGATCTACTTCACCGGTACCATTCCACTTAATCCACTAAATCAAATCATAAAAAGATTACAAGCACTTGTCATATATGGACTTTACAACACTCTGCTCTACCTATCTAGGCTTTCTACGATCTAAGCTAATATAGATCTACAAAGTACAAATTGACTTCTCTCTACAACAAAGTTTAGAGATTACAAGTGAAAACAAAGAATACAAGTTTCAAATGATTTAGCTCTTAAAGAAAAATAATGATTGTTGTATAATTTGCTTTGGTGGAACTTTCTGAAGAAGTATCTAAAAGACCTTATGTGACTTGTCAGAAGGTATAATTTTATCACAATTTTTTGTGCAACGAAAACTTTTCTTCAAAATTATATATGACATTTGAATCCTTTCTCTTTTATATTGAGATCTTCCAACAGCTAAAAAATCTAAATATTATCTTCACTTCTATATTTATCCAATTGTTAATTATTTAAGATAAACCCCTTGGATATTTTGAGAAGATCTTGGTAATTTGAAATTCAAAAATAACTCTCCTTATCTTGTTTAGATTGGATATACTTCAATCCGTAACCACCAAATAAGCTTATGTTTTGAATTTGAAAAGATATGCTTTTGTTAGAAACTTCCGAATAAGCCTCATGTTTAAAATTTAAAATTCCACAAAATCCAAATCAACCTTATCCTTATCCATTTTTGTGTATATCTTGATTTATCCAAATATATTTTTGCTTAAAAATAATCCCCAAGGATGACGATTCCATCTTAAATGAAACGGGATTAAGTATATTTTCCTAATACACCCAATCTAGTGGAGCTAAACCTTCATTAATTCGAATCTAATTTAAATTTATTTTCAACGACATTCTTCCAAACTTACTTTCTGAATAAGCTTCTGAAAAATATCAACCTTTTGTTTCTGAAGTTTTTGAATAAGCTTTTGAAGTTTCTGAACTTTCTAAAGATTTTCAAACTAATCTCTTTTTCAGTCAATTCAAACCTTCTGAATAAGTTTCTAAATGCACCTCAATTTGCAATTTCAAACTTTCTTAAGAACTTTCTAAATACATGTACACTTGTTAATTCATTAATATTTTTCTCTCTTTTTGTTATCATCAAAATTTATGAGAGATATCTAACAACAGCTTATAAAAAAACCAACAATAACTGGGCATAAAGGTAGGCAACTTATTTTTTAACTTGTGTTTATGCTTCTTTTGTTAATTTTAGCACCTTGACAACCATCAGAAAGCAACAAATAGAGAAGAAACTTCATTTGTGAATATTGCATGTTCACAATATTAACGACATATAGAAAACATTCATTATTAATAAATCATTTCTTACATGGATTTAATTTTATTGCTCCAAATTTAATTGTTTAAGCTACTTATCTATGAGTATGCAAATGACTACTGATAGACATGGCCTATGTTAACATTGAAAAAGCCCACTTTGATGTCAAAGAAACCAATGGTTTGACATACATAAATGTCGAGAACTATTTAGATAAGCACGCTTAACATATGGTAGAGTGATTCAAGAAAAGACAAATGAAAGCCTTTAGATGCCATTCAAAATAGCAAACCAGGTTGAAAAGGACCAAAAACCAACTTATCCTTTACATCACTTGCAACTATACAAGATGTTATATTTGTTAAATCATAAGATCTTAATGAATCTTAAAAAGAGAGATCATCGAATTAGTTAGAATTATCCCAACTCGATGAGTTTAATAAATATATCATGTATTTTGAGTAATCAAGAATCTTTGAATTCATACTTTTTCCAATCAAATCATAAACATGTGATATTCATCTAAAGAAACATAAAATCATTTTATATTATATTATGATTCTATAATCTTCTCCCCATCTTTATGAAAGTTACTTTACTCAACTAGACACTTTAGTTTTTGTAACAATGAAGCTAATAACTTATTGAAACACCAACAATAGTCAAGCGTATAAGTAGCTAACATATGATGTAATTTGTATTTGACATTATTTTTATGAGTTTTGGTAACCCTACAAGTAATAATCTTCTCCCTATTTTCTATAAAAAAAAGTTATGTTGCTCAACTAAACAATCAAGTTTTTGTGAAAATTGAAGCTAACTACCTATTGAAACACCAATAATAATTAAGCATACAAGTTGCTGACATATGCTATAATTTGTGTTCACACTATTTCAAAAGTTTTGGTATCCATCTGAAGGCAACACATAAAGAAGAAAGCTTTAGTTCTAAATATTGCATGTAAGACTTAGGTCTTCAACCTATTACTTAAGACTCGAGATAATGATTACTTTTACTATACATAAGACCTAGAGAGTATACTTAGGGAAAATAATGAAAACAACTTACTATGAAAAGCTTGAGAAACGAGTCTAATTGTGTAACTAGACCTTAATTGCTTAGTATCGATTTATGTTGAGTCATTTAGTACGATTTAGGGCTTCTTAGAAAAGTTGTCCGATTTAGTTAAATTTTAATATGAGGTTATAAAAGTTAAACAAAAAATCCTAATAATTTCAATTTCTCAAAATAAAGTACAGAGAATATTTAATTTTAATAAAACATACTTTAACCAAATACATTCAATAATTATCAGAAACTAAAAATTAGAGTTCAAAATGACCATGAAACCTTAGAGATAAAATATTTAATTTATAAAAATAATTTTGGGAGTCAAATAACATGTAGTGTAACTATATGATTATGTTATACACATTATATGTACTTGACATGTAAATATACTACTAAAAATACCCATTAATTAACTAGAAATTGTAAAAAATTATAAAAAAAATAGGAAACATACTTGAAAAGTTTGGAATAGGACGTGGCAAGTTGCCGGTGTTGTTAAGAAAAAAAAAATCTAAAAGCTAGTCATAAAGTAACACATAAAATAATAGGATATTATACCTCTTTTGACCAAAATTTAGACAAATGGACTTATTTTTGCCATTCTACTGACCTAGCTACTTATAAGTAAAAGTGAAGTATCATTTTACATTCATTTTTGCAGCCTAATCATCAAGAAATTCTCTCTAGAATTAGAAATTTCTCATTAAACCAAAAATACAAAAAAGAAGAGAAAATATAAGGGAAAATTGGTTCAAGTACTAAATGAAAACCTGACATGGTAGCTATTGAAAGTCCGAGGCCTAACATGATGGTGGTTTAGGTTGACTTACCCTTGCCGTTGGTGGAGCTCCGGTGGCTAGAGAATTGAAAACACATGATTTTCACTTGTAAGTTACTATTTTTATTAAAAATATCAAACAATGTCCAAAAATTATGAAATTTGGTTTCCTTGAGCATTTTTTCATGCCAAATCAGAATATTAAACTATATTTTTAAAATTATAAGTGCTTATATTGATTCCTTAAGAATAAGCTTGATTCCAATGAATTTTGTATAAATTTTCAAAAATAGTAAATGATGTTATTTTGAGTTAATGTTTGGTGTTCATATTTCTCATATGATATATTTAGTTTACATAAAAAAAAAATTCATAAACTATACGTTTAGTAATTACTAAAATTATTTTGTTGAATTTTTCCTATTTTTCATATGAAAAAAGTAATAGGTTTTTAATTAAATTCCTTAATGAATATGATTTACAATGATTTAAAGAGTTAAGTTATGATTTTGGGAAAATTTATTTGAATCTTATAATTTTATTTGGCCATTTTCCTAATTTAAGCTAATTTTTAGCAAAATCAAACTTACAATAGATATTTTGGAAAATAATATATATTAGATTATCTTAGTACTTTTCTTAATCAGAATATAATGACCATAATTTATTGAGTATAATATATTTTCTACAGCTTTAATGAAGTTTGGATTCTAAGTATTATATATTTTCTTAGCATTTATGCATATTTTGTCAAATATGTAAATATAAGATAAATTTGTATAATTGGCATTATAGCAAGAGGAAATTCTATCTTATTTGAAGAACACTTTATTGGTCTTGGTTTAGTTCAAACTAAAGTGGAAAAAAGCTATATGATGAACTTTGAATTTGATTGTGAACCAAACTTATGAATATTTATACTAAAATATGAAATACTATCGGATTAGAAACAAATGTAGGAGCTAAATCAAAAACTAGGTCTATAAGGTAAACTAGGGAATCGACTAACAACTAAATCAGAGATTTATTATATCTAAAATGTAGTTATTTGAACCTTACAAAATAGATCAGAAGGAGTTTTTAGGACTTACATATAAAATTGTAATAAAAAAACTAAATTAAAAACTAATTCAGGAGTAAAATCAAAACCAAAACGTCTATTAGTATACTAGGGGATTGACTATAAATTGAATTAGATATCATTTTCACTCAAGTTAAGGTTAAATAAATTATGTAAAACAGGTTAGAAAGGATTTCTAAAATTTATGAACAAATGAAATCAAGAGTTGAATTAGAACCTAATTCAAAGGCTAAATTAGAAACAAAATCAGAAGCTGAATCATAACCTAGCTTAAAACAAAAATAATTGTAAGAGACTTAAAACCTAAATAATTAGATATAATAAAACCCTGAACTGAAGATAATAATAAGAGTTACATAATAAAGCCTATATAAAGTAATTATATAAATACAAAAACAACCTCTACATTATAGGGACTATCAGTGAAGGCCTATTGCGAGTCGCACTTTAAGTAAGCAAGCAAGACATCTAGGTAAGGTTGGGATCAATACATAACTGTATTCCAAAGTGCTATTTCATAGTACTTAGAGGCTTAAGATTATACTTAGTTATTCTTATAGATAGTTTGTTTATGTGTATGCCCGTATGTGCATGTTTCTAAATTTAGCTATGTACCACTAGCTTGCTATTCTAATTTGTAATTGGTTAAATCGCTTAATATTGATTGATCACCTTAAGCCAAACTTAATAATATATGACTTATAACCTTAACCGATCATGCATTGCAACCCACTGAGAGAAATGTTTAGGATTCTCTAACTAAATACCGATACTGAAATGGATAGCGCTAAGCATAATGATTCCTTCTTCATCCTTAATCAAACTAAGTGATAGGAGAATGAGTCGCAGCAAAGGTGACGACACTAGTTCGAAGGTAGTTGCAGAAGGTGCAATATCTTTGTTACACAAGCTTGAGTTTAGTCGTAAGCTGTTAAATGTACACTAAACTCCTCAACTTGGATTAAAGCATATATAATTTCTCTAATCTCATGATGAATCGGATAACATCGTATAATGACATTCGTTTGTTGCATTGATTTAAATAACTAGCTAATAACCTTACTTGTGCTTGATATTTACTGTTATGTCTTTATCCTGACTTACTAAGCGGTTAGTTGCTCATATCCCTATAAATGTTATTATAAGTACTAGCTAGGAAACAACATTATAACTACCCGAAAGCTAATTACTACTGGATTATGAGGAGTGAGGATATAAAACTAATAATCAATTATATTTTTGATGTTTTAGTTCTTATTTTTGAATTCTTCTATTATCAAATTATGTATTACTTCAGTAAGATTAGGTTATTAAATCATGTAAATATTACTTGGAATATTGGAATCCTAGTATATGTTTTTCATACTTTCACATGTAAATAACATATTTAATTTGTAAACCGTTTCCTTCAAAGCGGGTTAATTATAGACGCATTATGTAAATCAGGTCTAAGATAACAGTTGTATAATTAGTTTCTATCTTAAAATGGTTTACACAATGGGACTGTTATGACTTTACCACTTCGAAAAGTATTATTACAGATGAAAGAAACGGATTTATACAATCATGCTCATGACATCCACCATTATGAAACATCCATTATTAATAAATAATTACAAATGTATTTTTATTGCTTTTAATTTAGTTGTTTCAACTACTTGTCAACAGGCATGTAAAAAATTATTGACAGGCATCTCATTTTGATATTAAAGACTCAAATGGTTTAAGATACTTAGGTATTGACAACTCTCTTGATAAGCTACTCAACATACGGCAAAAAGATTCGTGAGAAGACACATAAGAGCCTTTGATTACATTCAAGAGCACTAAATGTATGCAACCAACTTATTCTTTACACCACTTATAATTGCACATGTTCTTATATTGTTAAAGTGTGAGATTTGAATGAATTTTAAAATAAGAGATTTCTAAATCATTCATAATGATCCCAACTCTATTGTGAGTCCTCAAGAACCTTTAAATTCATGGTATTTCTACTAAAATCATTAACGTGTGATATTTATTTAGAAGAACATGAAACGGTTCTATATTATTATTGTAATTCAATAATGTTCTCCTAATTTTTACTAAAATTTTATCAAATACAACTAAATGCTCTAGTTTTTGTAATATTGGAAGCTAACAACCTACTAGAATACCAACAACAGCCAAGCCTACAAGTAGCCGATGTAGGTTATAATTTGTGTACACACTCTTTTTTTTTTTAAAAAAATAAATTCCAGCATCTCTACAACCACTAAAAGCAACGTATAGAGAAGCATGCTTTATTTGCAAACAAAAGTGTGCTAATAAAGTGAATTTAGATAAGAATGTCCACAATATCCATGCAAAAAGGAAGCATCCATTATTAATAAATGTCAATTTATATGGATGTAATTTTGTTGCTTTTAATTTAGTAGTTTGAGCTACTTTTCAATAACATGTAGAGGATTGTTGATTAACATGACCTATGTCGATAATGGAAGAGATCAAGTTGATATTAATGACTCAAATGGTTTGAGATTATGTTAACAGCTGTCTTGATATGTCTACTCACCATATGGTAGAAAGATTCATGAGGAGCTACATTAAACCTTTCCAATGCCCTTCAAGAGCAAACTGGTGGAAAGGATTAACTTCCCTTTACACTTCTTGTAATTACATGTGTTTTTATGCTTGTTAAAGTGTCAGATTTAAATGAATCTTAAAAGAAGAGATGCAAGAGCACGAAAATTATCCTCACATTATTCCAATTTACATTAGAACCTATACATTTAATGTAAAACACTTGACTAAAAATTGAAGGGTTTTCTAGTTATTTCAAAATTCAATTTTATAGGACTTGTCTTTGACCAAAATTGGAAAAAAGAATAGATTAAAATTAAATGGGTAGATCAATTTTTATCCTGACAACTAATCTAATTGGAAAAAATCGGATAATCATGGATTCACATATTTATATTTTAAAACTTAAAAATAAAAGTAAATTTTGAAAATAAAAAGGGCTTTTACCATCATTATTCTTTACATACTTAAATAATGAAACTTTAACATATGAATAAGTACATATAAAACAAAGAAGAAAAAAAATAATAAATATATATATTTATATGTTTATATGTGTGTAAATATAGAAATATATTTGATAAATGTGTATGAAACCTTTAATTCTTACTCTTATAAGTGTAGAAACACTTAATGAGAGAAACGACTTAAATTTTTTCTACAAATTAAAAACAAACCAACTTAAGTAATTGTTGATGTAGGGATTCAATTAGAGTGGTCACATGCATGCTGCGTGAGTAGTATGATACACATAGCTTCAAAGAAATGACATGAGACTATTGCCTAAAGAGATGATTAGGTGAGAATAAGGTAAGGAGGAGGAACATGCAATCTTAATGTCTCAAATGCGTAAGTGATAGACAAAGCAGTCTTAGGGGGCCTCAGGTGTTCACCTTGTAGCTTGAGCAAATGAGATCAATTCTTTGCTTAAACACTATTTGATCTTAGAGAGCAGAGTTTTCATAGTGGAACACCATTTTTCCATTCTCTCTCCAAGAGTTCCAAATGATGAGGAAATGCTGGGTATTTATAGGCTCTTAGGCATAGGGGCATCCGTTTGATCATCTAGGTAATCAACGGATGAGATGGAGCTTGCTCGATTTATGATTATCTAAAATGAGCTAGCTAGTGGGCCTAAAGCCAGTAGCCCTCCTTATAAGTGCATGAGCCTGCCTGAGAAAGGTTGGAGGCGAACGGGCCAATCCAACGATCCCTGTTCTAAGCTAACCAAGCCAAATCTCCCTAAATCATCCCAATACAGACTGGACTCCTTAGGCCTTATCACCTGGCTTAAGGAGTCAAGCCTAAATAAATGATGGGCTCATCCCAATAACTAATATAACAGTTTTTAGCCCTCTACATTTTGCCCCCCGACTAAAAGCCCCTTGGACATATTCAAGGAGGTTTTGGGCATTTTTAGAAGCTGTTTCTTCAACTGTTATGTAGATGCACTGAATGTTAACTTTACTTGCTTGATTACTTTCAATATCTATAGAATTGATGCTTTTTTAGATCACTTGTGAGTTAAGCATAATATGCTAGTATTTATTTTGCTACCATAAAACACATTCTTTGATATACCTTTGTATCATACTATGGACTTATTACTCCCATGAAATTTATTCACTAAATAATATGTGTATAGTGACTCTTCTGGGTATTTCTTCCTTATTTTATGATCATTGGTAGAAAAAATAAAACCATTAGAGCATTCATAGGAATCTAAAGCTTTTAGAACATCCCATCCCAAGTTTAAATCTTTGTCATAATAGTTGGTAATGTCTTATATTGAAAAAGATATCAACATAGTCATTCAAATTAATCAAATCTCAATTAAATGTTCAAGACTTTATCTTCACAACTCCAACCATATCGACTATAAGTGCAATTCTTCAAGCTTTCTCGTCCCAGTTTTGAATTCATTCAATCCCCGTCTATCAACAAAAAATGAGGGTAAAGACAATGCAACTTGAAGACTTCATCAATTCATGCTTGGTAATCTTAAAGCCATAAGTCCTTACTCTCTCTTGATTTAATTTTCTTTTCTTTTCTTGTTCTTATTCTTCTTCTTTTTTATATAAAATTCTGTTGTCAATTGAAAAGATCAATCTCAAAATTTCTTTTTTCACATCTTTTATTTGTGTTCATCTTGTAATCTTGATATAGCAAACATCGTCTATCCCTTTGTCAATATTTATCATATCTTTATTCTATCCTTCATCAATATCTTTAGAATCTTTCACGTTGGCTATTTATAGATGCATGAATCGTCCAGTTTCCTTATCATCTTGAATTTGAATCATTCCCATTCTAGTCATTCTCGTGGCAAACATAAGCAAAGGAATGTACTGAGTTCATAAGTCGGTTAAGCAATCTACTAGAGATAAGTGTTTGAGCAAATGACCATGAGGCCTTCACTTTTCAAATTCAAGTCCATCAATAAAGACTTCAAATCTTCCGTAATTCATCTAATCCCTTTTCTTTACCATGCATTCCTTTTAGCTTTTTTCAAATTCTGTGTTTGCCTCTTGTAAGATTGTGAAAACAACCAATGGCTGCCACTAATAACAACTCTTTGGGAAGAAAAGAAGCAGCAACTTTGGGCATCCGGTTTATTAGCACATCATAGTCCCCTCATGAATGGTTATCCTCCTCTTTCCTCATTTGTTCTTTGTCTTGTAACATGGAAAATGAATTTATAATTGTAACATTAATTGTGAAGAGCAACAATTTTTTTTTTCTTTGATATAATATATGGACTTAGTTAAATCTATCAGCAAACGTAAAATCTCCTTTAGTCTTTCTTGTTGTAGTCTTTGTGCATAGAGCCTTCCATACTGTCAATATTTGAAGAGGCGCCTTTAAGAATATAGTCTTTAAAAATATTTGTGAATAACACCTTAGGAATGAGTTTCCATGCATTATATCTTTGCTACAACATATACTGTAGCATCACAAGATAAACTAAATTTTCCTTAAAAGGAAGTCATGCACATTCAAATCTCAATCATTACACTCTTATTTTAAGTCTTTTCAACGAGCGGCTAGGTGATCAAATATTCAATTTCTTTATTCCATTTTATTGTTCCCATACTTACGTATGTGTTTCCTTCCTTAATGCTCATATATGCTCCATTGAATTGAGGTTGATAGCATAATTCCTTAGACAAGTAGCATGCTGAGCAATTTATTTATTTAAACCTCATGGTTCTTGCCCTTTTTACAAATTTGATTTGTCAAAAGTTAGAACTACGCCGGGTGGTTACCCTTTCAATTTACATACTTCTTTCATGCATGAGAGAGGTAATGACAACAATTACTTCAGTAATGCTTTCCTTCCTTCATATATTGAATATATTGATTTTGTACCCTTGTAGAAAAAGAGATGAAGTCCAATCCAAGTCGAAGCATAAAAGTAACAAAGATGAAGGACTTACTGGTGCATCAAGATAAATGTCTAGCACCCATCCCGTATCTTAAGGATAAGTAGCTGGATAAGACTATATCTGAAGACATGTTCTAGGACAAAGCCAAGTGTCAAGAAGCATGTGCAACACCTCACACTGATGGTAGCCTTCAATTTATTGAGTACGAGCCTCATACTGATTCTAGAGACACTATTAGAAGAGATTCAATGTTGCGCTTTAGAAACGAGAGAAGAGAGCTACCTCTCTCTAGTACCCAATTCTCCTTTTTGAAGGAGCTACCTTCTGAATAGGATGATTGGGTAACATACATTGCAGAAAAGCCAGAATACATGACCTTACTATAGAACGCTAAAGTCGTCCGTACTATTGCCACTTTTACTCTGTTATGGTTCACGCAATCGAGTGGAATGGAAGTATGGCGGACAATGATCTTGCATTGGAGTATTCAGACCCACACGTTTATCACTTCGTAGAGGGAGATAACTCTAACATTAGAAGACGTAGCTATACTGTTGAATCTGTGCAGCTTCAGACAAGCAGACCTTATTGCTACAACATCCTCTCATAAAGAGCACAGTTCTCAAACATCATTAATGGGTGCTTTGCAAGCTACCTACACTAAGAAGAAGAAGCCATGTTTTGCTTCTTAGCTCGCATACTTCTTTGAGGAACGAAGAAAGGACAAGCCTCAGGTTCCAGGCCTAGGTCGTGGGAAAGAGTAAGTATCTTCATGTCCCCTACACCACCCTCCCCCCTTTTATTCAAGTGTTGTAGTTGTATCTTCTACCCATACGTTCTCTATCCCGTCGTTGTAGGTATGAACTTTCTGCTTTCATTGTGTTCTGGCTTTCTCTGTTCATATTCCTCGAAGGGCCTAAGAAAGGTGTTAGTCCATGACTCTTCCTCTTGGCCATACGCATTGCCCAGGGTGAACGATTTACTCTAGGCCCTTTTTACTTGGGTTCACTTTACCGGTGCTTAGACTTATATCACTATGCTTCCATATGTTCGAAAGGTTGATATGTGATCATTTCACATATAGATCAGGTGTTTCTTCAAATTTTTTTTTCTGCAAGTGGTTTCGAAGACATTTTTCTTCTCTTGCTGTACAAGACCAGCTCAGCCTTGCTCTTCCTAGGGCATAGGGCTGGGTTAAGGGATCAATTGATCAGTCACTCTGCAACTCATTGACATTGAAGGTGAATTGACATTCCGCCCTTATATTGAGCAAATTGCAAGATATGAAGATAGTAATGGACATTATCCTCCTGGCTCAAATGGTAACATTACCTTAGTGGAAAATCGAGAAAATATCTTCGATTCTTAAGCCAGGTTCTTCTTATGGTGTATTCTAAGGAGCTTGCCTTCACTTATTGACAATAAAGACTTAACCAGTTGCTTCTTAGAGTGAAGAGTCATAGTATACTCTTCCCATCGGGTTGCGCATCAACTTAACTTTGATCAAGGAGTGCCTCGCCTGATTACCACAACTAAGAGTTTTGAATCCTACTACTACTCACTATGTCCAAATGACTTTAGGAAGATTCACCCTAAAAAGCAACAATTGTTCTTTCCTTCTACTAGTCGCTCTAGGGTTGCTTCCCCTAGATGGCTAACACATTAGATGAATTGCTTAGATGCATTCCATTCTTATGCCTTTCTGTCAGTAGGTAATACACTTAATGCACCTACCGTATATCGTTATAAATTCTTTTTTAAACTCCTAAGGCCTAAGTCTTAAGGTAATGGAGATGTACGAACAGCTATTAAACAATTAGAATGTCTTAGTAGGACAATAAGGGTGAACCCTTCTTTAAAGTCCGAGAACAACCACCCTTCGCCTCCACTAATGAATTCAAGATAAACCAAGCGAGCATTTATTCAGGAGGTAACTTTATTAAATGCATCATGCTATTTTATATGTATATATATATATATATATATTTATTTATTTCTTTTCAATTTCAAATAGAACTTACTAATTAAATGAAATTTGATTGCTTTCCTCCTATCTTTCTATTCTTTATTTATTTCAATAAGTTAGTTGTATCAAATAACAAGGCTTCTTAGCTTAGAGGTGGCCTATGCCACTGAAACCTGCGGGCTATGGGGGGAAGGGGGTGTCAAGACCCTAAAGGAAGTCTAATAGGATTACCTAAAATTTCCATATCACATATGCACCCATGATATGGAAACCACCTTGCAGGTCAGCAATTGTAAGACTCTAAATGATTAATTACTAGGGTTGCTGGTTTTCAATTAATTAATATATTATACAATATAAATAACTATGGATATTCGATATCCCACAGTTTCTCAAAACCGTAGAGAATTGGTATCCCCTACCAAATAATAAGACAAGATATGCCAACGCTATAAAATTACAAGAAATATTAAATTATATTGAATTCTAACATACAAATATTTCCTATAGAAGATGTTTCTGTATCACCTATAAAGTTCTCGACTAATTCTAATACTAATACACTTATCTTCATCTTACACTCAGCACTCGAGATTTATCCCAATCCTAACATAAGTAAACTTGCAAAAGAAACTAAGGGGGAATGAGCATAAAATAGCTCAGTAAGTTCGTCCCTCACCATTATTATTCAAGTAAGTTATCAAACGTTATTAACACACATGAAAAACTATCTACATAAAAAATGAATGCAAGCATGATGGATGCAAGCAACACATCTATAGGAGCCTGGAACTATGGATGATGTAAAATTACGTCATCTACACTTCGACTATCCCCTGTACTTACCCGCATAAGGCACCTCAACTTATCTGCATAAGGCTGCTTGGGGGCACCACCCCTCTAGGCGATACTCGACTATTACCCTAGTTGAGAAAGAAATTCTAATCCAAATAGTTGAACCCCAAAATAGGGTCATCTACCATCCAAGGCCCCTCAGGTACAAACATGCGAGTCCTCTTATGATCAAAATCTATCCAAGGCCTTACAAGCACAATAAAGCGAGTCCTTTCGCTATCAATTGGAGATCCCATGCTAGCTTTGCTTTAACGATAAAATATCATTTATAGCACCACGAGCCCTTATGGAAATTGTATAAAAATACATTTAAGATTGGAAAAACTTTTCTTAAAAACTTTTCTCAAAATTTTACAAAGCTAGCACTTCCCATCCATATATTTACCGAGTCATAGACATGTGATAAATATAACTAGTTATTTTGATCAAATATTTATATTTATCGATTTAAGAAGGTGATCACACAGATGATAGCAAACAAGCAAAATAGTCATTCAGACATATAAGCATCAACAAACAGCAAAACATCATACAAGTAATACGCACAAGTAGATAGCAAGTCATTAGAACTCCCTTACTTGGATTATTGCTCATTCTCTAATTCTTTGGGGTTTCCAAAACTCGACATATAGACACCTAGAAGATTATAAAACTCATAAGTATTCGGAGAAACCAGATTCCTTAGCTAACTAAAAATCTATTCTAGTTTATCTATTTTCCCAATATAGCCCAAGTATGACATGTGCAGGGTTTACCATACTTAATGGGATCAATAGTAACTATTTTCATATATGTGTGAGTTATGATACTTTATGTACTTAGTTATTTATTTCTCCTCATTTTAGTTTACGGAGTCAATTAACTTAGTTATCTTACTTATTCTTCTTAATTTATCTTAAATCTTTAGTCACGAGTAACTTTTTCATCCTAATTCCTATTTTTATCATCTTATAGTTGATTTTCATCATTTTCGAATGTACGTTCGCATAGCGAGGTCCATTTTGGATGTTAAGACCTGTATTTTATGATATAGGTTTGATTCATTATAATTTTAATTATTGTGACTTACCATATTCTTATATTTTTATAATTTTATATTATTATTGTTATTACTTGTATTTACATAAGGTTAAAATAAGTTGATATATGTATTATAGGTCCATTATAAGTTTCAACCCATACTTTCATATATATATATATATATATATTATATTATTACTTTATTATATTATATTATAGTATATTAGATATTTGTATTGTATTTTACATATGTGTTAACTTTATACTTAGGTATTTATACTTCTTTGATGTGTGCTATGTATGTGTGTATATATATATATACTTCTAACATACTTATATATATACTAGTGCATATACTTGTATATACATATGGTTGTATACTTATATTTATACTTACTTTCATATTTCCCTAGTATACTTTTAAGAAATCTTCGTATAATTCATATATATGTATGTTATGGGTTTGATTAGTATGCTATATGTATATATACTTAATATTTTCTTCATTTTAGGTTATATACATCCTGAATACTCATGTATAGGAATATCCATACATATGTACATGTTTTTATACTTTATGTTTTCACTAGAGTCCTCATATACATCTTCTCTACATATACTTGTGATCTCTTAGTTTCGTCTATGTATATGTACGTTTATACTATGTATACTACTAAGGTTTATACACCTACACTTTATGTGTATTCATATACTATATGCACACATGTATTTCCACACTTATATATGTGTGTATAAAGATTTCTATTTGTACTAACATACATGTACATATTACATAAAATTCCAACACTAACACAAGGTAAATAACTAATTACTTAATAAAATAGAAAGTCAAATGAAAATATACCTCTTTCTCCTTTGTAATATGTAAGACGAAAGCAAGTATATAGTATAGTAGTTTGTAGGTGAGATGTTGGAATTATGGAAGTGAAATTGAAAAATAAAGAAAGGGGAAGAGAGAAGAGGGGCTACAGTTTTGGAGAAGGGGGGGTAGGGGTGTTTTATTGTCTTTTAAATATGTAAGAAAACAAAAGGAGAGGGGATTCTAGAAGGGACAAGTAGACGGCAATAAGAGGGAAGAGGGGAAAAGAAAAAAGACCAGAGGAAAAGAAAAGAAATCACTAGAGAATGAGAGGGAATTCTAGATTAAAAATGATATGTGTTGACTTTAGTCAACACTTTGATTTGGTCAACATTTAACTTAGTCAAATGTTGACTTAGTCAACTTTTTCAGATTACATGTAATTAGTATACATAAGGATGGAATTAAGGATAATTAAGAGAAAAATTAAGGAAATGAAATGAAATATGGAATTAAATGAAATAATTAGTAAAAATACTTATTGGAATCTTTTTCTAGGTATTTATATCCCTATATAATATTTAGTATCATACTTAATGTAATTAACATGAAAAACACAATTTATAATATTAACATTGATTATATGTAATGTAAACATTAACTAAACACTTAAATCTATATAATACTAACTTAGTTATATAATTATGAGATTAATATGATCTATAATACAATATCTTAGTTTCTACTAAATTAACTTAGTATTTTATGAACAATTGGAAGTTATCTTTGACCATCAGTTAATGATTTTATATGATATAACATATCATTACATATTTATACCCGATTAGTGTTTTATCGTGGTTGTAACAAATTAGTGTATTTATATGCTTCAAACTATGGTTTTAAAGTTTTGATTAGGTTCAAGTTCAATTTCTCATATGTACATATTTATGGAATTTAGTATTTTCATACACAATTAAGGTTTTTATCTAATTCGAAGTCAATCTCTTACAGTTATACATATTTAAGGTTTAAGGTTTTATGTTTGCGACTAGAGTTTCGATTAATGATTTAAGGTTTTTCATATTCGTTTTAGGTTTCAGATTGATATTTTAATTGGTTTTAAATTTTATTGCCTCTGTTGACTTAAGGAAATCATCTACAGTACATGAATTTAATTCTATACTCAAAATGCTAGATTTAAAGGGTTTACAGAAAGAGAGTAAGGTCATTTTGCGCTTTAGGAGGCAGTACCTTACTTAGTAGCAACATTATAAAAGAAATGTCATGATAGTAGGATTTGTTCCCTATGGCTTGCGAAGCCTAGAGAATAGTGTTATGCATTGGAGGGAGGCTCTCACTTGCTAGCAACAATAATTAAGATAAAATAGTTGATTGCGCTTAAGCAGCAATAGTAACAAGTGCCAATCATATTTATCAGTAGTCAAGAGGGTATTTCCTAATACTTAACCTTGTATTGATTTCTCTTTACTTATTCATGTATTAGCCTTATGTGCTAAGGAGACGTATCTCTAACTTTGCAACAACAACAACAAGGCAAAAGAAAGTAAAAGAACACAAAGAAATAAAGTAATGGTAGTTGAATGCTTCATTCATGTAAATTGCAAATACATTGTTGGGTCTACAAATGAAACTTTTTAACATATTAAAAGTTAATGGGAGGGGTTATTGCATCGATTTTAGGATCAAGGAGCTTGCAGTAGCCACTGTCATGGACCTTATGAATTATAAAAGGGCCTTCCCACTTCAATGTAAACTTTGGTACTAGAATACCTCGTCGCACATGCTTTGCCACACGAAGTACAACATGGCCTTGCTGAAAAGATCTTTTTCTTAACCAAGTGATCATAAGTAACACTAAGTCGTCTTTGGTAATTACCAAGGTTGCACTTAGCATTGTCTCACCTTTCTTCTAAGGCTTCAAGATCCATTATATGTAAGCTATTTGGTTCTAATTCAGCATTGAGAGCTAAGCATGTAGAAGGAACCAAGATTTCAATAGGCATTAATGCCTAAAAACCATATATCAAAGAGAAAGGTATCGCCTAAGTAGGACCTCATTTGGAAGTTCTATAAGCCCATAGTGCCAATGGCAGTTTGTCATTCTACTCTATGATTTTCATGAACTATTCAACTAAGCACCTTCAGGAGAGTCTTGTTTGTCACCTCTGCTTGACTATTTCCCTTCGAATAATATGGTGTAGATTTCACATTATCAATATTGTAAGAAGCCGGTAGTTGTCATACATGTAAGTTGATGAAGGAGGTGCCATTATCTGAAAGGACACACTTTAGGATTCCAAAATGGCAAATAATATGCTCCATAATGAAATTTGCTACAATAGGTCCCATTGCATTCTTGAAGGGGATCGCCTCAACCCACTTGGTGAAACATTCAATCCCGACAAGGATTCATATGCACCCTTTGGATGGTAGCTTTATTGAACCAATTAAGTCAAATGCCCCAGTATGAAATGGCCATAAAGTAGTCAAGTTATGCAATGTTACCACGGGAGCATAGATTACATCACCATGTTATTGGCATGCAACATACTTCTTAGCAAAATTGAATGCATAATTTTCCATAGTAGGCTAATAGTATCCCATATGAAGCATGTGGTGGTACAACTTCCTTCCCCCTTAATGTTCTCCACCATCTCTGGAGTACGCTTCAGACAATATGATTGCATCACCATGTTGTTAGCATGCAACATACTTCGTAGCAAAATTGAATGCATCATTTTCCATAGTACGCCAATAGTATCCCATATGAAGCAGGTAGTGGTACAACTTCCTTCCCCCTTAATGTTCTCCATCATCTTCGGAGTACGCTTCAGACAATATGGTTTCTATTTCAGGAGGTACTATACATCGGAGAGACTTTCTCATGAATGATACTGCAGGAGCATGGATTGCATCACCATATTGTTGGCATGTAACACACTTCTTAGCAAAATTGAATGCATCATTTTCCATGGTAAGCCAATAATATCCCATATAAAGCAAGTGGTGGTACAACGTCCTTCCCCCTTAATGTTCTCCACCATCTCCAAAGTACACTTCAGACAATATGGTTTCTATTTCAGGAGGTGCTATACATCGAAGAGGCTTTCTCATGAATGATACCTTATACAACTTGCCCTCATATATAAGATAATTTCTTGCTTTATGCTTCACTAATCGGGCATCTGTACTATTCATAGGCAGAACATTATTTTTTAGGTAATCGATGTAAAGGCGCCTCCAATCACCTACACTTGCTACAAAGTTGCATTCTCCTTGGTTGAGGAATTCAGCACACTTTGGGCAACTCATTTGTAGTTAGGATGTATCTTTAGACATTGTTGGCCAATAATACCTTGCACGTTGAATGCGACGATATAAGGGTGGCCCTTCTTCTCCATACTAGATCTTATGGTATTTATCTAACTTCAAACGAGCTTGCTTTGCATAAATACATCAAGACAAGACACCTTTTAGTCCCTTAAAATACAAGATGCCATTAATACAAGTGAAGTTTTTCAAAGTTGTCACAAAAGCTACATTTAGATGCACTAATTTTGCCTTGATGGGATTGTGCCAATCGTCTTGCGCTTCTTCATCCTCGTCTACTAATTGTAGAGTCATGCATGGGATGGATTTCTTAATAACTTGTACGTTCAAATTATTCTATATAGTTTGAATGGGAACTTTGGAAGCTAATGTTGCTAAGGCATCTATATAGTGGTTGGTAGATCGTTTGGCATGCTCGTACCTCATGAATTTGAACTTGCTAACCAAAGACTGCACCACGGCCTTATAAGGCGCTAATGCTAGTTCTTTGAGAGAAAATTCACTATTTGCCTACTTGATGATTAGGTTCGAGTCATCACGAATGCACAAGTTAGATGCGTCGATATTTTGAGCACAAATAAGACTAAGCAAGAGAGCTTCATACCCAACCTCATTATTAGTACATGAGAAGTCTAGCTTGAAAGCTAAAGGTATCTTTTGGCCTTCTGGAGATGTTAAGATCACCTTAGCTCCTTATCCAGTGTTACTAAAGGAGCCATCAAATTACACCTGCTACTCTCCATCTAGTTCTGCTTTCATAAAGTCTTCATAGAATTCTGTAAGGATTGTATCTACAACAGGAGCCCTTTGTATCATAGGAAATCGAGCCAAAAGGTCTGCCAAAGCCTAAGACTTAATAGCCTTAAGTAGCATGACCGTGATGTCAAATTCTGATAAGAGAAGCAACCTTTTTGCAATCCTTCCTAAAAGAGCTGGTCATGACAACAAGTATTTTAATAAATTTGAATGAGTGAGAAGATTAACCCTATGAGCTAGAAAATAATGGAGCAACTTTTGCATAAAGAATACCAACGCGAGGCATTACTTTTCACAAGATGAGTGTCTTACCTCACTTCTTGGAGTGACCTGCTCGAGTAGTAGACCGGTCGTTTACCACCATCTAATTCTTAGGCTAGCAAAGCCCTAATAAACTTATCAGTTACTGTCAAATAAAGAATCATTGGTAACCCTTTAACCAGCATTAACATCATTGCTGGCGAGGTAAGTATCTCCTTGATCTTTTGTATGGCTTCATCGTAAGGTTGTCCCCATTCAAATGTGGTTCCCTTTTTCATGAGTTGTTGTAATGGATGAGAAATTTATGCTAGTACGGGGATGAATCGCCTAATATAAGAGACTTTCCCCATGAAGGTCTTTAATTCCCTTGGATTAGTAGGTGAGGGTATGGAACGTATGGCTTGCACCTTTGCTGGATTTACATCAATTCCTTTTCTATGAACAATGAATCTAAGGAATTTACGAGAAGCTAACCCGAAGACACATTTTAAGGGATTCATATGCAATTTATATAGACGACATCGTTCAAAGACCCTCCATAGATAAGTCAAATGATCAGAGGCCCGTCTTGACTTGACAACTATGCAATCAACATAGTCTTCCATAAAGTCATGCATCATGTCATGAAATGTGGTAGTCATTGCCCTCTAGTAGGTAGCTCTTGCAATCTTAAATCCAAATGGCATGACTGTATAGTGGAAGTTTCCCACTGGTGTTCTAAAAGCAATGCATTCAGCATCTCCAAGAGCCATCTTTATTTGGTTGTAGCTACTGAAGCCATCCATGAATGAGAATAAGTCATGTCCAACTGTAACATCTACCAATGTGTCAATATTTGGCAGTAGGAAATCATCTTTTGGGCAAGCCTTGTTAAGATCACGGAAGTCTACGCAAACACGTATCTATCCATTCTTCTTTTTTACTAGTACGATATTAGCTAGCCAGGTGGGGTGTTCGATTGGCTTAATGAAGCCGGCTTAGAGCAACTTTTCAATCCCTTCTTTTATTTGTACTTCAACTTTGGGACAAAAAATTCACTGTCCCTACTTTACTGGCTTAACCCCAAACATGACATTCAATCTATGCACCATCAGACTGGGGTCCAATCCTAGCATTTCATCATACGTCCAAGCAAATGCGTCCTTGTATTCCTTCAACAACTCTACTAAGTGGACTTTAATTTCTTGCAACAGGTTCTTGCTAATGAAGATAGGTTGTAAAGACTCCCTTGGTCCTGCCAGGTTCAATTCCTCAATCTCTTCAACTTAAGATTTCATTTAATCTTGCATTTGAGGAGGGGTAGGTTGGGTTTCCTACACCGGTATGAGATTTGAAGAAGATAAAAAAGCCTTTTCGAATCTTGAAGAATGTCATAAGCGATATACCCTTCACCCATCCTCCCTAACGAAACTTTCTATGGCTTCATCTTTTCTCCTTACCCTTACAAGAGCCTCGCATTCTCCTCTTCTTCTTTTGTTTATCTTGGGTCTCCTCCCATGTAAGAAATGGTGTTTTAAAGGGTTTAGCAATGGCAGTCTCTCCATCTTCAACATACTCATCAAAGAACCCTGCATTAGCTAAATAAGACTCGTTGTGTTCAAACAAGTTATTCGTAACCGGAATCAAGACATCTTTACCCTTCCAATAGCCTTTAATACACTGGTGCCATGTTGAGGGTATAAGGTTGTGATTGTGTAGCCACTTCCTCCCAACCAGAAGATGGTAAGATACGAACACGTCAATACACGGAATCGCGTGGATCCCTATATGGGTCCAACTTTAAAGTCCACATTAACATACCCTATTGTGTATGTAGTTGTTTCAGTAAAGCTATTTGCTACAATAGATTGCTTTACCAGGCGTCGGTTGTCTATCATTATGGCTTTGAATGTAGACATTGGCATAATGTTTATGGAAGAGCTATTATCTATGAATGTTCTCTTAATGGGATGCTCGATGAGCGTACTCTCTATATAAAGAGGATGGTTGTGATTTGAGTTCTTTACGCACATGTCTATATCAGTAAAGAGTATCACATTCTCATATGCGTTGGCCATCCTTTATACTAGCTACGGTGCATTACACTCCCCATATTGCCTGTCAGAAATCTGGGTAAGTGTAGTCACTGCTACAAATCGTACATCTTCATTGAATCCCAATAAATCGAAAAACCTCCTAAAGTTAGAGGTTTTCATTAAGGCGATAGCTATTGATGAGTATGTACCTTAGTTGGTTTCTATTACCGCTTCCTTCTCTTCATGTACCATAGCTTATGGCACATCTCCTCCTTAATGGAGATCCTCTTCAATGGTTGGAGGATTAATTGGTTGAGCTGAGGTAGTAACGTTTGGCTATGCAGCTACCACAGGATTTGGCAACACCATACCTTGTTACACAGCAACGATAGCAACCATCCCGGTAAGGATGGGTTGGAACATAGCCATGAACTGATTTAAAGGTAACTTTCTGCATTGTTTACACCATCTGTATGGGATCTAGAGGAGCCTTAAGTGCTGAATAGTCCTAGCTAGCATTCTCAAGCGATAAGAGTGGATTCTACTTAGTAAGCTCAACATTAGTGTCGAGCACTTGAGACGTAGTATCAAACGTACCAATTTTTTTCTTCCTAGAGGTGCCATGTCTCTGCAATCACTCTTCCTTAGTGGAGTCACCAAAAGTGTGATGTAGGGGTTGAATTGGAGTGGTCACATGCGTGCTTTGTAAGTAGCGTACTCCGCATGGCTTCAAAGAAATGATACGAGACTGTTACTTGAAGGGATAATTAGCTGAGAATAAGGCAGAGAGGAGGAATAGGCAATCTCAGTATCTCAAATACACAAGTGACAGACAAAGCAGTCTTAAGGGGCCTTAGGCATTCACCTTGTAGCTTGAGCGAACGAGATCGATTCTTTGCCTAAACGCTAGTTGATCTTAGAGACCGAAGTTTTTATAGTGGAACACCGTTTTTCCAATCTCTCTCCAAGAGTTCCGAATGATGAGGAAATACTCAGTATTTATAGGCTCTCGAGTATGGTGGCATTTGTTGGATCATCTAGGTGTTCAACGAATAAGATGGAGCTTATTCGATTTATGGTTATCCAGAATGAGCTAGCTAATGGGCCTAAAGTTAGTAACCTTCCTTATAAGTACATGAGCCTGCCTGAGAAAGGTAAGGGGCGAACAGGCCGATCTAACAATCACTGTTCCAAGCCTATTAAGCCAAATCTCCCTGAATCATCCCAATTCAGATTAGACTCCTTAGGCCCTATCTCTTAGCCCAAAGAGTCAAGCTTAAATAAATAATAGACTCATCCCAATAACTAACATAACAATTTTTAGCCTTTTACAATAATATTTTTAGACTAGAAGATAAATTTCATTCAATAAGAAAAAACTTACATCAATAAACATAATAGATACAAAAGAATTAATAGACAAAAAGTTAGGAATACGAAGACTGAATTGAATAAATTGACACATCTCTTCAAACGTTAAAATGTTCCACATTAGGGATCTAAATTTTCTCCTAAGAGAACAAAACCTACCCATTTGGTGAGTGTGATAAATTTTATAAAATGATGACATAATCCTACTTAAGAAAAAAAGAAAATAAATAAATAAATCATTTATTCTAGAAACTACTACAAAAATGATCTCAACCTAATCCTACAATCTTTAAATGAACTAGATCTATAGAAGAGAATTTGCGATTAGCAAAATTATAATGTCAATGGATCGATGATGGTGGGAATGACTTAAAAAAAAAGGGAAAAGAAAAACAAATTAGGTTTTATTAAGGTGAATGGAAGGAAAAGTTTAGAAAGACAAGTCAACCTTATACTAGGGTTTGTTAAGGTGATGAAAGAGAAAATTTATGCTTGATATCCAACCAAAATATTTCAATTGCATCGTGTTGATAAGAGGATTATTTTTTATAAAGTCAATAGTAAATAATAAGACAGAAAGGTCTATATATCTAACATAAAACTACTACCGAATGGAAAATCTACTTTGAACAAGGAAAATATGATGAGATAGGCCAATGTATTAAGGCATATGTAAGAGGAATGATAGTTTTCCAATCTCTAACCTAAAGTTCTATGTAAAGGAAGGAAAGTACTCTAAGGCTTTGCAAAAAAAGCGAAAGAAAGGGATTGGGGGTTTAACACTAGAAAAGAAGACAACTTTCAAATGTTAGTATTTGGAAAAGACTAAAGAATCTTCCCTATTTATGTTCAAATAATCAGAGATGTGGAATCAAAAGGATAAAAAAAATGAAAAACTCAGTTTGTTAATAAGGAACAATAAGGTAGAAGTTTGCATTATAGGTATAATTTAGTCAATATAAATTATCTAGAAGTATAAAAAATGAAAATGCTTGGAAAATTAAACCTATAAATAGATGATATCCATAACAACATACTCGAAATTCACAAAACTTGAATCAGTAATAGTTTGACCTACCCACCTTACCATTGACTGATAAACACACTTACCCCAAATTTACTCTAAGCCACCATATTGCACCAACCCCTTCCTAGTACATGAATAGTACTCTATGTAGTAAATTGATTTTTATGTATTTATATATTATTAAAGTCAATAGGCCTTTATATAATCGGCCCTTTTCAAATTACCATTTAGCCCTCCAATTAAAATTTATATAACGAAAACACTAATAGTAAATTGACTTTTAGAAACTACAAATATATTAAGACATAGGTAATATTGTCAAATTAACTCAATTTCCTTCTCCCCCTTAAATCTCTTTGCAAAATCAAAGTGGATTATTTATACTTCTCTCCTCTCTCTCTCTCTCCAAACCTAGTTGCAACCCACATTAACAACTTCTTATGTTATATTACAATAATACTAACACGTATTATTGTCATATCTTTTATGGCCATTGCCTTCATGGGTTTTCTTTTTTTTCATGATTGTGTTTGAAAATAGTATCATATTTATATTTTCATTATAATGTCATATTATAAATTACAACTTTATTAAAATGTATAGCCATTAGTTAGAGATTTTGTTATTTATTTCATACATATGTGATTTCCAAATGCAAAAATAAATAATTTATTTATTAAAACTAAAAAGCTTTAGTAACTACAAAAAATTATTAAAATTTGATATCTTATATGTTTTAAGAAAATAAAATTAATAAAATTTCATTTGTATTTTTTATTAACTACCACACTACTTATATCACATTTGGAACGTAAGAATAGATCAAAATGGAATTGTGATTCTAACTTCCATATCCTTTCTTGATGTTTGGAAATATATTTAAAAGATAAAATCGTGATTTGATAGAATTGGCAATTCCAGTTTTAACTGAGAATCCGATTCTTCAACTTCACATATCTATAATCTATGTATTTCATCATTTGAATTTATAATTTTTAAAAGTCTTAAGACTTAATTGCTAAAATTAAAATATTTTATCTAATTGAAAAAATTCCAAAAACTTCTAAAAATTAATTAATGGAATTGCACAATTTGCTAGTATGTGTGCATGTGTATGTATATATATATATACATATATACGCATGAATAAATATATGTCCCGGTATGCTAGTGAAAGTATATACGTAACATAATGTAAATAATTGTAGATGACAACAGTAGTAGCTATAGCAATATAATAGAAATTCCTTATAGTCATAGCTTTATTTGAATTCTTTTATTAAAAAGGCCTTAAGATGTAATCTAACCATACTAATCATAGGGACGGTATAAATATAATGATAATACAATACTTATATACAATTGGAGATATAGAATTAGATATATACACATACATATATACTTCCTAGTTAAACTATGCAAAGAACTAAGGATCTTAAAGCCTTATGTACATGTCTATTATAATATCAAACTATTGTGTGAGTGTATATATGTATATATACATTTGCAATACCAAACTATTGTGTGTGTCTATATTTATATTATTAAAGCTCTTTGGAACTTAAGTAATTACCATCATTTAAAATTATTATTCAATCCCTAATCTAAAAATATATAACAACAAAACTAACACTAAAACTAAACTTTTAAAAATATAAAAATAAATATATTTATCAATTCATCATTTTCTGTTCCCTCCCATTTCCATTACTAGAAATTTAATAACCATGAATCTTATCTCTTTCTTTCTCTCTCTCCTACTTTAATATTAATCTTCTTATCCCTTTCTTTTTCTCTCCCCTCTACGATTCTGTAATTATGGTCAACCACCATCCCTATATCAAATAACTTACTTATTTTTTTACCGAAGACAATTTCATTCTTCTCCATTCTCCCTTCTACTCTCTCTCTCTCTTTCCTCCATGGATCTGCACTCTAACTGAATCAACATAGTGCCATGTGCTCTCTCTCTCTGTAGTGTATTAAGCCATGGTCTCTCTTTGTGCTCCATCGTCAAAGTATTCACCATTAACACATAGCGAACAAGCATTCATTTTGATTCTCTTCCTAAAAGAAAATTTCTATCAATTGATTTGATAAAGAGAAACAATAAGTCTTATTTACAATTTTATTCCATACAATTTTTTCAATTTTAATTGAACTAGATGTTATCTCTTTCATAACATTACTGAGAATCACTAAAATTGTCATTAATGATGTTGTTGTTTAGGGTTTGGTGTTGATGTTGGTGGAGAGTGTATTGAGGAATAAGTAATTTAAAATCAGGTTGTGAATCATCTAGCAAACAACATGCATCAAGCAAATAAAGATGAAGAATTTTTATTTTTTTTAACATTCTCCAATTTTTGTTATGTCTATAATATATAATGATGAGGCAGGTTGATTTATGTAAAAAGAATATAATAGGTTGATTGATAGTAGTTGTAAATCTAACTCTATTGGATGCGAATAATGAATTCACATTTTTGGATTGTACATTTATTTTGAAGTAATAAGAATATTATGCTTCTACCTTGGAAAAAAAAAAGGAATTTAGAAATTTTAAAGGATTTAATTGATTTAGAGACTATTAAGTATGGAATTTATGTAGTTGGTAGATTTCTAATCCTTTCTTTTATAGTAACTCCCTTTGATCCATTCCATGATTAAACTCTTAATAATTTTATATCTTTTTTATTGTCACATCGAAAAAAGAAAAATGAAATAACAAAATAGTTTTCAATAAATGTAAAGAATTTACATGGTTGGTAGATTTCTAAATCCTTCAAATGATAATATTGTATGCAATTTTGTTTAACCAATATTAGACTTGATTTTTGATACACTATTATTTTTAATATTGTGCCATATTTTTAATTTTCTTAATTCCATATCTCTTTTAAAATAAAGTTTTTACCAAATTTCTTATTTTATGTTGCTTTCTTTAACTTTTGGCATCACTTTCAATCCTCAAAGCCTATTGTATATAAGCATGCTTTTAATATTGGGTTACGCTTTGATTTGTTGATAGGAAATAAATATAATTGTAATATAACTTTCTTTGTAAGATGCTCATATGAATATTATTGTGACTATATACATTCTTTGAGTATGCTATGTTGATAAAGAAAATGTATTTATAAAGTCATGCTTTTGAGAAAAACCTTTATTGTGTATTTGAAATTGTAGACATAACAAAAATTAGAGAATGTTAAAAAAAATTGAAAGCCATATTTTTTTAATATTCTCCAATTTTTTTTAAATACAAGTTTCAAACTCTTTCTTTTTTTTTTTTTCTAAAGAGAGAAACCTTTTTGTGAAAATAAAAAAAGAGAGAGAGAAACCTTTATTGTGTATATGAAATTATCATTCTAAAAATATTTTAAATATGGATAATTTTTTTTTTTACACAAGTATCACGGGTACGTCAACTGCTAATATATCAATAAGAATTTATACAAGTAGTTAAATATAAATCACCTATCTATGAGTCTTATACCTATACATTAAAGGACATGCATTTTGAATTGTATAAACTTCCAATTGACACATGTATTTGTTGGAAATAGCTATTTATGAACGTTTAAAGAACTAAATGTAAAGCATTTCCAACCCTAGACAAGAAACTTCTTTTTAGGTTCTAGATACGAAGAGATTTTTAGTCTTTTTAGAATCCTTAATTAAAGACCCCAAAAAGCAACATTTTATTTATTTATTTTATTGTTTTTAGTGTTATCTTTGTTTAAATTTGCATGTTATGAATCTCATAAATAACATAAATAAATGTTAGAAACATTTGCTTAAGAATCTTACGGATAAATTGAAGAGATTCTTATGAAAAGAGCTTTTTAAATTGTTGATTTGGCATTTAGGAATTTAAAATGAGCTCTTTATGAATGGGATGTTCTTATAACAATGGCCATCAAGCCATCACCAACATTCTCACAACTATTTAGACAAAAGCAACATTTTTTAGCATTGGTATGAATCGTTTCATTTAATTCCAATGCTTGTTAGAGCAATAATATTTTTTTTTTCCAAAATAATAAGCTCTAACAAAAGTTAGAAAAGTTTTGATCATTTGGCATTACTGAATTTGCAATGCCTTTTTATCTCTTTAAAAATTATATTAATGTAGATCTCACAAATAATAGAAAAATAATTTTATAGAATTATTTTTTAGAATCTAAGGATAAAGTGTAAAGGTTCTTAAGAAAGAAAGTTTTTCAACATATTGACATGACATTTACAAACCACCTCTAAAGCTAAAGAACTCTTCAAAGCACCAATCGTCTTCTAAAAAAAAAAGATGGGAGATGAGTTCCTTAGAATTAAAAATGGCCTCAATCATCTTCAACCATGTTTCTTGATGCGTTCTCCCATGCAAAGGATTGGTGTTTTAACTTTTAACGTCCTTCCTTATTGAACAGGGAACCTTAGAAAGTGTTAAGATTCTTTATGACCTTAAAAAGTATATATACATATATATATATATATATGGGAAATTTCATAAGGCCTCTATAAACTTTAACTTAAGTACAAATTGCCCCTCTAACTTAAGTATGAATTACCCCTTTAAACTTTGAAAATCTAGTTTTTCGTTTATAAACTTTCATAAATTGACAAACAATCTCCTAGATTGAAAATAACCCCTTAAACTTTGATTTTGATATGTAAACACCTCCTAAACTATATATTGTTTAGGAGGTATTTATATACCAAAATTAAAGTTTAAAGGGGTTTTATACACCGAAATCAAAGTTTAAGAGGTATTTATACATCAAAATCAAAGTTTAAGGGTGATATAGGGGTTATTTGCCAATTTATGAAAGTTTAAGAAGTCAAAAACCATACTTTAGTTTAGGAGGTGTTTACATATCAAAATCAAAGTTTAAGGGGTTTTATACACCGAAATCGAAGTTTAAGAGGTATTTATACATCAAAATCAAAGTTTAAGGGTGATATAGGGTTTATTTGCCAATTTATGAAAGTTTAAGAAGTTAAAAACCATACTTTGAAAGTTTAAAGGGAAAATCCACACTTAAGTCAAAGTTTAGGAAGGTTTTATACATTTTCTCCATATATATATTAACTTTACCAGATAATAACTTTGAAGTAAAAAAAAATATATTATACTAGGACATGCAAAAAATCTTAAAATATTGAAGTACTTTTGGATAAAATAAGAAGTTTTCTTATAAAAGAGTTCCTTGGAAGAGTGATGTGGCACCTAAAGAATCCAAATGGGATCCTTAACATTGAGAATAGCCTTGTAAATGCTTTCGGCCACGCTATGGCTATATTAATTAACCACTTATTGAGGGTGAATAAGTAACCTTATCAAACAGGTTGGCTAAAGTATCGTACTTAAATGAATATGTTATAGGTAGACTTGGGATGCGGGTCAAACCAGCCTAGACTTGTTGGTTTACGAGTTGGTTTAATACCCCATGAATTGGTGTTTCAAGTTTTTTTTAATTTTTTATGCGATTATATATGTATTGGCATACATTTACATATATATATATATATATATATTAACATGTTATAGCAACTTAGCCTCTTATGTAAATACATATACTGATATATACACATATATACTTACATATATAGAAGACATATGCACCAAATTATCAGACTATTGTAAAAAAAATAGATAAATACATAATGGAATATTATCGGTGAATTTCACATATATGATGAATATAGTGCACATTACAAATTCATAACTAAGATTCAAAGTTGATATAAATATGTTATACAATTGAACCTATACCGATATTTATAAATGAAACACATGTGCCAAAATAAATTACAATGTCATTGAAAAACTAAATTACAACATTCATTTTTTTATAAGATCTTGCACATATGGAAAAACTAACTTTTTTTTTGTTATTTTTTTTAAAGAAAAATAACACAAGCCAAATCAATAACTTGTTGGGCAAATCAAGCCCAATCTAGCCAGGCTCGCATTGGTTTAGTGAACTAACTGGCTAGTTTTGAGTCGATTTACGATTCGAAACTAATCTTATCTTAAGTCTAATTCCAAGTGAATATTAAGGGTTACAAGTTAGGGTCTAAGTAGTAGTTCTCCAAAAACTACTTCTTCAGGATAAGGGTACAAGTAAACTTGTACAAGAGCTGATTCCGAATCGTGAATAGGCTAAGCCCTAAGGGGTACAGGTCAAAACCGCCACTCGAACTAACAGGTCGTATTGACTCAAGCGGTTCAAGTGGGTAGAACCAACCAACTTAGCAGTTCATGGCCTGCCCCTTTGTTTAAAAAAAAAAAAAAGCAAAAACAAAAAATCCAGGCCACATTCTACAAGGCCCCTCTTCCCAAACCTTCTACCCTACCTTTTCTTACCTTTTTCCTCCACTTAACCTTAACCTTTTCACCCTCGATTATAAACACACATATACCCACCTCCCCTAATTATCTCCACCCTTTTCCTTCACATGGCACTATTTGCCCAACATAATTCCCTTTCACAAAGCTTTTCAAAAGCTTTGTCTACATCCCAAATGAAATTCACATGCATCCTTTTGTCTACTACAATTATGGAAATGTCAGATTGAAATTTAAATCTCGTGTGAATGCATCAAACATTTGAAATGGTTTAATGTATTTTGCACTGAGGAAAATTTTCAGATGTCAATGTAAGTGGAGCATTTGAAAATTTAAAGAATTCAAACATTGTGGCTTTAGAATGGTTTCATTTCAAAATTTCAAATTTTAAACGAGATGCGTAAACTGATCGGGTTGCATATAAATTGAAGAATGGAGAAGTGAATACTCCTTCACAAAAACATTCAAACGCTTCAATTATTCTACCTTCACATTTCACAACCTTAAAACTCTCTTAGATAAATATTTCTTTCAATAACCACAAGGCTTTGATTATAAATCTTTATTCCACTTTACTGAACCATTTTATTAACCAAAACATTTGCATATACTTACTTGATATATAATTTTCATTTTACATCATCTTGAAATTTTTTTCTATCCCTCAATTGTAAATCTTTCTTGTAGTAAAAAAAAAAAAAAAGAAGTTATCTTCATGGAACAATTCCTACGCCGTACTTTCTCCAATAAGAAGCACAATTCCTCTTTAGGTGGGAATGGTAAGGCTAAGGATATTGGAATTAGTATATCATCTGAGCTACAACGGTTTGACAATATTCAAACGTATCCGGATTATAAGTACGACTTCAATGAGTAGAGGACACACAAGGTGATGGAGAACATCGAACACCATGGTATACTACCTTCTAACTTTGAACTTGAATCTCAACGCACAAGTTACTGAGGCACATCACCTTCTTAAATTTGAAGTTAAACCTCAATGCATGAGTTACCAAGATATACCACCTCTTGGGTTCAAACCTCCATGTATGAGTGTCTCAATACATCCTCTTAGATTCAAATTTCCCCATAAGAGTATCCCTACACGATCCTTTAGATTTGAACCCTTACGAATGAGTTGCTTTATAGCTATGTTCGAGGAAGAGGAAGACGAGATAGAAATGATTCTCGAAACAGATGAGCAACATATGGCTCAGCATGCTCTTAGTAGTTTAAAGCCTTCAGGCTTAGGTAAGCTCCTTAAATTGGTAAATCTAATATTTTCATTACACATTATTGTAAAGGTATAGATGAGAAGAGGAACTGGAGAGCGTTTTGCAATTACTGCAATGCGAGTTATGCTTGGAGAACGAGAGAGGGTGTTGAGCCTATTGTTTTCCCGGTTTTATATTTTCCTTAACCTGATCAATATTAAACCTAAACCTGTTTAATATTAATTTTCAACTAAGAGTTAAAGAAAACTGTCTTTTTAAAAAAATTATAAACTTTTAGAGTTGCTATCCAACTGAGATCAAGAAGTAGTTTAAGTCAAAACCAAATGAGTGGATTAGGTCAAAACCAAATGGGTGGATTTAGTTTTGATCTGGACACTGGTTCACAAAAGGAAAAGCTGATTTAGAAAAATGTTTTTTTAAAAAATCAAATATTTGAGTCTAAGGGTTAGGTTTTTTAAACATTTATAGGTATCATAAATTTTGTTAATTTAGATCCAATTCCTTGATATCACCTTTTAAAAATTAACATTAAATAAATTAGATTTTTTTTTAAATTTTTACTAAATTGAATAATTTGATCTAAAAGTGGAAAAACTATTTTTTTCATTTTTTACATTGACTCGAAGGTGCCTACTTACCGCTATTTAGGATCAAATGTAAATAGTTCTTTTCCAAAAACCTTTATGAGTTAATTGATTTTAGTAAAGAGAAAAAAGTCAGGTTTACATTTTTTCACCCGGTTTAATGTTAATTAAGGAAATTCTTTAAAGGGTTTTAATTGAGGTTTTATTTTTTGAAAATTTATAAAGTAGTCATAATTTTGAAAAAAGGGTTTGTTTATTTATTTATTTGGGAAATAGATTTTTCTAAGTCATAAAAATATTTTCTTATTTTTCTTTATTTTATTTTATTTTTTTTCTTTTATCATGTTTTTTCTTTAAATAGAGAAAATAGAAAAATAAATAAATAATTTAAAACTAAACTACCTACTTTTTTCTTTTTCTTTTCTTTTCTTTTTTTTTAGTTACAATTACATACGAATTTACATGGAATAATTGAATAAATAAGTAAATAAAAATTAAAACTTAAACAAACAAAGAGAGGGCTAGACTTCAGATAAATAGCATGGGTCGACCTTTGAATTTCGAGTCAAAGTGCAATTCGATCTTAGATCTAGGGTTAGAGCATGGGTCGCGAACTCGATCGCAAGCTAAGTTTGGCAATAACAGCGTACGAAGGTGCTCAAGCTCGATTCAACCACTAAAGCAAGCGGAAGAGGGGGGTTTCATGAGTTTTGTATTAGATTAGGAGAGGTAAGCTAAGTACCCTAGTCATGGAAGCAGGTTTGGGTAATCATCAAAGTTGAAGTGGCGATGGTGGCGTCAACTTGGCTACAAGGGGGTTGCTAGGTGTTTGGATAGGGTATGTGTTTAGGTTTTAAGGCACGTAGAGTACAATAGCGTAGCTAGTTTAATATAGGGTGGTGGCTTGGGGGTGTTTCAAGCGAAGGGGTTACGATGGTCAAGGTTTGGTGATGGAGATTTCAAGCGGGTGGTTAGGAGGCATAACGGAGGCTAGGCTTAATTGGGTTTAAGTGCTCGCGTCATAAGGAGGCTACAATGGTCGTAATGTGGCTTAGGATAGTCTAAGAGAGAGAGAGAGCTGTAGAGATAAAGGGGGTGATGGTGGTAGAGAGAGAGAAAGGGTCTACGAGTGTGAAAGAGTTTGGTAATGAGATTGAAGAAGGATGTGTTTTGATGATTGTGTGTAACATTCGTCTCCAAAACCTTTCATTTATATTGTTCCAATATGGATTAATTTCCAAAATTTTTGAAAAACGAGTTAAATTGCATTAAAGAATTTTGACTCAAAATTCAGCTTTTTCCTCAATTTCAAATGTGTACAATCATGAATGTAAATAGGATTTTGAGCAAAATCGAAACTAAGTCATGCCTTGTTTGCAATTTCACCATTAATTTAGCGAAATTACAGCTTGAAGGGGCTTGAAATTGACGTAGAAGTGGGCTAACTAGCTAGAGAAAGTGTAGGATTTTTAGAGAAAATTAAGGAAAGGGAAAGAGATAGAAAGGGTGCTAACGTAGCGCCAAGTCAACTACGTAATCTAATGATATCGTGCCACGTGTCTTAATGTGACACATATCCAATGACGTAGTGTTAACATATCATGCAACATGGCGACACATGTTTGTGGTGTTGTGTGTATGCAACACGTATCATGCTACGTGGAGACATGTGTCCATAGGTGTGGCATGTGCATGACACGTGTGTCGAGCCGTATTTCGGTTTCCTTAATTTAATTTATATTAAGCCCAGCTCGCTTAAGATTATAGGTCAAGCGATGGAGTTGATTCCTATATTAACAACTGCCAAGGATACCAATTTTGCTTATAGAAGATAAAAACTAGACCATAATAACATTTAAGATTGTAGGTCCCATGTAAGATATTACGAGAGGGGTAAATTGATATCTTTTGTAAAAATTAAAAATTTTTAGATTTAAAAACAAAATCCCTCTTGATAGCTTAAATGGCATGATAAGTAGTTAAAAATTGATTGTTTAACTTAAGGCATGAAAATGAAAACACAAACATTAAAGATCAGAAAGTAAATAAAGTAGAGAGAAAAAAGATCGGGCGATCGATTTATAGAGCTTTGGCGTTTTGTCTACTACTCTCTTCCGCCTCCACTATTATAGACTTGGTCCTCCTTACCGGTATCGTTCCACTAGTCCAATCTTTTTACTAATAAAAAATGAATAAGAGGTTACTACAAGGATATCCAATTGCTTCTTTGTCCTATCTAACTAGCTCTTCCTAAGCTAAACACAAGACTCAAAGAGCTTCCTAACCTCACAAACTCAAATTACAATGTCAATAACGTTTAAAAAATGAAACAATACAATCAAATGGCTCTTTATAACTTTTGCACATATTGAATAACAATGAAATATGAAATTTGTTTTTGCTTAGTTTTTTATAGTGTTTACGAGAAAGTTTTTTGAATTTTAGCTCTTATCTTAATCTATTGCTATCAATCTTGTGTAGCTTCAATTTTTCTTGAATCAATCTTCCATATAACAATTTAAAACAGCTGGTTCCTGATTTTTCTCCTGGAAAACTTGATTCAAACACAATTGGTTTTGTTGTTAGAGAAATATCCCATGAAAATAGGAACCAAATGTTGGAATTTTTGAAAACTTAAGTCCTATTGTTCCTAATTTGTTTCTTTACCGAGCTAGTATAATTTTGAAAGTTGTTGCACGTAAGGATATGTTTAGTGATCTCTAAAATGATTTTAAATTCAAAAACTTCAAAGATTACTACTTAACCATATAGATAAGTTTGAAAAGATATGACTAGATCTTAACAAATCAAGTTGGCTCTTCAAAAATAGTCTAGCACTTAAACAAGCTTATTCACTATGAACAACCAGTTAACATCTTCTAAATCTTAGTTGAAATTTTAAATTAGAAAAAATCTTAAAAATCTAGTTAAACATATCTAAAATATTCAACCTTATCCTCAACAAGATACCTAAAAATTTTATCAACAACGAGCTACAAACTTAAAGAAAATGCATCGAGCCTTGTAAAATTTTGAGCAAAAACTTATTCAACATAGTTTCCTGACATGTTTGAAAATTTATTTGAATATAATGCTTAACCCTTAATTAACCATTCTATAAAATTGAAACTAATCCAACTTAAGATCTAATGGAATACCAACCACTGGCCCACTTACTCCACACCCCTTAGAGGCTTCTACTCCCTCACCCAAAGAATTCTCTCTCGTCAACTTACCAATTATGAGAAACTATATACAAGAGGTGGATGGTTGAATTCCCTAAGAGCTCCAGGTTGTTATATTATGCTCTACTCTCTCTCTTATGCCGATGCTAATTATTCTTTGGATGAGGGCCCTGTGCCAAATGATTAGACCTTCAACTGCCGAGATGTTCTTGCCGAGTAACAAGAGATAGCCTCCTAATAGCCAAGTACTTCTCTCTTAACCTCCTTCCAATTCTTGTGGCATCCCTTTCTCATCTTAACCTCCTTGTCACTGCAACATCTTAATTCCACTCAGCTATTGTAACCAAAGAATCTTTGTATAGAACCAATGTTTTACTGCCACCTGTCCAACTCATCTGACACTGTACTATTTTTCTCTTTTTATTATTTGTCCTGTTTACCCTTTCTTCGTATGTACTAGGAACCCTTTTTATGTATGCCTTTTTATAATTTTTCTTAATTGTAATGTTGCCTTAGGGACTTACTATAAATAGTCTCTTCTCTTTGTAGCCAAAATTATTACACTAATTCCAAAGATTGAATATACTGATTCTTGTAAGATGACCTTCTCCAAGTCCATTTCTCTTACTCTTATCTAATCTTGCTAAGTAGCTCAAGATTAGCGGTGGGTAGACCTTGACATTAGCTTATGCGTCATACCAACTAAAGTGTCAAGTCGTGTTATATTCATTAGCGGGTCACATCCTCTGAGCAACTTCATGTTAGCTATTATATTTCATTTGTTGACCTACTCACTCTCTTGTCAAGTCATGACCGAAAGCTGTATTACAATAGTTCCTACTAATCTATTGTTTGTTATACTCTGTTTTCATTTAGGAAAATAGAGCAAGTCCATAGTTCACTATTAGATTGGTATTTTCTTTGTGTAGTAGTTTCCTGCGTTGAGGGTATGTTTTAAAGCCTATTCTTTTTTAAAATGTCGAATCCAAGCATTCAAGGAGAAATTAACAATATGGAGAGTGATGCTTAAGGACCCGGTCATGTGAACCAATAGATACTATGCATTACTAATGAGCAGATACAAGACCTTGCTACTATTGTAGCCAATCAAGCTGTCTTAGTGCAAAGAGTCTTAAAGATTGGGCTACAAGATAAGATTGCCCCTGAATAAGGCTAAAAAATGAGGGATTGGTAAGGCTGATGAATGAACAGCAAGCACCTAAGCCCCTTCTTGTAAACCAAGCACCACCCCGTCGTGTCAACAAAGTTGCTAGAAAAGAGGTTAAAGTTAGATGAAGTGAAGGAGTATGAAGAAGAAGATGAGCAGTATGTTGACGTTGACGAACATGTGTTTAAAGCTCATAGGATAGCTGAACACCTCAAGATACAAATTTCGAGCTTCAATGGGTCTAATAGTGCTGACGACTACTTAGATTAGGAAGAGAAGATCGAAAAGATATTCGACTTCTATGATTATGAAAATCCTGTCCGTATTCAAGTGGCTGCATTGGAATTTTCTGGATATGTGGCAATGTGGTGGAAAAAGTTATAGAATGTTTGCTTAAGGGCCTGACGCCAAATCCAATCATAAAATGAGATGAGGAGAGTTCTGAGAAGCAAGTTCATTCCTTGAACACTATGAGCAAAACACTTTCCAATGTCTCCAAGACTTGAGAGAAGATAACAGGTCAGTGGATAACTATTTCCGAGAGTTTCAGTTACTCATGATCCGTTATGATGTTGATGAACCCATGATACGAACTAGCAAGGTTCATTTCTGGACTGAGAATTGAAATTGGTCATATTATGGAATTACAAAGACTAGGAAGTTTAAATGAGACCATCCGAGTGGTGTAAAGGGTTGAGAGGAAGAGGAGGAGCTAAACTAGCTGCCTAAGGTTGCCAAGCCGAAGTAGAGTGTCAAGTAAATCAGACTATGGTCGTGCACCAAACAATTCCAAGGTAAATCATCGAAGACAAGTGCCAAGCCATCCTGAGGAAGGCCGAGGTAAAGGTAAGGCTGAAGAACCCGAGGTCTAAAGAGACCAAGGTCAGAGATCTAGAAGGAAGACCTGGAAGATTAAATGCTTTAAATATCTCAATTATGAGCACATAGCTAGTCAATGCCCAAATTGACGTGTCATGATGACAAAGGGGGACCAGCCTCAATTCGAAGTGGAGAGTGCTAGTGAAGGAGAAGAGGACGTTGACCTTGACCCAATGCTAGAGTTTCAAGAAGACCCTAATGCCCTCACATCCCCTGAAGCAAGAGCCGAATATTGTTTTGTTGTATGTCAATCTTTCAGTACTTTTGTAACCGATGAGAACGCATAAAGGGAGAACCTCTTTCATACAAATTGACTAGTAAATGGCAAACTATGTGCCCCGATCATCAGTAGAGGTAGCTATACCAATGTTATAACACAAGGTGTAGTGAAGGCCATAAAGTTGTCAACTCTCTTGCACCCTAAGCTGTATAAGATATACTGGCTCAACGAGAAAGGAGGTTTACTCGTTGCCAAGCAGGTTAGAGTGCCAATTGCCATTGGTGATACGTACAAGGACAAGGTGTTGTGTGACGCCCTACCCATGTGCACTTCATACATCTTACTTGACCAACCTTAGCTATTTGACTTACGGGTCTTACATGATTGGTATAAGAACACTTACATATTCCAAAAAGATGGAAAGAGGGTAATTTTGACTCTTATGAGCCCCAAGGAAGCATAGCAGTCTCAGGAGAAGATTGCCCGATCTATGCAACAGAAATCCCTAGTAATTTCCCGCGCTCAATTTTATCGAGAAACTAAAGAGGAAGTGTGTATGCTCCTATTAGTTAGGAAACTATTGGAATTGAGAGAAGCTAAGAGCTTACTTGCTAAAGTGCAAAAGCTACTACAGGAGTATGCCAACCTATTCCCCGCCAAGATGCCAAAAGGTTTACTACCCTTAAGAGGCACTCAACAGTACATTGATCTTCAGCCTAAAGTTGCCCTACCGAATCGACCTGCTTATAGGATCAACCCTGAGTAGGAAGCCGAGCTGAAGAAACAAGTGAATGAGCTAGTAGATCATGGATATGTCTAAGAAAACATAACCCCATGTGACATACCAACCATACTAGTACCAAAAAAAGATGGGTCGTAGAGGATGTTCATTGATAGCTATACCATCAACAAAATTACTGTTAAGTAACAATACCCGATCTTACGATTGGATGATAAGCTCAATGAGTTGCATGGTGCCTACACCTTTTCAAAGATTGATCTAAAGAGTGGCTACCACCAAATACGAATGAGACCTAGAGATGAATGGAAAATGGCCTTCAAGACAAGGGATGGCTTATTCGAATGGATGGTGATGCCATTTGGTCTAACGAATGTGTCAAGTACTTTTATGCGACTCATGAATCATATATTGAGGGCATTGATTGGCAAATGTGTTGCGGTCGATGACATTTTAGTCTACAATACTAACCTCAGCACCTATGTTGAGCATTTAAGATCGGTATTCGACATCCTTCGTGCCAAGAGATTATCGGTAATCTAAAGAAATGCATACTCTACCAAAGCGAGATTGTATTCCTCAAATATTGTGTTTCAGAGGAAGTAATCCAAGTTGATGATGAAAAAGTCAAAGCTATTCTCAAATGGCCCACGTCAACTAACGCTGCCGAAGTGAGAAGCTTCCATGGCCTTACTTCTATATATCGGAGATTCATTCGGAACTTCAGTTCCATAATGGCGCCATTGACTAAGCCGACTAAGAAGCACTTAAAGTTTAAGTGATCGGAGAAAGCTCATAAGATTTTTGAAGATGTAAAGTCTAAATTGACATCTACCCTAGTACTTGCCCTACCAGACTTCAAGAAGGTTTTTGAGATTGATTATGATGCATCTGGAGTTGGCATTGATGCTATCCTTATGCAAGAGCGTTGACCCATTACCTACTTCAGTGAGAAACTCAGAGGAGCTGCCCTAAATTACTCGACCTATGACAAGGAGTTCTATGCCCTTGTTCAAACACTATAGAACTGGCAGCATTACCTATTACCTAGAGAATTCATCATCTATTCGGATCATAAATCTCTCAAGCACCTCCGAAGACACCAGAAACTTTCTCGGCGTCATGCCAAATGGGTTGAGCAATTAAAGACCTTTTGCTACATCATTAGGTATAAGAAGGGGGCTACAAACATGGTAGCTAATGCTCTTTCTCGTTGCCATACCCTCATCACAACATTGCATGCCATAATACTTGGATTTTACACTTTACCTAATCAGTATGAGCATGATCCACATTTTGAGCCCTTAGTGGCCAAGTGCAATGCTGGAGAAGCTACAGATGGGTTCTACTTAAATCAAGGGTTCCTGATGAAAGATAAGCAGGTTTGTGTATCGAGTGGTTTGGCAAGAGAACTACTCGTTTGAGAAGCTCATGCTGAAGATTTAGCCAACCATTTCGAAGAAAAGAGAACGACTAAGATATTGAAAGAACATTTCTATTAGCTTGGGATAATGAAGGATGTATGTCAAATTGTTGAGAGGTGTAAGGTGTGTAAATAGGCAAAGGGAAGGAGAGAGCCATATGAAGAGTACATACCCTTACCTATACCCGAGCGGCCGTGGAACGACCTAAGCATAGATTTCATGCTTAGCCTTCCTCAAAAGCCTAGAAAGCATGACTCAGTCATGGTGGTGGTCGATTGGTTCAGCATGATGAGCCACTTTATTCCCTGCCACAGAATTAATGATGCTTTATTTGTCGCTAACCTCTTTTTGTTGGAAATTGTCCAACTTCATGGAGTGCCAAGAAGTATTATGTCTGACCGTGACTCAAAGTTCACAAGATTCTTTTAGAGGACCCTGTGGAAGGAGCTCAACACTAAGCTCATGTTCAGTACTTCTTACCACCTCTAGACAAACGACCAAACTGAAGTTATGAATAGGAAAGTCGGCAACCTTCTCCAAACAATTGTTAGGAAGAATTTGCATGAAGGGGATTTATGCCTACCTGTCATTAAGTTTGCCTACAACCGCTCAGCTTACAGCTTGACAAGAAAGTCATTGTTTGAGGTCATTTATGGACTTAACCCAAACTTACCCTTAGATTTAATAATTATTCTGACTACACAAGGGAAAAGCCAACCCAACCTATAGCAAGTCAAGGAATTTTAGAAGTTGCATCAAAGGGTTGTCAAACAAGTAGCCAAGACTGTAGCCTAACAAAAGGAACAAGAAAGCTAAGGAAGGAGACGAGTCATGTATACCCTTGGAGACCTTGTCTAGGTCCATCTTGGCAAGGAACACTTCCCTAGCAGGAGGATAAACAAACTATGTCCCAAAGTGAATAAACCTTACAAGATCCTTAGGCGTATTAATGACAACACCTGTAAGGTTGAGCTGGCCGAAGGATATAGCGTGTCTACCACATTCAATATCGCCGACCTGACTCCCTATGTGCTAGATGATGATGAAGATCATGATTTGAAGGTAAATCTTTAACAACCTTGGGGAGCTAATGGGTTACCGACTACTAACCCACTTACTTACACACGCCTCAGAGTCCTCCAGTCACTCACTCAAAGAATTCTCTCTCATCAACCTACCAATAACAAAAAACTATATACAGAAGGTGGATGGCTGAATTCCCTAAGAGCTTAAGGTTGTTATACTATGCTCTATTCTCTCTCTTATGTCGATTCCAACTATTCTTTAGCCGAGAGCCCTATATTGAGTGATTAGACCTTCAGCTATTGAGATGTTCCTACCAAGTAACGAGAGATAGCCTCCTACTGGCCAAGTACTTCTCTCTCAACCTCCTTCCAATCCTCATAACATCCCTTTCTCGTCTTGGCCTCCTTGCCACCATAACATCTTGATTCCACCGCGCGATTACTGTAACTAGAGAATCTTTTATATAGAACCAATGTTGTACTGCCACCTATCCAACTCATTTGACACTGTACTATTTTTCTCTTTTTGTTATTTGTCCTATTTACTCTTTTTTCATATGTGCTAGGAACCCTTTTTATGTATGCCTTTTTTGTAATTTTGCTTAATTGTAATATTACCCTAGAGACTTACTATAAATAGTCCCTTCTCTTTGTAACTGAAATTATTATATTTATTCCAAAGATTGAATATATTGATTCCTGCAAGACGACCCTCTCCAAGTCCATTTCTCTTACTCTTATCTAATCTTGCTAAGCAGTTTAAGATTAGTGATGGGTAGACCTTGACATTAGCTTGTGTGTCATATCAAGTGAAGTGTCAAGTCGTGTTGTGTTCATTAGTGTACCACATCCTCTAAGTAGCTTTAGGTTAACTACTATATCCCATTTGTTGACCAACTCACTCCATTTTCTTCAATATTTCGAAGGCTCCATTAGTTTCTTCCCCTTCTGCGGTAAGCCCTTGTAAGCCCTAAAGTTAAACCAAGTAACCGTAGAATTGAACTTAGAACACAAGATTTAGGACGATCGGTTAAAGGATCCGACCAAACCCAAATTATAAACTATTAATAGAAAAATTAGTAAAAACGACCCCGTAAACTTGAATTTAAGAAAATAAATAATAAAATAGGAGACTATAAAATTTTCAAATTTTAAGTATAATAATTGTTAATTACCGAAAAGGCGAAAAATGTAATCTAATAACTAATAAATCACTAGAGATAAATTATATATATACTAAAAATTATAGAATGACCTAAATAATAATTAAGAATGTTCACATGTACCCCACATGTATTTACGTATAGATAAAAATACGCGAAATTACTTAAATTGGCAAAAAACTTAATAAATAATTAAAGAAAATTATTAATTTATTGTGGAAAAATCAGAGGGATAGGGAATGATGAAAATTTGGTCGTGGCAAGTCAGGATCTGAAGAATAAAAATTAGCCAATTAGAATCAAGTAACACAAAAGCCAAAAATTAAGGGATTTGGACAATGTCTTATCTAATTTAATGCATATTAATTACCACCAAGCTCTATAAATAGGGGAAAAATTCACAGAACTCCTTTGAATAGTTAGGAATTAGAGAAAAATAGAGAGCTTTGAAAATTCAAGAGAAAAACCAAAAAAAAAAAAAAAGAAAAGGAAATTATGCAGTTAGGGCTAGTGAGCCAAACCCACACCTCACCACCACCTAGGACCGAGCCGCTACCACCACCCCACTCCAGACCCACCGTCTAGGCCGGCCGACACACTTGGACTGAAGTTGGACAGTAAAAAAGCGTCGAACCGGATGAGACCCTTATTTGCTCCGATTTTGTATAATTTTGTAAAATTAGTTATTTTGCCCAGAAAATTATGAAACTTGTTATTCTAAGGTTTTATTATATGTAGATTTAAGGAAAAATAGTGATTTAGTTTAATCATGTCTAAAAATATAAGGTTCTTAACAAATTAAGCAAAACCGAACATAATTAGAACTAGAAATAAATAAGCTTAGAAGTATAGTTTGGAGCTCAATTTTTTTTTTTTTTTTGTAGAATGCTTATGTGATATAGAATAGTGCTATAAAGCTATTTTTTTTAAATTAATTTTCGAAATTTTTAAGTTAATTTTTAGCCCTAAAATGATAGAGAAATTTGGTAATTTTTGGTTAATTAGGTAATTAAGACCCTAATTACTGATTTAGATAGTAATTAGATGTTTAAGGATGTTATTCTCTGATGTGGAAACCTAATCCTAGCCTTTGGAGTATTAAGTGTAATTAATTTAGGAATTAGGTAGTAATTGTAGAAAATTAGGAACATGAGGAATTGAAAATTTAATAAATCTGAAAAATTAGGGTTATTTAGATAATATTATAATAAAAATCAGAATATACTAAATCTGAAACAAAAATTTAATTGTATAAAAAATGTAAGATTTCCTCACATCGAGAATAAATCCGATACCCCAATTAGGATTAGCGTATACCGAATAGTTTAGAATACTAAATTAAAACCCAATAAAATATTAGAATACTCGAGCTTAATGTGATTAATTTCACATTAGGATTCGAGCATAGTTAAGACTTCAGAATCAAAACTAGAATCTAATTTAGGATCCGAACCCCGAAATAGAATAGAAGGAATTATTAGTACATAATAGGTATACAAGGAAATATAAGTTAAATTATAACTTAGAATATAATTCCTTAAAGTATAAGTACTAAAAAGACCTATTTGTATTATAGGATACCCAGAGACGAATCGGCTTGTAACTAAGTGATCGGGCGATTGAGAAATTTCAAGTAAGTTGGGTCATTACTTATTGTAATAAAGTACTATTTTTATGGTACTCGGAAACTTAGGATTGTATATGGTTGTGATTATAAGTAGTTTACACATGTGTTTGATGTATCTAAATTTGTGCTGAAATTGTGATATGATGGATTTTGTGTTATGATTGAATTGGTGTGAATTGTTTGAAAACCCTAAATGAAATTTAATCTTATTCAACTTTAATGACCAAAAATGCCATGCATTGCAACCCGTTAGGGCATCATTAGGATTCTTCAACCAAATACCAACCCCTTTGAAAGGGATAGCGTAGGATTGCATAATGGTCCCTTCTTCATCCTTAGTCGAACTAAGTGATAGGAGAAGAGGTTGTGGCGAGGGTGAAGTCAATGGTTCGAAGATAGTCGCGGGAGGAGCGAGGTCTTCATTGCACAAGCCTGGGTTTGGTTGTGAGCTACTGCATAACATGGAAACTCCTCAACCCGGATTAGAGCGAGTGAAATTTCTCCGATTTCACAATAGACCGGACTACGTTGTGCGATGATACTTAATTGTTGCATTGCATGAAAATAATTGCTTGATAATCTTATTTGTGCTTATATGCATTCATGAGTCTCCAATTCAACTTACTGAGCTGTGATTACTCATACCTTTATAGATCCTTTTGCAGGTCCTGATTGTCGCCTTACAATTACACAGAGGTTAGTCCTTTTAAAGCCAAGGGTGTGATGATCAATTTACTTAGTAATGATGTGTAGCTAAAGTGTCCTTTATAGTTAAGGATGAAAGACTGATAGTTATTATGTAAATTAGTGAACAGTTATGTATATGTAGAATTTTCTAGGAAATTCTGTGGACTCTATATATAATTATATATGTTTATTAGAAATTTGTGATATTTACCATAATTGTAGTTAAATAGTTAATTGGACTATTTACTTTAAAACGAGGAGTTGTCAACGCCTTGTATAGATCATGTCCATAGTAGGTACTGTGAAGTCAGTTACTATCATAGAATGGTTTACACAGCGAGACTGTTGCAACTCTGCGACTTCGGGGCGTAATAGCCCTAGTGATAACCAAGCTCTTAGGCATATCAAGATCTGCATAAACTTAACCATCTTAGTGGAACAAAATTGAATATATTTCCCTAATATCCCAATAAGGTAGAGCTAAACCTTCTTGCAAACTTGTCTAACTTAATTTATTCAAAATAATTAGAAAATAAGTTAGGAACAGCAACTGATCTCGATTCTGTATACTAACTACATTGTTCTAGTCTCTTACTGATATACTTTTTGACACACATTCTAACAAGTACAAATTCAAACTTATTTTCCTTCTTAACAATTCTTTTCTTTAGGATGCCCTATATACTTAAAGAACTTGTTAAGTTCATTCTCATATTTTTGTTATCATCAAAATATATTAAGGGAAAACCCAACAAAGATGACTAGCACTTTCATGTTTTGAAGTAAAAAATTTCCATTGACTTTCATAGGTAATACAACTTTACAACATCATCATTTACAGGATCTCTCAATTTTAGACCATCCATTTGAGACAAAATTAAAGCTCCTCCCGGTAACACTCACTTCTTAATATAAGGGCCCCCATAATCGGGAACAAATTTTCCTCTAGAGTCTTACGCGTTAAGGAGAGCTTTTCTTATTACCATATCACCTTCTTTGAAGTTTCAGGGACATACCCTTTTGTTAAAAGCTCAAGACATTCTTTGTTGGTAACATTAATTATGATAAAGGGCTATCAATCTTCTTTCACCAATCAAATTCAACTGCTTGATTCACTTTTTTACCCAATTGGCCTCATCCAACTGAGTTTCTAATAGTACTCTGAGAGACGGGATCTTAACTTCCACCTGTAACACCACTTCAGTGATGTATACTAAACAGTTGGGTGTTGCCCCTATTGATGTGTTGATGGAAGTCTAATAAGCCATGAGTGCACACAGCAAGATCTCATGCTAATCCTTATATGTAATAGCCATCTTTTCAATTATCCTTTTGAGATTTTTGTTGGCTACTTCAACGGCCCTATTCATCTAGGTTTGATAAGGTATAGAGTTCCTATGGATGATCCTGAACTATCAGTATAACTTTGACATAAGCTTATTGTTGAGATTAGTGCCATTGTCTATGATGATCATTTCCAGAGCCCCTTATTGATTCAAGACATCTCTCTTGATGAACTTAACCATTACCCCTTTAGTAACGGTTAAAAAGGATGAGGCCTTAACCTACTTACTGAAATAATCAATGGGAACTAGTATGAAGCGATGCCCATTGGATGCCTTTAAAGTAATCGGGCCAATGATGTCTATACCCAACATTAAAAACAGCCATGGTGCAAAGAGCGTATATAATTCTCGAGGTGGGATATTTATCTTGTTTGCATAAACCTGGCATGAGTGATAATGCCTGACATGTTGATGTGACCATCTTCCATCATTAACCAGTAATATCCCAGCCTCATGATCTTCTTGGTAAGTAAGTAACGGTTCATATGGGGGCTACATACTCCTTCGTGCACTTCTTTCATCAAAAACTCTGCCTCTTTGTCATCCACACACCTTAAAAGTGTACCATTAGAAGATTGCCGGTATAAGGTAGACTCACTTACTAAGAATTAGGCAACCAATCTCCTGATCATCTTTCTATCCTTTTTCTCAGCTTCCTCAGGGTACATGCCTTCTTGTATGACATTTTAATATCATGGTACCAAGGTTTTTTGTCATGTGTACCCTCAATTGCTAGATAGAAGGCAGGTTTTTCTTCGACTTCAATTGTGAGCGGTTGGATTTTCAACTCCGCCAAATATTTGGATCATGGATGTCGAAGTGGCTAACACATTAGCAAATTGATTTTAAGTCCTCGATAGATAAGTGAAAGTCATTTCTTTAAATTTCTCCATTAATTCAGTCAAGTATTGGTGATAGGGTACCAATTTAGGATTCTTCGTTTTGTATTCTCCCTGAGCTTAGCTGATAATGAATGAAGAATCCCCATACACTTCTAATTCTTAAATGTCCTTATCTAAGGCCATTTTGAGTCCCATGATGCATGTCTCGTATTCAGCGATATTATTGGTGTATGGGAAAACAAGCCTTATAACTACAAGGAACTATATACCTTTAGGGGATACCAATATTATCCCAATTCTACGCCCAGACACAGTATAGAAAGAATGTCGAAGCCCCACCCTTTGAAGCACAAGAGGCCTATGCCAAAGTCAACCTAGCCTTTGAATCTTTCGAGATAAAAGGGGTTTATCTCAAGGTTAACTTCAAGGCTTTAAGGCCTCAATGTTCTTTCCATCATACCTCTTGTGCTTCAAGGGGTTGACCTTAAAGCTTTCCTCAACTGGGTAAGATCAATAACTTCAAGGTTGACATTGTTGTCGTCACTTTTATTGTTGGTGTTGTCGTTTCCTTGGCTACCCATCCAGGTTAGTGAGTGAGTTTCGATAAGACTTCTCTAGAAGGTTTGATGTTTGGGAGTTATCTTTACAACCTGGTTCAAGATTACTTCTCAACAAGTTAGCACACATATATTTTAAAGAAATGAGATGAATGAAAAATAAATGAATAAATGTACAAGAATACAAAAGTGTATAGCACATGGATGTAGAGAAGCAGAACCAACAATTAACCAACAAGTTGGCAATTTTCTTCATTATTTCGCAACTCTCAGAATTCCTTTTTACATTTAGAAAAATACATTATTCCAAAAAGTACTCCTATTTCTAAACATTTCTCTGACGCTTGGCTAATCTTACTTTCTGCTGCTTGCTAAATCCTACTAGTGCTTCCTTCCTCTTTCTTGGGCTAGGCTCATCTACTTCTTCAAGTTCTTTAAGCCTTCTCTAGTCATCTTCAATTAATGTTCTAAGCGTGGGAACACTATCTGGATTCTCGAAAGAGGTCTTCCCACATGTCGCGCTCTTCATAGATAACTTCTACAAAGGCTTGTACTTAGTCCATGTAGGTCTAGATTTCAGATTTTGGTTCAGCTAGCATGGGTTGGATGACCTTTAGTGCTCGATGTTGGATCCCCCCTACCTTATGGAGTTGATCATATAGATATTCTTTAGTAACCTTATGCTTATCCACTTATCCTAGCCATTCTCCCAAATTAATGTTAGGGCTAACAATCCTTATTTCCCATAGTTTCTTGATCACATGGAGTTTGGATATCTTTTATTGCATTGGAAGTTGAAGCTCTTCATGATCCAGGGTCATGACATCTAATGGAGGCCTATAGATTATATCTTGAATTCCCCCGAATTGCCTGATCATGTTATTAGGGTAATAGCCTATGCACTATTTCATCCCAATTAGGGGGACTACTTGATAATTTTTACAGACTAGGATTACCTTCTTGAAATTGCTCCACTTGGCTATCCATATGATATTAGTGACTTGGAAATTTTGCAAAACTTCTACCCAACAGTAAGTAGACTTCTCTTCTAGCAAATGGACCTTGTCGACAAAGGAATTGATTAAATCAATCTTGTGGTAAAATTCTCCTTGGATCAGGTCAAGCCTAAAATACTTCATGTAGCTCACAAACCAAACCGTTAGTGATGCCATGCTGGTCTTTAATGCATCATTGTTTTTCTCTTTTAAAATGTTTAAGCTTCTAATTTGTTCTATAAGGAAGGCCAAGACGTACAACTTGCCTTAAAGAAACTAGCCCACTAACTCAAGGACCCTAAAATGGATGAGGAACTTTCCGTTAAGAAATAAGAGAGTCTCGAATGCAGCTAAGATGAAAGCCTTTATTCTATTATATCCCTAGCCTTTAGGATTGCCATAGAAGATGACCTGTTTGCAAGAACTGGGCTCAATGGTAAACCAAGCTTTTGGGTCTTCCAATTTGATATAGTTTCCATTATAACTCTTTAAGGCCTTGTTTACTTTAACTTTTTTTACCCTTAAGAGTCTTGAAAATGCATTTACTGGGCCAATTTCCAAATTTGGAGTGTATATATCCTCCAAGTAAGGGGTTGGAAGAAATTTGGTATACTTTTCAAGTACTGGACTAATTAGGTGAGGCCCAATTCAAAAAGTTACCTCATCAACTTCCTAGAAGTTAGTTAAGGCCTTAATCAAGTTAATCTCAATCTTTATCCTAAGAGGTGACAAAATGGGCCTAATCTTACTAGCAATGATCTCATGTTCCCTTAGGTTGAAGTGTTGAAGCCACTGGTCCAAAGCGGGCTTAGGGTTGATGGGCTTGTCAATGAACCTCTCTTTGAAATGGATGGAGTTGGATGAGCAGGCCATTTCTCGGGTTAGATTATAAAGAAAATGTTGTTACATAATTGGAAAATTGCCATATACAGTAAAGTATAAAACAAAAATGAAACCTATTTACATCAACTCTATATTTACAACATGATGAAACACTTTCATTAGTCACATTAAGCTTAAGTAAAGGTAGCCTAATTATCCCTGAGTGATGATTACACCACAGCACCCGAAGCCTACACAATAACCCTCCTATCTTAAGGTCCTAATACGATTTGGGTTTGATTGTTTCTACCACACAAATATGAGACAGAAAGTAAACACACTCCCCCAATAAAAATAAGAACAATTAAATAAATAAATAAATTACATTCAATAAAGTGATTTCAAAAAATTAATCCTAAATTCAGAAAGTTAAATAGCTAACCTTCTTAACGTCCCTAGTGAAGTCGTTATTCTATTAAGCCTGATTTTTTCAAGATTTTACATTTTCCTTAATTCGATCAATATTAAATGGGTTAAAGTTTAATATTGATCATCGAGTAAGAGTTAAAGAAAAGTGATTTTTCAAAAAAGAAATTATAAACTTTTAGAGTTGCTACCTAGCCGGGGTTAGGAAGTAGTTTAGGTCAAAACCAAATGGGTGGATTTAGTTTTGATTTAGACATTGAGAAAAAACTGATTTAGAAAAAGGTTTTTTGAAAAACCATAAATTCGAGTCCAGGAGTTAGGTTCTTTAAATCTTTACAGATGCCGAGAACTTTCCTAATTTAGATTTAGTTTCTTGAAATCACCTTTTAAAAATTAACATTAAATAAATTAGATTTTTTTTTAATTTTTACTAAATCGAGTAATTTGAGCTAAAAGTGAAAAAACTATTTTTTTTTGTTTTTTTACGTCACTTCAAAAGTGTCTACGTACCTGCTATTTGGGATTAGACGCATGTAATTCTTTTTCGAAAACTTTAACGTATTGATAGATTTTAGTAAAGAAGAAAAAGTTGGGTTTATATATTTTTTTACCTAATTTCATGTTAATTAAGAAAATTCTCTAAAGAGTCCTAATTGAGATTTTATTTTTTGAAAGTTTCTAAAGTAGTACTAATTTTGAAAAAAGAGTTGGTTTATTTATTTATTCGAAAAATAGGTTCTTCTAAGTCATAAAAATATTTTATTTTATTTTATCTAATTTTTTTTCCTTTATCTTTTTTTAATAGAGAAAATAGATAAATAAATAAATAAATAAAAACTAAACTACTCTACTTTTTTCTTTTTCTTTTCTTCTTTTTTTTAGTTACAATTACATAAGAATTTACATGGAATAAATTAAATAAATAAATCAAAACTGAAACAAATAAAGAGAGGGCCAACTTCAGACAAGCAACGTAGGTCAGCCTTTGGATTTCGGGTTGGAGCGCGAGTCGATCTTGAATCTCGGGTCAAAGCGTAGGTTGCGAATCTAGGTTGCAAGTTAAGTTCAACAACACTATTGTACAAGGGCGCTCGAGCTCAATCCAACTACTAAAGCTAGTGGGAGAGGGAGTTTTCATAAGTTTTGTATTGGATTGGGGGGGAGGGTAAGGTAGGGTAGGCTAAGTGCCTTGGTCGTTGGAGCAGGTTTGGGCAGTTGTCAGAGTTGAAGCAGCGGTGGTGGCATTGGCTTGGCCATGTGAGGCTTGTTAGGTGTTCGGATGGACTATGGGTTTAGGTTTAGGTTTTAAGGTACAGGGAGTACAGTAGCATAGCTAGTTTAGTATGAAGTGGTGGCTATGGGGTGTTTCGAGTGCAAGGGTTGCAGTAGTCAAGGTTTGGTAATAGAGATTTTGGGTATGTGGCTAGGAGATACGACGGAGGCTAGACTTAGTTGGGTTCAAGGGCTCACGTCGTAAGGAGGCTATAGTAGTGGTAATGTAGCTTAGAATGGTCGAAAAGAGAGAGAGTTGTAGAGATAGGGGGGCAATGGTGGTAGAGAAAAAGATAGGGTCTATGAGTGTAAGAGAGTTCAGCAATGAGATTGAAGAAGGATGTATTTTAATGATTGAATGTAATGATTGCCTCCAAAACCTTTCATTTATACTGTTCCAGCATGGATTAAGTTTAAAAATTTTTGAAAAACTAGTTAAATTACATTGAAGGATTTTGACCTGAAATTCAGCTTTTCCTCAATTTTCAATTCGATTTTAAATGCGTAAGATTATAAATGTGGATAAGATTTTGAGAAAAATCAAACTAGGCCATGCCTAGTTAGTAATTTCACCATTAATTTGGCGAAATTGTGACTTGAAGGGGCTTGAAATTGATGTAGAAGTAAGCTAACAAATAAGAGAAAGTGTGGAATTTTTAAAGAAAATTAAGAAAAGGGAAAGAAAGAGAAAGAAATGATGTTAACATAGCAATGACATGGCGAAATGGTGTTAATGTAATGATGATGTGGCACCAAGTCAATTGCGCAATCCAATAACATCATGCCACGTGATTAATAATGTGGTGCTGACATGTCATACTACGTAACAGGTGTATTTTGTGAAGAAAAATAAAAGGCATTTTGTGCTTGTGATGAAATTTGAACCAAAGATCTCCTCGTTATATGTAAGTGCAAGTCAAAGTGTGGAACCATCAAGCCGTTAGTCTGTGCTTTATTTATATGTGCAATCAAAATAAACATATGGACAAGATCAGTCTAAGCTTAAAATTATCCTTGTTATTTTTATTATCTAAGACCTAAAAAAATAAAAACTTTTAAAATTTTCTATTTTCTCTTTTTCTTTTTTTCGTTTTCTCTAAATTTTCTTCTTCTTCTTTTGTAAATTTTCTATTTTTTCGTATTTTTCTTTTTTTTTTTTTTTGCTTTTTTCCTAAATTAAAATTTTTTTATCCTATTCTAAAAAATTTCAAAATTATAGAAAGGCAAAAATAAGGTGTCTATAGAGTGATACAATACCTTCAATAGGCACTTAAGATCGAAGCATCCTAAAGGGAGTGAAGATGGATAGGATGCAACGACAAATCACCCGAGGCGGCAGTTTGTCTAAACAAGCGCTGATGAGGTACAATCAAGAAAGGCATAAGTACAACTCGACACAATACCTAGCCATCATGCACCTATCATTCAATAGGGTGTGTCAAAGTGATAAAATCGATATAAGCGAGAGACGTTCAACTCCAACTCATGACAACTAAGTCATAGCACGTTAACCTGAGCTACGTAGGAGCTATACCACAAAAGTAAATGGGAGCTCGCAGGTAAGTTCACTTCACTCAATACGTTTGTGAATATGTGCAGACATATCGATAGATCCTTTTCGTAATAATTCTTATATGGGTGTAACTATTCACTAGATAAAAACTTAATAAAAGATTATTGGCTTTGGGGGTATTTAATGAATGCCAGATTGCGTAATACATCTATAAAATTATTAGAGAAATCTTAAACAAGTATGGATTGGTTAAGAAAATTTTTTTTATTAGTTTTAACAATGCAAGTACCAACACAACCTCAATAACTAAACTGCAAAATTATTATCAACTTACGTTAGGGGGTAGAGGAGGGTTTTCCTTATACGTTGTGTATGTCATATTCTTAGCTTGTGTGTTGATGATAGCATTGTATCTTTGCAAGACAATATAACTCCAATTAAGAATATGGTAAAGATAATAACAAAGAGGTCATCTCTCCATAAGAAGTAGAGGAACTTTTACATGGAGCGCGAGAAAAAGCCTTAAATATTTGAGATGAATGTGCAACATCATTGAAACTCGACATATAAGTTGTTGCTTATGTGACTTCGCTATGTATAATATGCGTAAGGTTAACATTCTCCCCAACTACTAGAATATATGTATTTAGTCACTAAAGGTTCTAAAAGTTTTTCATGATATTCTTAAGATTTTTACACAGGTTTACAGGCTTAGTGTACATTTGTTCATTATGTTAGCAATCAGTATACTTAGCATGCTACTTTAGGCTCGTAAGGATCCAAACCTATACCCTTGCATATACAATATGATATTAAAGTGGTTATCTTATTATAAAGACATTTCCCATATTTATCTTGTAGCAATTATTCTAGATCCTTATTGTAAAGCAGAAGTACTATTGGTGTATTTGAAAACTTACTATGGTTATATTGAAGATCTAACGGATTTCTGAGATATGTATAGCTTAGAAGCATAGTAGGAAGTGTCTACAGTGATAACTGACATAAAGGAGATGCTCAAGCGCTACCAAAGTTAGTATAGTGGCTAATCATCACTCTTTCTTTCGCCACCCACTAAGGAACGACATTACTTAATTATGGGTAAGCAAATGTTGGCGTAGAAATTAAATAGGTAACGGTCTAGTGGGCCATTGTCTGAGCTACAGCATTACATAAATATGAATTTCGAGTTCTTTGACAATATCCCCATTAACGAATTTGATATCTTAGAGTGATGGTAGAAGCACATGAGAAACTATCCACTCCTATCTTGCATCACTCGTGAAGTACTCGCCACTTCAGCATCAACAGTGGTCATTGAGCAACTGTTTAGTACAACAAGTCTTATCCTTAATAATCAATGAGCCTCCCTTTTTTGTTGTCGATATTGAGGTAAATGTTCGCACAAAAGACTAGTATAAGGTGACCTATAAATGGTAAGAACCATGTGGATCATCAAGCGAGGAGAATAAGTACTTTAGCTACTGAAACAGATCTGATGGAAACCTAAGCTCGGCGGCGAGTTCTACTCTTAAGCATGAACCGCCGCCACAAGGAGATACCTAGTAAGTTTTCTTTTTGCTCATTTGAAAAAAGTTATCACATAGAAAAATTATTTTCGCAATTACTCCAAAAAAACTAAATAATATAATTTTCCTAAAAGTAGCAATCCAACCTTACGGTTTTTCAAATAATGACCAAGCAAAATTATTTTTCTCGAAAAAAATTAAATTGAATAATCACATACACTTAGCTTCTTTTTTCCTAATTTAAAATTAATTAACACATTAAAGGATTCCTAAATATCCAAACTAAACTACTACGATTTGGTTCTAACTAGTAGATATGTAAGTATTTTCAAAGCGACCATAAAATCAACAAAAAAAATTTTCTCCCTACCCCTATATTCTCCAACACTGAACTTTTATAGTAATCGTTTCAATCAACAAACACTACTAAAAGTGGACGGTATTTTATTTTATATTTCTACTCAACTACTATACTCTAATTAATCAGATAATTTTTGTTAATGTACCAAAACAATTTACAGCTAATAGTGACATTATATTTTATTTCTCCATGAGAAAAGAGAATTATTTATCCGTTGCAATCTCTTTCGCTTTGTTTCACATCACTCATTATTTTAATATTACACTAACATTAACTTCATGTAGGATAAACCTATTATTTCGAAACAAAGTTAAATTTGAATCGAAAATATTAGTTAATTGTATACGCAACATTACATGTTATGTTATGCAACATTGTACAATAATTTTTAGAATAAACTACAAGTGTAGGAGAGGACCAGTAATTATTTTGAAGAACACCAATTCGGAAATTAATAAGAAATTAGAAATTATTATTTTCATTGGTAAGAAAAAAAGAAAAAAAAAACGAAAGAGTTGATTCAAGGACCGGTGAACTAGCTTGTGAATTGCCTGGTCAATTCAGCTGAGTGAGCAGGTCTAGATACAGGTATGATAATTTCATACTCTATATCCACACTATAACATCTATTTTAAAATATAGAGGGTACATGTTTCAGACTACCTAATATACATCCTATAAAATTTATTAAATAATATAATATATATATTGATAAATAAATAATAACCTTGTATTTTTCTATCAAGAAGGGAACAAAAATAATGTATATTATATTTATGCTAAAAAGAAACGGTTAAGTCAATAGAAACCCTAAACTTAAAGCTCTTTTACATGATATTTTAACTTTTTTAAATAATAATTTTCATTCTAATTCGTTGTAGGTTCCTTAAGTTTTATTTAAAATCACATAGCAAAATAACAAACCTTTTTTTTTTTTATATCACAAGTTTTGTTATAAGCTCTATAGGTTTTACACCAAATTTCATACGTTTTGCACATAGAAGAACTTATAATGTAACATACCAATAATTTTTCTAAAAATATATAAGTATGAAACTTACGAGAAGACAAGAAAAATTTACAAATTCTATAAAATATCTTATGTCATGTAGATTTTACAAGATATGAGTTTCATAAGGGTTCTTAGGTGTTATAGAATGAGTTCTGCTTTCAAAAATTTAGGAATTTATATTTTACATAATAAGATATAAGTAAAGTTTCATATTATTATCTGGTTGCATATAGAAAGAAAATGTAATTGAAACCTCCTGCTTACACAGTTGATATTTTCCATATAATAATAATTGTATGTTCAGATTTTTCACAATCACTTTTTTAATAACTGGCAATCGTTTCGTTTTAGATTTATTCTTTTCTGTACATCGTAATTATATTCTTCCACGTTAATATGATTTGAAAATCTCTAAAAGTAGATTTTGTGGCAAAAATAAGAAGAGCCGAGATTGTATTTGATCATTCTAGATGCACCGCTTTCTCAATGTATTCAAATCATATACCTTTAGAATGTTTATAAATCTGAAAAATTCTCAAGAAGTAGATTTTATAGCCAAAATATACAGCAACCAAGATTGTAATAATTCATTAGTATTCTAGATTTATCTCTTTTTCTCATTTATATGAATTATTTTTTTCTATATGCATGATCTGAAAAATCTCTGAAAAGTAGATTTTATACCTCCAAGAGATTAATTAACAGAGATTATATTTTATTTTGAAACTCAACAACTTTCTATGTATTTTCTTACGACGCGGTTGTCTAGTAATATGTGTGTATCATTTGTGCGATTTGATAAGCCCAATGCATATATCCAGTATCCACATGCAAAATAAGAAAAAGGGGAATTTTCTTACAGATCCACAGTTCCATGAAGATCCTTTCAAACTGAGAAAGGAATAAAATATTCAATTAATTAATTTCAAGGGCCCACGTGGTGTATTCACATAGCAGTCAACACCCAAATCTTTTTCTGATTTTCTAATTCAAAATTGGGCATAATTGTTCAAGAATACTAGTCAATAAATCAAATAAAATATTGTTTTATCTTTTATATTTTTATAAAATATTTATATTATTATTTTTTAAAATTATAAATTAATGGTTTTTATAAGCTAAATTTTTTAAAAAGAATAATATCATATGGTATTTTATGAATCTAAATAATAATAGCTATTGATTTATACTTTTAAAAATTATTAAGAAAAAAAGTAATTTTAAAAAATCATTTTCCTAAGTTTTTAAATCCTAAATAAATAGCTCGAGAACACGTATTAGCGGGACCGTTCCGATTGTGCTGGTGATAAACGAAATATCATTACAGATTCTGAGAAATTGCCTAGTAGTTGCTGCTTCCTGATTTGTTTGTTTTAGGAAGTTTAGTCATGCACGTGCATGGCAAGTTCTTTGTTTAACTGTGTGGCCTTTAGCTTCACGAAGAAGTCCTTCTCAGACGCCCTAATAGTGCTTTGAAAGGACATCATCAGGTCAAGGAAAGGGCATAGTACGCTGTGCACACTATTTATTTTATCACTAAACAGCTACTATTTCAGTACACTATATATAAATTATCGATCTGACATACTTGAAGGTGGATAAAATATTGGACTCATCAAATACATGTTTCGACCATTCCCTTATTTTGTTTCCATTTTTTATATCTTAACTGTAAAATTTATCCACTTTTAATCAGAAAAGATAGCATCTAAATACTTAAGTTACCGCATTATTTTTCATGATTTTCTAATTCAATATGGTAAGTTTTCAACCTATCATAGTCATCGATTACAAGGTAAGAGCATCCTTATTGGCCAAATTAATGCAAGATATCCATGCATATATAAGTATGACTATTCTACAATCACATGGTCTACATTGGCTTCAAAAATTCTTTTATTCAATACAATAGCTTATCTAATTACCACATTTATAATAGATTGTGAAGGTTAATTATATTAAAGAACCACATGTTTTTTCACCGCTCGTAAACCAGATAGCAAACTAAAACCATCACCAAAGTTTACTTACATATGTTAGCAATCGAAGTATTTAATTCAGTTTAGATTCTTTCAAAAAAAAAAAAAAACAAAAAACAAAATGTGGATTATAATAATTAATAATATGACAAGGCTTAGAGTTGGAGTCAAGTTGATACAAATTCTATTCTCTTAATAAAATGTAATAAGTTCTATTCTCTTTAGTCTTCCCTGTGAACTACATAGTTAGAGGGGGAAAAAAAATTAATAGTTAAAACCTAGGAAATTTTAATTAATTGGAAGAATGGAGTAAGAGGTGAATTATTGACCCATCTTATTTACGTGAAGACCCTACTAATTTGGGTTACCTCTCAATAGAGATTAGATTAGATCCATTAATTGTGCCCTTAATGTCTAATTGAAGGGTCTATGGTATAAAATTATTGTCTAATCCAAAAGTCAAAGGAGTAGCCCACTCATATACGTACATTCAAGAAAAGTACAGGGCTCTTTCTCGGTAACCGTCCTTAAAAGTTCAAAAATCAACGTAAGAAGATCCTCCAGATTCTGGACAAAATCTGTCGGATCTTGCTTTCCAAACTGTCCAAAGATTTTCTATCCGACATTTCTTTATCTTATACTATTCTTCTCCTGCACTGTCCACAGGTTATGTATTGGATATTAATATAATGCTGACCTATTTACAATCTGAGCAATCCTCTTCAAGTTTTCCATTCCATCATCATCACCTCCATTATCTATTTTCATTTTTGGATTCACTTTCTTGCCTTTTGTTTAGCTCCATCACCACCAAATAGATCATAGAGATTTATCAAAATAAAAAGGAAACTATGGGTTTGGCCAAGGAGACTCGGTTTCATGTTCTTGCTGTTGATGATAGTACCATTGACAGGAAATTAATTGAAAAACTCCTCAGAACATCTTCCTACCAAGGTATGTAGCTGAAATCCTCCTCTTCTTCTTCTTCTTCTTCTTTTTCTTTTAATATATATTTATAAACAATAAATTATTTAATTAATGGTTATTTTAAATTAAAATGTTTTTATGTCTAATTTGGTTTTTCTTTTTTCTTTTTCTTTTTTTTTTCCTGGCAGTAACATCTGTGGACTCAGGAAGCAAAGCTTTGGAATATCTGGGGTTGTTAGGGGAAGAGATTGGTGATGAGACAACGAAGCCTTCTGTATCTCCAAGTCATCATAATCAGGTATGTTTTTTTCAATGAAAATTTTTCGTATCTTGAAAAATAAGAATTTTCTTTTTTCCTTTTTTGTGGTTATGTGTGGGAATGAAATTAAATGTTGATTGCTTTTATTTATTTTATTTTATTATGCAGGATTTGGAAGTCAATTTGATAATTACAGACTACTTCATGCCAGGAATGACAGGCTATGATCTTTTAAGAAAAATTAAGGTAATATTAGTGTGACATTTCCATGTCTAATTTAATTTCTCCATCTTCATGCTAGTCCCAGAATTATAGCTCTATTTACTAGACAAATTTCTTTCTAATTACACATATAATTTAAATTTTTCTCATGAATATTTCCTTTTGGAATACAGGGATCTAAATCTTACAAGGACATACCAGTTGTGATAATGTCTTCAGAAAATGTTCCTTCAAGAATTAGTCGGTAAGCAGAGCAATTTCTTCAAAAACGTTACTCATCTTTTCAAAATTGATTACAAGCTTTAGCTGTTTCTTTTGCAGCTAACAAAATAACTAATTAATTTTATGGGTATTTAACAGATGTTTGGAAGATGGAGCTGAAGAGTTCTTTCTTAAACCGGTTCAGTTATCGGATGTGAGCAAGCTTAGACCCCATTTATTGAAAGGAAGATCAAAGGAACAAAGTCAGCCTCAACTTCGTCAAAGTCAAGAAATTGAAGAAATCCACATGCAAGAGAGACATATGCTGAGATAATATGACTTTAAATAGAACATTAAGGGAAAGACAGAAAAAAAAAAAAAAAAAAAGGTTCAATAGATGAATTAGAATTTTGTCTCTTCTCAGATTTTATAGATATATGATCCAAATAGCTACTAGCTAACTTAGTGGGCAATACCAAATGGGTGTAATTTTCTAACAACAAAAAGTTTTTCATTCTATAGGATTTTCATTTTTTTTTTCCCCGTAATTCTCTTTCTCGCATCCTTCTTTTTTATCCCTGCTTCATATGAAATACGCAATTTGAATCTACAATCCCTGATGTGATAACACTATTTGAATACAAGTTAATTTGAAACATAATGATTATCGAAATCCGAATATAATCGAAGATAAAATAATAATAGAGTAAGGTAATCATTCGAAATTCCCGATTGATTTTTATTTGGTCTCTTATCACCTAAGTAGGCCAAATTACTTAATTAATTTTTCTTTAAAAAAAAAAACCAATGTTTAAATAGGCCTAGTATAAACTTTCACGATACTACAATGTGATCCAATTACAGATTGCCACGACCAATGCTATCCAAAACAATCCTACGCCGCCCTTAAACGTAGATAGTTGTCAGCTCCAAATTATATCAAGTCGCAAATTTGTAAAAGTTTTGCGTCTATGCTAACGGTGTAATATTTATTCGCAGAACGTTGGCAAATTGTAGGACCCTCATAACTTTTGCAAATTTACAATTCATTTGAATGGTAGGATTAAGATTTAGAAAAGTTGCTTAACGATCCTTGTATACGTAAGCGCAGATATCACAAATGTCCGGTGTATTATTATTAAAATATTAATTAAAATAAATAAAAAATAGTTTAAGTATAAATTTTTTTGTAAAATTATAAAATTTCATGAATTAATGCTGTAAGCTTATCATTACCATTTTACTGGATTCATAGGATTCCGATTTCATGCGTTTGTTTGAAACAACAGTAATTATGCAATTTTGACAACCATGAAAGGATAGAACTGGTGAATATTTCAATCATTCACCAGTATACATCTGACTTTTATTTTGCTACATCCATTTATATTTTCCATATAATTTTTTTCATCAAACAGGAATCGGAAAAAGGCCCAGAAATACAAAGACTCCGACGTTATCCACAGTGACATCCGTACTATTGAGATTTCAGTTCATTTACTCCAAAACCAATCCTAAAACCACATAGAACTCCCCCGCATACAAATACTCCGAAGATAAATTCAATTAGTACCATATGTGTGTGCGAGTACACCATGTAGAAACACATAAGGGATGCGCGCTTGAGATTCAAGAGAAACTGAATCAAAAACCCATCCGCATACAATAAGATCCAGCGAAAGTTTCCTGAATGATGAACTTAATTCGACAATGGACATCGTGCACATTTCTGTTTGTCTGCTACAGCGCAAGAGAACATCTATAATGTAGCACATCCAAAGCTGAATTTTTGTACATTCATACAAATATAATAAAATCACCAAAAAAAAACACTAAAAATATAATTTAAGTTCTTTGAAAAAGTTTGCTCACATCCAACCACCTACAATCTACAGAAGGGGAATCAAACCTAATTGGCTTATACAACAAGTACAATGCGCATATGCTAGGCATGAGAGGGAGGGAGGGAGGGAGGGAAGGAGAAAGAGAGAGAGTGCTGCAGTTGATTCCAACACTTCCATGCCCCTATTGCAGTGCATGAGAAGATAATCTTCTATTGTGGTGCTTGGCCATGTGGAGGAGGGCCCGACGGTGGTGGTGGTGGCAGCAACCCAGATTGAGCTCCTGACTGCAAAAGCCCAGAAACCAAGTCAGCAGTAGATATGTGTTAACGGTTCCTATAAAAAACTATTTCCATATTGAGTTTCATCACTTGTCTAACTTTTACATACAGATACCAATGCTCAGCCATACCAAACAAGGGAGCGTTGTTGGGCAAAACATACTGCAAATGGTTCTAATTCATGATTATATGTGTTCTAAGCCACCAGATTCACATTTAGATCAATGCACTCACTAGCTTCTTGTAGCATATGAAGAATTGATGGTGACAGAAACAAAGATGAAAACCAGGTGATATGAAAAGAGTTTATAACATACAATTACTCTTAATACATACTTCAAGAGCTGAACAAAGGGCAGGTGAAAGTTTATATCACCTGAAAAGGATTAAACCCTGGCATCATTGGCATCTGTCCTTGACCACGATTAAATGGACCACCTTGAGGATACATTTGGCCCCCACTTGCATTTGGAGGACCCTGCATATTTTGTAAGCCATTAGGGAAACCTCCAACTGGGGGAGGTGCACCGCTGGTGGGAAGCGATCCTGAATGCATCGGGTTCATGCCCATATAATGTCCTTGAGAAGGTGGCTGATTCATTTGGTTCACCGAACCTTGCATCCCCTAATTAACAAATAATATTCATGTTTGTTATCTTTACCAATATTTTTTTGTATAAAGATCTTTACCTATATATTGGCCAAAATCAGTTAACAACTCCAAAGAGAATTCAAAATCAGTGACCCATGGAATCATGTTATGCACATGTAGATACTTCTAACTGAAAGATCTTGTCGCATATTGAAACAGATATGAAACCAGGTAAAGATCCACACCATGAGTGGACTTTAATTTAAATTACATATGCATATTTATGGGGAAAAAAAAATTCTAACTTAAATAATTTACGCCAATTAACATATTAACAATGTCTATTTATAAATTGTTTTGAACATGGTATTATCACTATTATTTAATGTGAACCATTGGTTTTACATAACTATCAGTGTTCTTTCTACATTTTTATATGAAATGCTATCTTCAAAGTTTCTAATCTTTAGAGAAACCTAGAGTCACATCATTCTATGCTAAATCATGCAAAACTCTATGTTTATTATGTCTAAAAATGGAATGGAATAAGGAAATAAATAAGAAATCATTTTGTGTATTTGGAAATGACCACGGAATGGAATGAAATAACTTTAAATGTTCAATAGTATAATTTATCAAAAATGCCCTTAATTATTGCTTGTCATAATTTGTTGAAAGTTAAATAAGTAATTTTAATAAATCTTAAGTAATAAAGGGAGAATAAAATCGCGATTTTGCCTTCTAAATATAGGAAAAGAAAATTCAATCAAGAATTACAATTCCATTTTGGTCCATTCCCACATACCAAATGTGACATAAGTGGTAAAATTTTTAAATTATAAAAAGACAAGGTATTACGACAAAATACAATTAAGAGGTGCAAATGATAAAAGCTTCCAAAATTATAAAGTATAACAGAAGAGAGCAACAACTAATTCCACAAAATCCATCTTCCATAAAGCCTGGTGCTACCTTTAGGCAGATTAGGCGCTGTACCATATGTACCTATTTAACCAAAAAATAATAGAATAAGTTTGATGGAATGAAATCATACCATGGGGCCAGGCATTTGCATAGGATGAGAAGCAGCTCCAGGTGAAGGTGCAGGCAAAGATCCAGGCATTGAGGGCACAGAAGGCATATTGAGTGGGGGCATCTGGGGTGGAGGCCGCTGTAAATGAGGATGAGGAAGCAGTGGTAAATGAGATGGCGGCTGTAACTGTGGCATATTTGGAGGTGGCATTGGCAAAGGAGCCATTTGTGGTGGAAAGGCTTGATGTTGCTGTTGTTGAATTTGTTGAGGATTTTGCTGATATGGTTGCTGTTGATTTGGAGCAAGAAGAGAAGGATGTGGACCGGGAGGGAGAGGAGGAGCCCCCGTAGGCATTGAGCCAGGAAGAGGCTGCTTCTCTCCCTGGGCAGTAGTATCAAGTGACAGAACAGATAGTGGCATAGGAACTCCTACACCTGGAATAGTTCCCTCGTTTCGGGATAACCCGGGAGGAAAAGGCCCAGGAGTTGTTGGGGCTTCAGGGGCGGGAAAACTCCCAGGCATCCGACCTGCAAAAGCAGGATTTTGCTCGCCATATCCTGTAAATATTTGATGCAAGAAATAATTGATTGGCTAACAAAGTGATTTCACAATCTCCTCAAGAATAATAACTGATCATGTCTCAAAAATATAGCAAAAGCAACCTTGATTTGGTCCTGCACTAAATTTATCACGAGCTGGGTCTCCTGGTCGGTTTCTGCACCAAAACTTTGTTGTATGGTCATGGCTACCACTGCAGCATTGAGCATAAAATATCAGCTCAAAGGTTTGACATTCAAATCCACAAAAAAATAAATAAATAAATAAGACAAAGAGGACTAGCTAAGACTACCTTATAACATTAACTTTATCATCATTAAAGTACAGAGAAAACACTTGAAAAAACAATAGTAAGTCTATGACTTAACAGTTGCTTTCAGACCGCAAATCATCCTACTTGGTATGATGATAGCAAAGCAATTTTGCATCACAGACAATGACGATTGCTTTCATAGATAAAAGCAACTGTGGACTTAACAACTGAAACAAGTGGACGGAGTAAAGGCCCATGAGATCTTTCTTTACCAAAGTAGAACGTACCACTAATTCAATGAACAATTTTTATGCCATATATCCAACCTTCCGCTTGAGGGGACAATGATATCGGGTGCCCACTCTAGATAATTACACTCAAAGGATTAACATAGGTTGGTTGACATCAAACTTTTAACCAACAGTCAAGCTTTATCCAACTCATCATCAACTGATCTTCTGGTTTCTTCATTTCCCCTTTTTTTTTTTTGGTGGCAGTTGTTGTCATTGTCGTTGTGTGTGGGTGGGGTGGTAAAAGGAAGTATCCTTCCTGTTTTATTTATTATTTTTTATTAATGAGATAACTGAAATTATAAAAGAATTTACGTTTCCAGGCAAGGTATAAAAGAAGACTAGCCATATGGCCAAAGTAATGCTAATGACCGGAAGAAGTTATCTCTGCAATTTAACTTAGACAACATCTCTTTCATCCACAAGTTTTCAAACACCACGTGCTACAGCGTATGACAACTTGGAAGTTGGAACACAGACATACTTCCCTTTGAATTTTTCAACATGCTCACTCAAAGCAGGAAAACATTGTGTGAATAAATTGTGATATTTAATCAGAAAAGCTGGTTAAAGGCATGATGATTTGAGCTCACCTGCATAGCAGATAACCAATAGGATGCCATGCAAGGTCCCACACACTGTTATCATGTGCATTAGGAATTTCAACTTGAGGGGTTTCATGCCTGCCAACAAGAATGATCACTAATTGTCAGAAAGGAACTAATATGCAAACGGTAGTATCAAAGCTTAAAAGTTGTGACAACCCATACACTACACTAGAGGGACAGATAGGCTCCACATCAAAATAAAATTTTTTGTGGAGGGGAGGACAAACCATACCTCCAGAACAGCTACACTATGAGATTGGCATAATGTAAAAATCAAGGCCACAGCTAAGTTTGGCTATAAATGCTAAATGCAAAATTTGAAAGGTTCATCACTATGGACAACTAAAAAGATGATAAGAGATCAAAATGAAAAAAAATTATTTGTAGGAATAAGCATCATTAAATTTTTCCTGATTTTTCAGTAATGGCCCTTCCAAATACTACCTATAGCATTTGTAAGCAAATATAGCCAATATTCCGTATTAGGAAAAATCCTATAAGTACTCATCATAAATTAAGAACCCAAAAGTCTTCCTCAGCCAGTAGAGTTTGCCCAAAAACTGGAATCCCTATAATAATTACTTCCTATAGAATAATAAATTGCAAAACCCACATTACATGTGAGAAAACCACTCTAAACCAACTGCTAGACCAACATAGCATAGTGGTCTCAAGAGACGGTTTAGCACGTAAACCTTACTACCTTGTTTCCTGCAAAGCAAATGATTATGTAATTCTGGCCTTAGGGGTTCTAAGGGTATTCTGATCAAATGGAGGACAACATAATTAAATATAACACGATTATCATGCACAGACCAATGCATACCAATGAGATTGTAGCTACCATTGTTATTACTAAATATCATAACAGGAAAAGGAAAGGCATCTGTAAACATCCCATATGCATAAAGCTTAAGTATGGAAATTCAAGAAAACTTACCCAACAAGCCAATGGAAAATAGATCCGTCATAGCTCCCGCTAACAAAGTACTCCTCATGAAATGGATGCCATGCCAATGCTACCAATTTAAAATGAACACTAAATCAGCATCACCCAAGAAGTCATTAATCCAAGACTATTTATCTAAGACTCAGTATAAACATGAAAATGCCATCATGACCGATCAAAAATTCAAGCAGTTAGCCCATGCACACACAAATTAAGGATATGCAAATCATGAAGGGAAAAAACATATAACAAGATAGCAAAGGGTTTAAGGTGGAATGAACTTTGCTCATGCAATGAACTTAACCTTTTGCTCATTACAATTGGCCAAGCCCCAAAAACTTTTGAAGAAAGAACTTAGCCCCTAAATCACGACTTGTGTGTATAAGCAACTTAAATTTTCAGATCAGAATGCTCAGATAATCCTCTATGAAGTTCTAGGTCAAAACATTTTCACTTTTGCTGCTTGTGTCGCTGTTATGACATAAACAGTGATAAAAGCAACTATCATATGATTACTTAATCCATACACATTATATTCCTCAGAAAACTACCTTGATAATTGTATTCACTTAGATCCACAGATAAAATAAATAAGTCAATTTAATGAGGAAAAATACGCAAATAGGCCATTGAAACTCTGATGAAAATGCTATAAGTGTATAAAATTCTATTTCTACAAATAATTCCCTCAACTTTGCAAAATGGTCCAAGTAAGCCCCTTATGTAAAATAATATTAGTTGAAAACTTCTTAGAAGTAAAAATTAGTAGCTGGTAGCTCTCTTTGCTTTATAATGTGTTTGGCCCAGGTCACAACAAATTATGGAACACCACAATTTCAGCATATAGCTAATCTCATTAACACACAGATTCCAGGTTAAGAATCTTATGCATTTTACAAAAAGCATACAGCATCAATCCTCCAATCATCAACTCACTGGTGACATCTTTTCGGTGCCCTCGGAAGGATTCCAGCTCCTTCATCGCCCTAATATCATAGAGCTGTGATTACATATGAGAGTCAGATTAAGCAGTAAAAGAAGATGAGTCAATATGGAACTAGAACTGTGAAAATTCAAAGGAAAAAACAAATGAAGAGGAAACATGATGATAAATAATGATTAGCCAGGCCAACAGATGCAAGAACCGTCATGGATAAATGACTCAACCTTGATTATTTGATCTTTTGAAGCAGTCAGCACCCAGTTGCCATTTTGGTTCCACTTGACACAAAGCACTGTATTTTTGTGGCCATGACTGTAAAGGAGGGCAGCTAAGTAACATCTAAAAGGGGTATTACTTCAAAGTAAATCTTGGAAGTTGATGACAGATACTTACAAAGAACAAAGCTCCCTTCCACTTTTAGCATCCCATAGCTTGACAAGGTTGTCTTTGCCACCTGATAAACAGACAATTAATAGCACAATAAATATCTGGAACAAACCTACAGATCAGAAAAGGAAAGTAATATCCAGCGAAGAAGTCATCAATAAAAGCAGAACCTGAAACCAACAAGGACTTTGTAGGGTGCCAATCAACAGTCTTGACATCCCAACCATGACCTGCCTGAGTTCAAAGCACAGAGAAAAGAAAGTTTTTGGTTACATAAGCAACAGCAATCCTATGCGAAGGTGACTCTCACATGACAATTATATGAAAGGAACCTTATGTCTCAAATGATTTTATTTAATATGAAGTAATTACAAACCCTAATTTGGTGGAATTAGGGCTAAAAGATACATACTCCAAAACAAAATGCTCCTCGCAAAGAGCTAATAACTATTTACACTCCAAAGAAGCAAATATGGAAAATGACTAAATAACTCCCACTACTACTCTAAGCAAGTCATTGAACTTTTTTCTCTCTCTTCACCATATAGAGAGAGAAAATCCTCTCTAGTTTTCCCCTTTTTTTCTGGCCCTGTTCCCTCACCCTCCCTTTCTTCCCGTTCTACCTTCCCTTTCTCTCTCGTCTGCTCTCCTTAACCCTTTAACCTTATCCCCTTTTCTCCTCCCTCCTATCTCTCTTTCCGCTCACCAGTCAACCCTTATCTTGAGTCGTCTTTTATCTCACCTGCTTGGTTTTAAGTTCTTTAGTTTGTCCTTGCTTTAAGGTTTTTGGCAGTCCTCCATGAGGACTTTTGTGAGAAAAAACAAGAAGGTTCCAGTCGAAGCAGCAGCAACCAAAGCTTTAGCTAAGAGTATAGAATCCATTCCTAGTCAAGGAAAAAAGAAAAAGAAGACGTTATCTCCGTCAGTCAAGTCCAAAGTTGAGGATCTTTAAGTAGGAAGTAAGAGAGGGTGCAAGGTGTCTAAGAACTTGTCGGAAAACCTTTCATTGTTGGTTTCTGATTTGCACTTTGGTTAAACTGTCTAGTGCACTACTACTGATGTTTAGACAAGTGATGTTACAAGTCCTAAGGCCCTTGTGCATTGCTCTAATGGACAACCAGAGCTCCAGAATGACTTTCCCCCTCTTGGCTCCACTCCAAACTCCAAGAAAGGAAAGGAATCAGGTCCCACTTCCTTTGTTGATCTTCCAACTAGCTCAACTAGTGATTCTACATTAAATGCTATGGGGCTAAGGTGGCAGACCAAATAGAAAAAAGTCACTATCCAGAGGTAAAAGTCTTGAATAAAACTGGCTCGTCTCATTTTTTCTCTTCCAAGAGCAAAATTGAAAACCACTCACACCAAAACCACTATCATATGCTCAAGTAACCTCTAATCAGAAAGTTACAAGTGAATCACCACAAGTGGACGTTTCGTTGGACCATTAACCTCCCAAATGCGAGGGAGATTTGATATGTATTGAGCCTGTAGCTTCTGTTGCCCTTGTTGGAGAGAAAATCCAGAGATACATAGCAGTAGGTTATTTTCTAAGCAAGGGGTTATCCTTCCTCTCAGTTCAGATGCTAGCTCTTGATAAGCAGAAGAATGAAGGTTTGGTTAAAGTCCTTACAAATGGAAATGGTTTTTTCCTTTTCAAGTTTAAGGATGAATGTTCCTTACTTGAGATTCTTGACCAACCCTAGTATTTTGCAAAGCAGCTCATTATCTTGGAGAAATAGAATATGAGGGAAACTTACGACCGCATTAATCCAAGGAAACTTCCTATTTGGGTTAGATTGTAGGGTGTGCCAATGCAGTACTTACAAATGGAATTAGCCATGCCAAGAGTACCATAGGCTGTCCACTTCAAGTGGACCTTGTCGCAGCTCGTAATGAAAAAATAAGATTTGTGAGAGCATTAGTTGAAGTAGAAGCAGGTATTATCTTACTCCTAAGCTTTGCGATGCGTAAGTTTGATGGTTCGATGACAAGGGTAGACATAGAATATCAAAATGTGCCACCAAGTTGCTCCAAGTGCCACATATTTCGCATATTTGGTCATAGTACGGATAATTGCGAAGAGCATACATCTTCCCCAGCTTGTCATTCCAATGAAAATTTGCTACCTTCAATAGAAGGTTTTGTAGAGGCAACCAAAACAGTCACGGCTAACTAGCAACTTAAGCATAGGGAAGTGGGTATTGTCTTTAAGCAGCAAGATCAGGTTGTTCCTAAACAACTGATGATGCCTGGCAAAGGGAAAGACAAAGCGCTTTGGAACAAAATTGAAGACTTGAATAGCTCAAATATAGGTGAACCACTTATGGTGGGAGAACTGTCATCGCCCAAAAGAAGTGAAAATGAAGGTAGCAAAGGATGCGACAAGGACATTAAGTCTTCATCAGATAAAACTAATGGCTCGTGTGAGTCTTTTGTTCCGAACTCCTTGGAGTTAACTACTTCAAAGAGTCAAGGGAAGGAGACAGACAAACCTGAGTAAAATAAAGTGAAAAAGAAAAAGAAGACTAGAAAGAAAGAGCAACAAATAGTGATGATAGCTGGAGACAAATCCAGCAATTCTCATGTTTGAGGATCATATCCTCATAGCTTTTGTTATTTTTTTTATACTCTCTTTCTCTTATAAATAATTTATGTTAGCATCATGGAATATATGAGGTCTTAATAACCCATTAAAAGCAGGTGCAATTAGAGACTTTTGTCTTGAGTATAATATTTCCCTTTTAGGGATAGTTGAAACTAAGGTTAAATAGCAAAATTCTTCCATTTTATGGTTAATCTTTCCTTCGTGGCAAAAGGAGTTACACCCTAATGTTAAGGTGTGGGCTGCATAGAATCCCTTAGTTTGGCCAGTTCATGTTGCCTCTACACAAAACCAATTTATTCAATGTCAATGTCAACTCCTTCATGACGGAACTTGGCGTTGGGTGACTTTTGCATATGCTACCAATTCTCCTAACAACATATTAGTTTTGTGGCACGAAATTCTCTACTTCAAGAATTCAACTTTTGGGCCTCGAATGATCATAGGGGATTTTAATGTGTAAGACAATTGAAGAAAAATTAGGAGGAAATCAATCTTTTTTCGGTTAGGATGAAGCAATTCAATAACTTTTGTTATAAAGCGGAGATGAAGGAAGCAAGAATAAGCGGTCCTCTTCACACCTGGACAAACAAGTGCTCCTCCAATTTATTTGCAAGAAGACTTGACTGTGCACTCATTAATTTTAACTAGTGCTAGGGTCATCCTAATTCAAAAGTATATGTTTACTCGTAGGGTCTCAAATCATAGCCCCCTTGTGGTTTTCACGAATCGGAATGACTCCTTAAGGAACATTCACTTCAAGCTTTTTGACTTTTGGAAGACAAGCGCTAAATTCATTCCCACAATTGAGAGGGTTTGGAAGTCTAAAGTACAAGGCACTCTCATGTTCCAAGCTATGTCTAAACTTAAGACATTGAAGCTTGAATTAAAAAAGTTGAACAAGGATGAGTTCCATGATATCTCTAGTAAGGTGCAAACTCCCAAAATGTTGTTGGAAGAGAAACAAAGTGCTAATAGACAAAATGTGGCTTTTGCTAAGTAGGATGGAGAGAGAGCCGTTTGAGAATTTCTACATTCTTAGAGCAGCCAAAGAGTCTTTTTTACATAAAAAATCTAAAGATGTACAGTTTAAATTGAGAGATAAAAACTCTGGTTTCTTCTTTAGATCTCTTAAACTAAAACAAGTTAGAAATGGTTTACACTCCATAAGAGCAACAGATGGCTCCATCACTTCAAGGAGAAAACCCATCCAAGAAGCTGCAATCTAGTACTTTAGCAATCTCTTGTTAGTACGCATGAAAATTCTCATCAGCTACATATTCTCCCATCACTTATCAATTTTAAGTTGGATTAGTCTTAAGTCTCTCTTCGTACATGACTGGTAGCAGATGAAGAGATCAAGAATACCTTATGGTCAATAACAAAAGACAAATCCCCAAGTCCGGATAAATACAATGCAAACTTCTTCAAGTAAACTTAAGATATTGTAAGTGAGGATATAACGTTGACAATTAAGGATTTTTTCGCAATAGGTAAAATCCTGTAATCCATCGATTCTACTTATTTGGCCCTTATTCCTAAGGTAAATACTCCTCAATCCTTTGTGAATTTTAGACCAATTTCTTGTTGTAATACTTTACATAAATATATAGCCAAAATCCTAACTAATCGCATTAAAGTTGTCACTGTTAGCCTAATGGGAAGGGAGCAATTGGTTTTTATTAAGGGAAGACATATTGCAAATAACATCCTTGTAGCCTAAGAACTCATGAATGGTTACCATAGAGATTCTCATGGCTCAAGATGTGCTATTAAGGTCAACATCATGAAGGCATACGACCATATTAATTGATTGTTTCTAAGACAAACTCTATTGGCAATAGGATTCCCATCACAATTTGTAAATTGGATCATGAAGTGCATTTCCATATCAAAGTTCTCAGTGAGCGTAAATGGTGAATTGGCTGGTTTCTTTTGTAGTTCACAAGAGCTTAGACAAGATGATCCTCTTTCTCCCTCCTTATTTGTTTTAGTTATAGGAGTGTTATCTATCTTTTCAGATACCTTGAATCCAACCTAGATTGCAAATATCAATGGAGATGCAAGTGAGATAAGCTCACACGCTTATACTTTGCAGAGGATCTCTTGATCTTTTCAAAAGGAGACCAGAGTTCTATCAAGCTGATAAGGAAGCGTCTTGATGAATTTTTAATCTTTCAGGGCAAAAATATAGCTCATCTAAAAGTTAAATGTTCTTTAGTGGTGTGAAGAATGAGGACAAAGACTTCATTATCAAGTGGCTAGACTTTATAAAAGGTTCCCTACCAATAAAGTACTTAGAAGTCCCTCTTATTTCTCCAAGACTTTTCAAGAATGGTTGTAGAACATTACTAAACCACTACACAAGCCGAATCAACCATTGGTCTATGAAGGCTCTTGCTTACGCAAGGAGGCTCCAACTCATTAAGAGTATCCTTTTCTCATTACAAGTTTATTAGTCTTCTACTTTTCTCCTTCTAAAAAGTATCCTTAAGGAAATTACATCCAAAATCAAGAGATTCTTATGGAATAGCTTGAATGAAGCTCATGCTCTAGCTAAAGTCTCGTAAGAGGATGTATGTTGGCCTAAGGATGAAGGGGGTTTGGGCATTTTAGATTTTACCTTATGAAATAAAGTAGCTCAAATCAAGGTCATTTGGATTTTGTGTTCGGATGAAAAGCATACCCTATGGCCAAGATGGGTGAAAAACGAGCTTCTCAAGAAACATAGTTTCTAAGCAATAAAGAAATTGAGCCAAGGTTCCTGGACATAGACAAAATTACAAGCCAAAAATTAGATAAGACATTTTTTTATGGAAAGTTGAGAATGGTAACAATATTTCACTATAGTATGATAATCAGCATTATCATAAGGACCCATTGGCTTCTTGGCTAAGAGAATGGACCATCTATAATTTGGGTTGGTTTAAGGAAGTAGAAGTTGAATCAGTCATTAAGGGTGATGATAAGAATTGGCCTTCGGAGGATACATGGAGACACATTAGAGTTCATCTCCCCCAATAGTGCATACCCAGAGCTTCAGAACCAAATAAGTTAATCTAGAAACCTAAACCTTTTAGGCCCTTTACCATCCGCAGAGCTTACAACACACTCAGGAACTAGCATGATAGGGTGGAATGGTCAACAATTGTTTGGAATAAGTCCAATCTACCACAGTACTCTTTTATTTTATGGCAAGCGATTCAAACGAGGTTGTACACCCAAGATAAACTCTTAGCATGGGGTATCATCACAAGAAACTACCGTCTTTTGTACAACTCAACAGAAGAATCACATTTGCATTTATTTATCAACCGTGAAGTTACAAAGTCAATATGGCAAGAGATACAAAGGACCTACTCCATTCCTCTATTAGAGATTTGGTCAACCACAGTTAGGGATGTTGTGATGCTTTTTGGAAGATTTGCTGATTCTTGTTGAAGAAATATTCCTTCCATAGATTTTTATTTTCTTTAGAAAGAGAAGAATTGTATAAGGGTGGATGGTATCTCCTCTTCACCCTTCATCTTAGCTAGATAGATCTTTTTTCATTTATCTTTTCCTAGTTAAGACGTAAGTTCATGTACAATGTTGTATAGTTAGCTAAGGTACTATCCAACCAAGCCTTCGTTGTTGTTTTTAGGTTGGATCGTATGCTTAGGTTTCTTTGTACATCTCTTTCTTATATATAAAATGCTAACATTACCCAAGATAAAACTCCCACTACTACTCCCCTTGTTTATACTACTATTCTCTATTTATATGCCACATGGCGACATTTCATTGGACTCCTCCATAAGCCAAATAATATTCATTAACACTACTATTAACTATATCTGTTACCTAACATCATATTGCAGAAATCGTGTCACTATGTTGGAAATAGGAAAGAGGTTCACTGTCTTCCCACAAACAAGCAGTAAATCATTGCATTCAGCAAAGAGATCTCAATGCCTGAGCAAATCATAGTGTCCACAAAGTCCATAACCAAATAAGCCACTGCATCCTTGCATCATGCATCATGACAGGACTATTTACTGCTTTCATCAGTCAATTATTGTCATTTTTCATACCAAATCTAAAAATATAGGTGTTGCTGTAAGCACTCACAGTCCAACCATGGAGAATGAAAAACCAAATCATAGCACCATGGCAGTATATGAGCTCCATTACCACTACAAATCACATTCAATTTACAAAATTGCTTTATGAATCAGTGCTTCATAGAACTTCTCCTCTAAAATAAGATTCGAAGATTTTTCCAATTTTCTTTTGGGAACAATGAAGAGACTAGAAATCCAGACCTATGACTAGGAGCACAGCAACAATACTGCTAGACCACATGGTTAGCTAGGACTCAAAAGCTTTATGTTACTAGAGAGAGAGAGAGAGAGAGAGAGGAAGGGGGGAGGGGGAGTTAGGGTGTTGTTGGTGAAGGAAAGAAGACCTAAGGATCATTAGCACTTGGAGTTCCCATTATAAGGCAGAGGGACAAGGACAAGATTGGTTCATGCTTCACCTACAGGTAAGGACAAATACTGCAACATCTTTTCTTTTGATACTCCTTTGCACAAAAAAAAAGAGAGAGAAGAAGAAGAAGAAAGAAAGAAAGAAAAAAAAAAAAACCTGCAACATCTAGAAATTCAAATTGCAGCAAGCATAAAACATAAGGATATATTATCCTCGTAAGCTCTTGTTGATCCACTTTACCTGATAATGAGCGTTCTTCTTGGCATCGAGCAAAATCCCAAACTTTAACTGTAGTATCATCAGAACATGAACAGAACTTTAAATCTGTCCGACAGAAGCTGTTACAAAAAGTTTTGATTAAATAGATGCCAAAGGCTAAATTCAGGGTAAAGAACCTCGTTTAATACTGTGCACAAACCTTAAGTCCCGGACTGATTCCTTGTGGGCAGATTTATTTGCCTTTACATTGTTCATGTTGTTCTGCCAATACCTAAATTGCATTTCATCTTATCAGAAAACCTAAAGGATTAAGAATTTCTCGGAAAAAGTATAGATACGATAGTCCCACAAAGATTTACTTTATGGCTCCTCCATCATCACCAGACACCATCCAGTTGTCATTGTGACTCCACACCATAGACCTGATTGCCTGATCATGGGCCTGTACAACAGAATAAGCTTCTAATCTCTCAGAAAGCCAGATTCCCACTGCAAAAACATGCCAGCACTTGGAAACACAAAGTACCTGAAGAATCATTTCGAAATTAAAAGATTGTCCATTCCAAAGGGTAAATTCACCACTCTGAGATCCTGTAATAAGACGCCTCCCTGTTGGTGTCCACTTCAAAAGGAAATGAGAGTCAGCATATATGGAGAGGGCAGAAACTTGACTAAAAGAACCAGAAATTCAATGGAAATTGACAGAGGAAATATATTAGCCAAAAAGAAAGTAGTGATTTACTGACTGTCATACAAGCAAGGTTATCATCAGAACTGTTACATTATAACACCTCCAAGAAGAGATAGAATTCCTTTTCTTCAAGTAATTAATGCAATTGAATTCCACATCCATAGAATTTGTAGGAGCAAACCTAAATTACGTTTTATTATTTTTAAAACAGCCTTGTCTACCAGAGTTACTATATGGAATCTACTCTTAGTTATAAATGGTTTTGTGTACTCAGAAAAAGAAGGTAATACGTAAACCAGTTTGGTAAACAAACTTCAGTAACACAAGCAAGTAAACAACTTCACCCACCACTAAGCAAGCTTCACATCCCAGTCAAAATGGGGAATAAACTTCCAAAGAAACAGTGTCCCCAATGAAAGCTCTAGCTACCAAAGTCTTAGAAAAATGCAAGTGTATAAAGCCAAATGCAAGATCTAATACTTAAACAAAGATTATTCTAATTCCCAATATATCATGGGACAAAGAATATAGTTCCAACCTATCAATAGAGGCCAATTAGCTAAAATGAACTTCATGCCCATTTCCTCTGATGAAACAACTGCACCAGCATTTTATAAACACAGATTGTTGGATCCATAATGTCACACAAGTGAGAGGGACGAAAAATGTTTGGCAAGTCTGGGATAATAAAATAACAAAACTGCTTGCAATTGGAGCTGATGAAAATAAACTCACCAAGACACAATTAATTGAACACCGATTCTTGTTTACAGATGTGTGAACAAACTTTGCAGCATAACTTGTGGAAGGATTATCTGAATATGCAGCTGCAGGTAGCATCTGCAATGGGAATGCAAGAGTCAAAAAAATCTATGTTAAGGAAAGAAAGGAAAAGAGAAGAATTTAGAGACCCTGGATGCAGAAGTCCAGACTAATTAGACAATTGTAAGAAACATTATACAGAAAATATAGCATAAACAATGTTCACTAACATCAATTGCTGCTGCTGGGGTGGGCTGCAATATAGTTCTGTCCCTTGAATCTCTCTGCCACATACGAACCTGCAGAACACCAAACTTGAATTATGATCTACACTTTCTTCCTTTTTCGAGAACTGTCCATGATCTTGAGCTATATATACAAGTAAGTGAAACCAGCATATGTTCAAGGGAAGTACTTGCATGTTAAAATATCAACACATTGCACAATTAAGCAAGTACAACTTCTACATAAAAGAGAACAGACAGCAAGTTGTAATATGTATAGAGGTTTTTTAATATGACAGTTGCAGGTTGCATATCTGAAAAGACATCAAGATAGTTGCATATGCCCGATGCTAACTCGCCACTTCACCTTTATTGAGTAAATATTGCCAACTCACCTTGGTTTTCAGTTGTTTTCTAAAATTTTTGAACTTGTACAGCCAAACCATAGTAAAACATCTTCTGGAGGAAGAGAAAAGGGAACATAACAAACTTCCGTGGTACCAGCTAGGGCATTGACATTATAGTGAAACCAAGTTCAGATGAGGAAGAAGTTTCAATTTTTATTCCCCCGTCCTTCCCCCTTAAGACAACCCATAATAATAATAATAATAATAATAATAACAAAAGAAAAGAAAAAAGCAAAAACAAAAACAAACAAACAAGGTGATCTAGTAAGGTCATGATAGGACTGTCAACCATCCAAATACAAGCAAGAGAGCCAATGAATGAAAACCTTTAGGAGGCAAGTTTACTTAGGCATCTTAGAATGGACTGAAGTATATTTTAAGCTAAAGAAATATCTTGCAAATCAAAAAGGCTTAGCACAAGACAAGACCAAGAAACTTACCTGCATATATCGCACAACGGTGCTGGTATAATCAACTGCCCGTCTTTGTGTGAGCTTTCTCATTCGTTTAGCAGCAAAACTGTCACCATGGGCTGCAGACGAAAACCAAAACAGCTCTGTAAAGTTCCAAATATTGATTGGTTATACAAGACTAGCCAAATGTCTATATATCCCACAGGGACAGATCAGCTTTGAGGAGAATTAGACAAGTCTTCATAACATTGGCGACCATCAATATAAGTTGCATGCAGAAATGCAAGACAATCTGTATATCAATGTTTCTAAACACAGATCAGGTCCATATCTTGTTCAGAAACTACAGTTTACAGTTTGACACTCATGTACACAGCATTCGGTGCATGATAGTCAAAAGCCTGAATAAACTATCCAGAACTAGCTCCAGAATTATTTTGAGCATGGGGTAGCAGCATCTTGAATCTCAATCCATATAAAATATACAACTCCATCACTTTCAAAGAATCAGAACCTTGTGTCTTCTCCAATGAACTGCAACTTCTAATAGCAAAGATGCTGCAACACCTTATGATTTCACAATATCATCAACAAGATAACATTCTCTCATTCATAAACAACCTGAACAACTTTGAAAGTGCAACAACACCCTAATTAATATTACGAAGAAAGCGACTCTAACCAATAATATAGAACCTTGAACACAAGCAGAGCTCTTCTAACTAACCCATTCCAACATATTGTTCATTCCATTATAAATGAGGTGCAACAACCAAAGTCACATTGACTAATCTGTATTTAAAGGGTATTGATAACAGGTGCCTAGGCACTTATTAAGATTTCTTGATAAGGAAAAGGTAAAGTTTTCTAAAGTTAAATACACATTTCACAAAAAAAGGCAGTCATGGAAATATGAAAAGTTTCTTGCCAAGCGAACCCATAAACATTGTCCTCATAATAAAGGTCGTCAATCTAACACCACTCTGCCAAGATACCTATCCATCAAGGACGTCTTCTAACCTAAAGAAACACTGGTTATAGCTATGAAAACAAAACCCACCTTGTCTACTATTTTGCATGGCCTACTGAAAGAAACACTACTTTGGACAGAAGCTTCTACATTCAAATTCTTCAACAATCCACTGTCATTTAAAAATCTAAAGACACAAATTTCACACATTTCAAACACCCAAAAAGCCTTTGTCAACTAGTTCATGTATACTCGAACAAATTAAAAATATACATTTAAGGCCGAAGCTTCACATTCTAATTCATCCACCAGGTTTACTCAATTGTATACATTATGAGATTCCACTCCAATAATACAAACCCCCCCCCCCAACCAAAAAAAAAGGTACTATTTCAGGCAGAATCTTATGCATTACTATTCTTCCCAGGCCCACTATCAATTCAAATTTAAAGGTTCCAATTTCATAAGCCAAAAAGAGAAAAACATTTCACAGCTAGGCAGCATAGGTTAATAAATTTTAGAGAGTATGATACCACGCATCATCTTCCGCTACAATTATACAAAAACGTACTATTTTGAACAGAAATCTTCCTCCATCTTTTGTACATATAATTTCAAAAGCTTTTATCACTTATAAATAGTAAAATAATTTGTCAAACCATTAATAGTTTATCATTTTTAAAACCTGTTTCTTTTTCAACTATAACTTTTTCAGTTGTGCTTATTGTGTCCAATAGACACGTCCATTATTCAAATAATATGATTTAGAGCAAAACTTGACATAAAATTGATTATATACTTTGAACTCATATCTGCACCAGTTTAACCTAGTTCACTATTATTTAAAGATTCAAACAATCCAATTTGACACCCTTCAAGCACCTAAAACACCAAAACTCATCCAGCATTGCATAAGAGAATCAAAGACTCCAATAAGTCTAAATAATCTATAAAGCAAGTGAGTTAATATATAAATAAAGAAAGGGAAAAAAAATTAGTGAATTTACCGTCATAAGGAAGAGGAGGACCCGGCGGAGGGTGGTGGTAGTCAGGAGCAAGATTGGTCGACGAAGCAGAAGGCTGACGCATCATCGGCGGCGGAGGTGGCGGCGGTCCACGGTGATAGTCGCCACCTCCTCCTTGCTGTTGTGGGTGCGGATGTTGCTGCAGATCGCCATACATCACTGTGAAATTATTCAATGAGAGGTGATTCTAAAGGCTAATACAAAACGCTAACCCTAATTTGAATATACCAAAGAGTAGTTGGGAATGGATAATCTAAACCCTAACTAAGAGCGGGAAAGAGCAGAGAGTTCACTGTTTTTCTACTTTCTTTATTTTTTTCTTTTTGAATGAGTGTTCCGAAACAAAGTAGAGAGAGCCTTCTTATTTATTTATTTATTTTTTCCCTTCTTTCTCTTTCTTGCTAATAAGCCGGTTGACCCAAAATAGTCGAAGCCAGTTTTATGGCCAGCATAATGTATGCCTGATTAAAATTATATTATCATATTATAATATATAATTTTTAAAAAAATTTCACATATAATTTTAAAATCATAATACATTCTATTATTAGATTTCTCAAAATTATTATTTGAAAATGCCATTTAATTTTTACAAATTAAACTTTTTATGATTATAATACATTAATTTAGTAGTTATTTTTTAATGATTATAATACATTAATTTAGTAGTTATTAGAATATATCCATAATTGACTCAAATCATTCTTGAAATTTAGCCTATCATACCGTATATGTTTACCTACTTCTCCTTATATAGTCTATAATGAACACAAATGAAGGTTAATAACCTATGGATACTTTAAAAAAGAAAAACTGTAAAAACCATTATAAGATTCCATTTTTGCCGTCTAAAATCAAACCCCATGTGAAACTATTTTTTGCAATGGAAGAAATCTCTATCTCAATCAAGAGAAAAGTCAGAGAGTAAACCATTTGATGTTGGAGATGATTCAATCTCTTATATTGAAAGCGAATGGGGATTACTATTTCATTTGAATTTAAATATTAGAAGTCAAAGAAAATCATGTACATAAAGGTTAATTTTATTAAAAAAATCAAATATTTTTGTAATATGGATATTCCTTCTATGTTAGTAGGATTCACATATATTTTGGTATTTTTGCAATGCAAATATTCTCCAATTATCATTTTATATTTTGTTTTTATGTCATAATTACCATTGTTAAAGATGAATTTTTATCATGTAAAAGAGGTTTTTGTAATGTTCTTTTTTGTTAGTAATTTGAATGCAGCAATGTTAAAACCATTTGACATAACTACCTCAAGTTCGGTGCATGGAATAATAAGTTTCACATTTAAATGTGATTCTTTGGGTTTGATAAGTGAGATAATGGATATGTTATTTCATTTCTTTCTTTCATTAAACAAATGCCATTAAAAGCTTGTAATAAATTATTTAAATAACATATTTACCGAGAAAAAGTAGTAAAATCATAGAAAAAACTGTAAATATTTGAGATTTATTATGTGGACTTATATTAATGGGCCTAATATCTAAGTTTGGTCCAACAATCTAATCTAAGGATACTCTTCATTTACTCACTATAAATATTAAACAAAACCACCAAGTAAGGGGTCTATTTATCCATTCTCTCACCCTTGTAATCATTGAATAATTTTACTCTCTCATCATAAGAGGGATAACTTAGACATCGCAGTGATTATGCCAAAGCACTCTCCGGCGTCCCCCGTAACTGTTTTCTCATATTGCAGGTATTCGTATATTGGAATAAAAATCACTCATCAATAATTGACACCATCTGTGGAAATCGAAAGTCTACTATAACTTTTAATAATTTCCTAACTCATGCAATAAGATTTTCTTCTTTCAATGGATGCTTAAAAACCCGGTACATAGTTCTTAGCCTAGACTTTTCCGATGAATCTGGACAAATCCATAGCAAACATTTCATTTCTCAATACCCGGTGTTTCAAAAATTGAAAACCACCATGTTATACTCATTTTTTGAAAATACATGAGACTAAAAATGAAAGAAAGATACAAAGGTTTTTTCCTCGTAAAAGCACAACCACTACGATTCTATCTTTTCTTGGTTGATAACTATCTTCCTCTTGGTTAGTAACTGTCTTTTCTTGGTTGTAATTTTGTTTTTTATGGTTTGTAACCGTTACTCCTTAGTTGGTAACTACAACTTTATGCACCGCAAGACATTGAGAAATTTTAATATAAGTCAATAGAATCTGGCCAAGAACATAATATTGAAGTGGGCAATGTTTTTGCCATGTCCAGAGCCGAGTTAATTGACAAGTTTTGACTAACACCGAATTTCTTGTGCGTGTTGAATTTATATTTGGTCTATAGAACTTATATTTTGTTTGAGTATGCAGCCAAAATATGACTAATCATGTCTGCAGATCAGATGAGTGTGACTTAAGCTATTACATGATCCGAGCATGCTGCACTACTTAACTCTATCTCGGTTAAGCAAAGGTCGAGAGGCCAAACATGTTCAGTAATGGCGTAGCCATGACATTTGCTAAGCTAGTTTCCAAGCTATAGGTACGTTTACGTCGAGTTTCTTGCTAAGCCAAATATTGATAACATAACAATCTATGGTTAAGAAATTCTACCAAATAGTCTATGCCAAACAATTTCAATCGATGAAAGTGACAATTTATCTCAAGCAGATGAATTCCACTACGTATTGCTGACTTAGCAAGCTAGTACACATTGAACACTCCTAAGTTAACTTTGAAAAAAGAATCAAGCCATTAACTTAACATGTCTAAGCATTAATCGCTAAACACTATTGTATCAAGCAAACCCAAGTATGCCAAATTACTATAAGTGAGTTGAAAAACCCCAAGGATGTTAAGTACCTCCAAATGTGCCGAGTTGTGCAAGCTTCATTTTGCTGACTTGCCAACTCCGAGCTTCGAACTCCTAATAATGGAGCAAAAAGCTAAAAGTATCCAACTTCCATAGTAACGAGTAGCAGCATCTTATTAGAACGCCAAGGAGTAAATATGATAGATTTGTGTTGCTCTCCAAGTATCGATTGGATTTATCTTGTTGCCGACTATCTTTAAGCAGTTACTAAAGCTAAGTTGTTTCTTACAACAACCGAGCTAAGCATCAATGCAAAGTCATTCATTTGGATCATAGGCAACCAATCCAAGTAACCACAATTCGTGCTACCGAATGAAAGAGTATCTGTTGCCAAAACCGATATGTAGGATTTCATGCCGAATTGTTGAGAAGATATGGCTGAACAATTCACTGGCAAATAGAAATTGCTAGCCTTGTACCGAGTGGCCGAGAAATTACAAGTTATAATGTCGAACAACTTAAATTGCAGTACACCCATTGTCGATTCCAATTTAATCTTGGCATTGGTTCTGCCGAGTCAAAGCCTAACTGGTTGTTTTGAACTCCTTTGGTTGAGTTAAAAAAGTATTGAATGTCGAGCTGTACACCTACAATACAAAGCTAAGAAATTACATTCACTAGTCTAAGCTCCATGTCGAATGTCAAGTATCAGTGAATATTTACTGAGTTAGTTGTCTTCAATAAAGTACCATGCCTCCAAGCTCTACGTTAAGTGGCCGAGAAGTTTTCAGTTAAGTTATTCGCTTCGTAAGTATTCGAGCTTATACTAAATGGCTGAGTAGCTGGGTAATTGTTGCCAATAACCATCAACTTTATGTGACATGACAACTTAATATGTTCGTCACATGATATGCCAAGTAACTTCAACTTTACTAAGTAATTCACAAGCTAAGCTATTACAAGTAATAGCCTTAATGCCAAATAAGGGCAAACGTGGGAGTCTTTTACTAGGTAAACTAGCTTTTCTGAGCAGCTTTAAGGAATCCAAGCGATAAGTTGAACCCAAGTTGTTTAACTATGTACACTAACCTGAGCTATTCCACAACCTATCTTTATTTAGCCAAGCTTCTCCTCGATCAGGTTTAGCACATACATAGCCATTAATTAGTAATTCAAGGCCAATAAGTCAGGTTTGAACAATTCTAGAAGAATTGCATTTGAAGAAGCCAATGTTGAGGGCAAATGTAAATTTACCTATTTGAAAGCTGAATCATTCGTAGTCTATGTGTCCATCATGCAGGTGTATATCTCATGTTGCACTTCATACTGGGCTATTGACGATATTCACATTTAATTCTTGGTTCCCATACCAAGTTATATGTATTTGCATTCATCACACTTTATTTAATTCTTAGTAAGCTTATTTCAACTTCCCTTTGGGATGAGTGCAGGAACTCAAAAACAGATTGGGGATAAGGAAACCCTTTCACTTTAAGCCCATACAAATGTAATTTGCTAATGAGTAACTCTTAATAGCTTTAAGTTCTACACATTACAAACGATGAGCTAATATAAACTTAGCTGCTTTGTCAAATAAATAAACGACAAGTTACTTGAAAACCATATGCCATTAAGTAGTGA